>CM044445.1:60048471-60084993 GCA_024363595.1 Xenopus borealis
AAAAATCTGTTTGCTCTTTTGATAAATTGATTTCAGTGCAGAATTCTGCTGGAGCAGCACAATTAACTGATGCATTTTGAAAACAATTTTTTTTTCACATTCACTTATCTCTATCTATGCCTTGTACCTGCTGCTCCCTTGATTATTTGTGCTCTTGATTGCTCCCAGGCTCTCTCTGTGCAGTCTACTGGCTCATTATCCATACTTCCTGTAATCTAGCTTGTAGAAAAATTAATTGCTCTCTGAAATTCAAGTAACCTCATAGTTACTCAAGTATCCACATATATATATATATAATGAAGCTATAGGTATAATATTTAGTTATGTTTGAGGTGTATGTAGGGATGCTTATATGAAAGTGTTACATCCTCTAAAATGTTTGAGAATTTATACATGCCCTTGTGGGTTAACTTGTCCTCACCCTAATGTATCTGTATACATTCCAAAATTATTTATTTATAAGGATGAGTGAGTGAGCACTGGTGCACTCTTTACACCAACCCCACTGCTTTCCTTGTAGGACCTTATTGCCTTCACTGATAAATGCAAGTAAGGCATAACCTCAGTTCCAAACCTAGAACATTTGTCTAATGTATCTGCATTGTATTGCTGCTGATGAAAGGAAAGTGCCTAAAGAGGGAAGTTAATATACACTACAGGCTAAAGAACAGCTAAAAGTACAAGGGCAGACAGAACCAACAGTTTGGTGAAGGCTAAGGTTAGGGCCACATGTATGTTCTCTGTAGGCCGAGAATCCGCTCCTCTGACGCTACTCTGAAATTAAATGTGCCTGCATCCAAACACATTGCTTTGGCTAGGGTGCAGACTTTGAATCTTGCACTGAAATCCGCTGCATCTGCTTCCCCCCCGAGCTGAAGCAATGTATTTGGGTAGCAGCAGAGAGAATTTTAAGTCTTCATTTCTCCGAGGCCGAGATCCGCTACATGTGGCCCTAGCCAAAGTTCAGATAGACAAGTTAAAACAAAGACAGTTTATCTTTCTGGGTTCCTTCCCAACCAATAAACAAAGCCTATTCCATACTTTCTGGTCTTACTTTGTTTAGGGATGGGATTGTAAACGCCAATCATCAAACAAATACGTAGATTATAGAAAGTGTCCAACACATTAGAATCATTGTGGTCTACATCAGTAGAAAAAGAAAGAAAAAAAGGCTGCAAAGGTTGAAATGCATTGGGCACTTTCTCGTATGTAAGTATTTGTTAGCAAAATATGTACTTTCAATGACTGGAGTGTGCAATCGCCTCTATATAATTATTAATTGAATTGGAATCAGGTGGATAAGCAGCGCACTGTTTCTCTTTAGGTGTGCACATCCAATCTTTGTTGGGAAAAAAGGAATAGGGAGATAAAGATCATGGTCTCACCTTCTTATGTGGATATGCTCAAACAACATACCTCCCAACATTTTGGAAATAAAAAAAGTTGTCCTGCTTAGTGAAGTTTTTTGACCATGCCCATTTTATGGCCACACACCCCTAATTACAATTTTCATTTTACAAAATTTGGCAGGTTATAAAAGTTTGAACATATTTCTGTTTTTTTTTTTCCAGTTATTACAGTTTTACTAATGAAGGTGAAATGCCCTTTAGGGCTAGTCCACACGGGAAGATTTGCCCCCTAATCTCCCTGAATTGTTTATCCCTGTCTTGCACCAAAGTCAGATTTGTCCGCTAATCTTCCTGAATTGCTTACCCCTGTCTTGAACTAAAATGAAAAGTCGCCTGCGCCTATTCACACGCAGCGCTGCATTTTACTAAGTCGCTTGAAATTGCCTCAGAAGAAAAACACTGAAAAACAGGACAAATGAGGGACTGCAGGTTGAGCTGTCAAAAGAGGGACTGTCCCTCTAAAAACAGGACAGTTGGGAGGTATGAACCTTTGACTAATAATAAATCTGCTGCTATGTGTGCTGCATTAAGTTATACTGATGATGATATAGACTTGCAATGTGTCATTACACACTATCCCTCAATGTAGGGATCGGGTACAGAGGGTGGTTGTTAATGGTACATTCTCTACTTGGAGTAAGGTTCTTAGTGGGGTCCCTCAGGGCTCAGTATTGGGTCCACTTTTATTTAACTTGTTCATTAATGACTTAGGGGAGGGTGTTGTAAGTAATGTATCAGTGTTTGCAGATGACACAAAACTATCCAGCCCAATTAATTCCATCCAGGATGTGGCATCCTTGCAACAGGATCTTGACAAACTGGCAATCTGGGCAGATAAGTGGCAAATGAGATTCAATATTGATAAATGTAAAGCCATGCAACTGGGATGTAAAAATATTCAAGCCACTTATACTCTTAATGGGACTGCACTAGGCAAATCCATTATGGAAAAGGACCTTGGAGTCCTTGTAGATGATAAACTTGGCTCTAGCAAGCAATGCCAGTCAGCAGCATCAAGGGCCAATAAGGTCTTGAGCTGTATTAAAAAGGGCATAGAGTCACGGGAGGAGGGGGTCATTCTTCCACTTTATAGAGCACTTGTAAGGCCACATCTAGAATATGCCGTACAGTTTTGGTCTCCCTCACTAAAACAGGACATTAATTGTATTAGAGAAGGTACAGAGAAGGGCAACTAAGCTGGTAAAAGGTATGGAAAATCTTAGCTATGAGGAAAGATTGGCCAAATTGGGGATGTTCATGCTGGAGAAGAGGCGCTTAAGGGGTGATATGATAACTATGTATAAATATATAAGGGGGTCATATAATAATTTCTCTAATGCTTTATTCACCAGTAGGTCTTTCCAGCTGACACAAGGTCAACCATTCCATTTAGAAGAAAAAAGGTTCTGCCTAAATATTCAGAAGGGGTTTTTTACAGTGAGAGCTGTGAAGATGTGGAATTCTCCACAGGCTGATAGCTTTAAGAAAGGGTTGGATGGCTTTTTAGCAAGTGAGGGAATACAGGGTTATAGAAGATAGCTCATTATACAAGTTGATCCAGGGACTAGTCCAATTGTCTTTTTGGAGTCAGGAAGGAATTTTTTCCCACCTCTGAGGCAAATTAGAGAGGCTTAGGATGGGGTTTTTTTGCCTTCCTCTGGATCAACTAGCAGGCAGTTTAAAAAAAAAAAAAAAAAAAGGTTGAACTTGATGGATGTGAGTCTTTTTTTCAGGCTAACTTACTATGTTACTATGTAGTGATCATTTCTTCCCCCTACTTAATTTAAAAACCCACACGTTTAACAGAATTTGTTTTTTTTTAATTGTGTACTTGGACAATGTTTACTAAGGTACTTTACCCCCAAACACACTCCTTACAATTTATTGCATACAAATCAAACCACACGGGGCTCCATGTTACTGGAGCGGAGTTGGTAGATATACAAGTGTAGAGATCTGTTAATTTATGTGGTCTTTGGGTACTGTAGTCTTTGGGTATAGGGGGTCATTTGTAGTTGTTGGACTTGATGAACTTTTTTTTTTTTTTTTCAACCCAAATTAACAATGTAACTATATAACATTGAAAATATGTGGAAGTGTCCTACCTTCGTGGCACCCCATCCTCATGGGGAGGAATGATAACCACTTTCACAGTGACTGAAGTACGCAAAAGATCAATCATCTGATCATGTGTGAGTGTCACAACTGCCACTTTGCATATCTCCACCAATCGGCTGCCTTGACGCAAGCCAGCTTGCCAAGCAAATCCATACTCTTCTACTTCAGCAACTGTTCCATCATATTTGACATGGAAACCAAGCTGACCAAGTCCATTCCTCCTCAGTGTCATGTCCACTGTCTCACACCCTGTGGTCATTATCTGGGAAAAGAGGTTTGCAATCAGTAAATATTAAACAAATTAACAAAACAGATAAAGCCTGTATTTGCTTCACAAGTCAAACTGCTGCCTTGTTTGTGACATGTTAATAAATGCAGTGACCAACAGAAGATTATTTTCTATTTATTTCATTTTCAAAGGACAATTTACTTTATCCTCATGATCTTTTACTCCTGACTAGTTAATATTAAATATCATGTGCATTTTCAAATGGTACACAGGAAATATTGCAGATGCATATAGAAGTGATGCTTGATAAAGGGGTACGCCCCAAAACGTTGCACGTTCGCCGTATCCTCTACACTGAGCACCAGGCTACTCTACTAGAGGAAGGACAAGTGAGTGCGTTCCTACACTTTGCTTTTGGAGATGCATATAGACTACATTTAGGCCAGGTCTACACGAGGAGATTAGTGGCCCCAGCGACACACCTCTTCTTTTGGCTGAGTAATCTCCCCGAACCACTTCAACGTCTTGTGCCGGCTAAAATTAAAATTGCATGCTTGACAAAGGGGTTTGTATTCAAAAAGTTGCACATCGCATTAAATAAAATTGCAAGGGCTTGCCCTGCTTATCGCATCTCTTGTGTGCCAGTGACTGTGCAATAGCCATTCCTTTTATTATTAAGATGAGATTTTGTTAATATGGAGCAATGGTTAACTAACCTTCAGCCTTTGCACTATTTCCTTTATGTCTTCACCATTACCATCCAAAGTTCGTATGAATATATGATCCCCTCTGCCATAAAATATTTTGAGAGATAAAGGTTCTGGTGTCCACCCAATCACATCAGCACAGTAACAGTTAAAGACCACCTCTTTAGTAACAGTTTCAATAAGAACCATAAACTCATTTGAGATTCCTAATGCACACTCTGTTTCTGCACCCCGAGAGAAATCTTGAGCTGCTACTCGCCAGGACAAAGCCCCAGCACTCTGCATCTCAGTCCCTATACGTGGTCTGGTCCTCTCTTTCTTCTTTGATGTCAAAGAAATTATGTTGAATTTGCCGGTTGTGTCAATGGGTGTATTGGTGATATAGTTCTCAGCTAGATCCTTGATGTATTCTTGTCTGGTGCGGGTAGCCATGGTGTGGAATTTATCTGACTTGTGGGCTGCATTCTCAGCGTTTATAACCTTGGCTAAAAGAAAGTCCCGAAAGACATCAGACTTGCGGAAAGGAACTCCACTGGGTACCGGAGGCCCAAATGGTGGGACATCTTTTGATCTGGTTACAGCCACACTATGGGGAAAACAAAATACTTTGTTACAAATAATACAATCTACAGACACAAAAAGGCAATTTAAATCAATGTCACAGTTCTGAATGGAATAGGCTGCCTGCTTAAATTGTGCGGGCCAGATTCTAAAATGTATAAGGCACTTGGGACTATATTGTACATCTGAAATCTGCATAAAAACCTTTAATTCAGGACTTCTCGGAAGTATATTTGATGTACCACATCTCACCCTATATAGTTTTTTGGTGTACCACATTGCATCCAAAACTTATGTAACATACAAAAAGCACAAGGACTAAAGAAGCAGTTCTCATGATTTTGAATGTCACATTTTGTTCCATGTTTAATTATAAACACTTATACACAGCAAGTGAATGTGATATCCAGAATCCACCTCTAGACTAATTCACTATGGAAACAGTTTTTTTATTAGGTAGAGATACATAAGTAGATTTTTGATAAACCAAGTGAGGATTTACAAACACGTATTTAATATAAAGAGGGTTTTAGAGGTAATAAACAGACCCTTACTCTTTATATTTACATAACATTCCTGAATCGAAATGTCATGTATAGCTCTAAAACTGGTCCATATTCAGACATACGTCCAATATCGCAGCAAGCAAAACATGCATTAACAACATTAAAATTGGTTAAGGATTTTATTATGTACTTTTTTTTTGCTTCTTCAGTGCTGGAATGGCTAAACTTATATCCACTCAAAAGGTCAAAGTAACTTTCGGGAGGGACAATGAAACTGTTCACTAGGAACAAACTTACCTGTAGCGGACGTTCTCGGTGCAGGGTTCATATACTCTAACAATAATAAAAACATGTTGGAAATGAGAACGTATATTCTGAGGAGTAAAGGGAAGGGCACCAGGTTCTTGGAAGATGATCGTTACAATGTCGTTTCCGATGTGTCGCTTTCGGAGGAGCTACAAGAGAGAACATGCAAAGTACTGACACACTGTTCTTGACCAGACATCACAGCTTATCATTTTAACTCATAAAATAAGACCATCATATAGACCAACGTGTAACAGGTAAGCAAATACAGGTCCTTGTCCCTTATTGACAAATGTTCAGAACACTCTATGCACATCCTTGTGGAAATTACCGTCATGAACTAGAGCAGGGCCGGACTGGTAGGAAAAATCAGCCCTTGCAAAAGTATCAAAGCAGCCCATGTATTCATGTGCATGTAAAGCATGATATATATTTCCAACCCCAAGGTTAACTAGAACTAGTGTTCATTAATAGATATTTTAAGAGTCAATTACCATATAATCCCCAGCAATATTATACACCCTATGTGCTGGAACTGGTCCTTGCAACAAATATCTCACCCTAGTTTCTATCACAACTATTCTATCTGATGGATTAGTGGTCCAATGTTTACAGTATATATAAAATGTTCCTTTGTGTGCCCCCAGCTAGATAATGCACCCTGGCAGATAAGAGGACTTTAATTACCATGTGTGTCACTGAGACTAGACTGTCTCATGCAATTAATGCTACATATCACAGTTCCATATACAGGCTGAAGTGATTGTTCTGAGCATGGATCCTGCTGTTGCCAACATACCTATCATAAGCATAAGGGATTGGGTATATAACAATCAACTCTAATATAAATAACTGAAATTGGTCAGAATTCCTGGTTCATCCATATGCCAGTACTGATATGAGCACTAACAAATGCAGGCATCAGCTTAGCTTTGGCTGGCTATTAGGGACAGCTCATTTACATCTTAAAGACAGACCTCATTTTCATTTTTAGGTGAACAGCCCATCTACATTTTAAAGCTAGCGGCCCATTGGGAACTGGCCCAAACCCACAGATTGCCAGTACGGGCCTGAACTAGAGGATGCACAATCCAATGTCATGATCTATTTATACATGCTGCAACTGTGGTGCAGTTTCATATAACTATAGATACTAGCTATATATGACTAGTAGTAATTATTTGTTCACAAATGATGGAATGTTGAGACTAGCCAGACTGTATACAATATGTATAAATGATAAAACTGCAAAGAAGGCAGGTAGATAAAAAGCCAGCTAACCTGCAGAGGACATAGAGTACTTTTTGCAATTACTTTCTGAATTGTGAGTTTATAGAATTAATGACACAAGACAGGACAGTAGGACCAGTAATCATGCCCTGATTTTCATTGAACAATAAAATTAAATATATACAGAATAGCAATGAAATGATACTCTACATCTATAATCCTACAGATGGGAAGTTATCACCATAGTTCACTTTCCTGGAGGACAAGACTGTTACCTGAAAATGAAAAATGTGGGCATTTTCCAGAGACACTTCTTCAGAATTTTGCTACTTTAATATCTCATGTACACATCACTTATTACAGATGGAATTTTCATTTTGAATTGCATTTACAAATGAATTAGAGAGAAAACAAAGACAGACCTGTTGTTGATTATTTGGAGTATAGGGAAGTAGCGTGGACACGTGGAACATTATCTCGTAGTCCTGATAGCTAGTGTACAGAGAATGGGTCCCGGTAGAATCCGCTATGGGTGATAAGAGAAAGGTGTCACTTTATCTTAGTACAGTACCAAGGTAAAATCATATTTAATTTGCAATACTTAAGGCAACCAGTATTCAGTATTTCCAGCACAAATATATTCTTGTCAAGTCAATCTATTCTGAATAAGTATTTTAACTGTGGACTATGGTCTCTGGACTACTATGGTCATTGCCTCCCAATAAAGAAGAGGTAAGCTACTAAAATATAGATTTTTCTGTTATAGCAAAATAAATCTGAGAGGTGATCTCTTTTCACTTGCTATGCATGAGCCAAACATCTCTTTTGTATTAGGTTGAGGTCAATATCAAATAAAGCTGGAAAATGAACAGATATTTTACTATTAGGAATAGATAATATTTTTTTTTAAAACATTACATTAAGGGAGATGAAAATAACATCAGACTCCATAGTCTGGGCCCCATACAGCAGGGTATATACTGTATGATATTTACGTCACTGACCATATGTGCAAATTATTTTTGCTATTAATTTGATCAGACCAAATTGATGCGTGAATGTTTGCTGGGTATTATGTATTGATAGGGGTCTTCTTCAGATAAGTTTCTAACTTCCACTATCTAAGATGAAATCTGACCTAATAACGGTCTATGTTTTATTACAGGTATGTGATCAGTTATCCGGAAATCGGTTATCCCAAAAGCTACGAAGCTCCCATAGACTCATTTTGGCCAAATAATCCAAATTTTTAAAAATTATTTCCTTTTTCTCTGTAATAATAAAAGATTACCTTGTACTTGATCCAAACTATTTAACTAATCCTTATTGGAAGCAAAACCATCCTATTGGGGTTATTTAATCTTTAAAGAATTTTCTAGTAGACTAGATATTGCCAAACAAGAGGATCTCGACCCGATATGCCCACATTAAAGTGGGCGATATCGGGATGATCCGATCATGGGCCCTAGGGCCCAACAATCAGATCATAATGTAGGCGATACGAGTGGTCGGATTGTGGTACCGCATACACACACAGATGCGCCCGCGATCCGACTAGGTTCTGGCGGACTTTCGGCCAGATATTGATCGGGGAAGCCCGTTGGATGGCCCCACACACTCGGTCTGTCGGCAGCTTTTATCGGCCTGTGTATAGGGGCCTGAGCATTCTGGATAGCAGGAACCATACCTGTATCTGAGTTTTATCTGATGTTTAAATGCTGATAATTCTATTCACTCTAGTGTAAATTTATATCAGCCAGACAACTTACATACCTCCTTACTTGTACAACTGCCTAGGCAACTGTACGCAAATACAATATACCAAGAAAGCACAAAAACTCAGCTATTTCCCCCAGTTAATTACTTTGTGCCACATAAAACGCTTCAAGAGATGATAAACCTTACAAAAAGTGTCAGCAAAAGTCAGTACCTGAAAGATGGTCTTATTAGTCTAACTTGTTAACAAACATCACATGCAAATGTTAACATTTACCATGTGTTATGTAGTTAGTATCAGTGTTGTGCTGGGTCTCTTAGGGCCCTCCAGAACAACTGTATCCCTGGGGCCACTCTCAAAGCAATTAGATATCAAAGTACTAAATAACTACAGGTTTTTATATAGATCCATGGAGAAAATAAGAACAGGTTCATCGGAATTCTCTGCTGGTAGGCCAGTATGTCTATGTCATTAGTTATGTTTTGTATGAGAGTACATCTTGGCCTAGCATACAGTCTCAGTCAAGTAATCAGCAAAGACTGTTGCACAAGTTCATGACACAATCGACTTACTTTTAGTGTCCAACTGGGCTGCATACTTGCTGAAGCCTCTAAGACAAACTTTATCTCCAAGTAGAGACATAAATTCTTCGAAGGCTGGTCCTGCACACTCATTGTTGTACATCTCTTCTTCAGAGCTTTGTCCGGCCTTACAATACAATATGCCAACTTTGTGTTTTGTACAAAGCTGATCAGAAAAAAAACAGAGAATTCACATAAATATGCATTCCAACCACAGGACCACTACTGTCTAGAATTGCGCTGAACTAATACTTTGAACTTTCTGTCATTATGCTTAGTGATTGTGTAGTTCAAGTCCCAATCAGAAAATATACACAAAGTATTTTATCTGCATATAACAAAATTGGAACAAGGGTCAAAATTCTAATCAAATTTCCAAACACATTAATTAAAAAAGAGCACTTGAACAAGCGAGGAATTTGCTAGATGATCGAAAGACAATGGAGCTCATTTATGAACAGTTGGCAAATTTGCACATGGGCAGTAACCCATAGCAATCGATCAGTGATTAGCTTTTTTCAGCCAGTTGCACGTTGAGCTCTAAAAGCAATCATCTGATTGGTGCAAATTTGCCCACTGTTTATAAATAAGCCCATCTGAATATCATTAGTACTCCATGGGCTATTTACAAAATATTTATGGGCATTGACCATTAAGTGATGCATTTCACAAGCTTACATTAAGCAATGAAATACTAAATAGTAACAACATGAAGTGTCAACAAATTCTACCCAAATAACTACAAAAGCAGCATTGTACACCTTTATACTTGATAATGGAACATAATCAGAGCTGCTGCTATATACAGGACCCCCCTTTTTAGTCCTCAATTTACTGTGTCAGTTAACTTGCACAAAGAACTACTATCAGATTACCTCTCAAGGCACAAAAGGCATTTAACACCTGTCCATCTGGAAAGTAGGTCAGGGAAAGAAATATGCTGCTGTTGTGCAAATTAGGATGTACTGTTCAAACAGACACCATTTGTTGGGCATTACATGGAACAACAGCAGTTTGATAAATGGAAAATAAAGCCATTCTGTGCTCTCATCCGATTTCTATCCAATGAAGATGCCTACTAACCTAGGCTGCCTCCTCACTGTCTTTTTTGAGATATTTGTAACTAAAACACTGCAGAAGTTACCATTTCAAGGTGTATAAAAGGGTATAAAACTATAGAGACATTTGATAAAGAAAAGATATGTCTTTGCATTCCAATTTACTAGGACATGAGAAGGAGCTTTAACAAAGGTATCTTTAAAAGGCAATCTAAAAGCTGCACATTCAGGCATCGGACTTCACGGCCACCATCTTCAGATGCTTTGGTAATCTTCAGAATGAGAACAGCGCATCGGCAATTTTCTTATTCTGAAGATTACCGAAGCATCTGAAGATGGCGGCAGAGAAGTACGATGCTTGAATCTGTAGTATGTTTGGGGCATTTGCCTGGGGTAGGGGTTTTTTAAATTAAAGGTTGAATTCTCCTTTAAATAATAAAAAATGAAAATTGTCTCTAGATCATACTAAAAGTTATCTCAAAGGTGAACAACCCCTTTAATGCAAACTACCAGTCCATTTAAAATTCCTCTGTATTATGAGCTACACCTTATCTCAAAGTGGCTCCAAAATACTGTGACAGTGTAACCCCCATATCATATTTTCACATACTGTAACTATGTAATACATAGGCAAAAGATTTGCTCCCATCTTTCCCCCAACCACACAGGAAATTTGTTTTCACTCACAGGACCAGAAAATAGAATGCAAACTTACTTTTAATTATAGTTTGTTTCCCGTTTAGTAAAAGACATATGTACCTATTGCAATTCTAGTCAGCACTGACCACCAAAGTTCACTGTAGAACCATCAGCTCTGTTATGACTGAATAAATAATTATATCTGGCACTGAGCAGTAGCTTAATTGTTCAAATCAAATAGAACCACCATTCAGGCTTAACTATTTATGGGTCTCTTGGATTTTATCTTTACCTGCTACAATTTATCCAGAACACAGCTATGGGATGGGATCAGTTATCCGGAAACCTGTTATCCAGAAAGTTCCAAATTAAGGAATGGCCATCTCCCATAGAATCCATTCTAATCAAACAATTCAACATTTTTTAAACTGTATTTCCCTTTTCTCTGTAATAATAATAATACAGTAGCTTGTACTTGATCCAAACTAAGATTTAATTAATCCTTTTTGGAAGCAAAAGCAGCCTATTGGGTTTATTTAATGTCTACATTACTTTCTAGTAGTTTTACCAGGTATGAAGGTATTAAGATCCAAATTACAGGAAGACCTGTCATGTGGAAAACCCCAGGTCCCAAGTATTCTGCATAATAGGTCCCATAACTGTATAATGAAATCTATAAATACTGATAAATTCAAATATGTTGAATTAAATACATTTATGCTTTTCTGTTCTTAACAGGCCATAATTTATTTGGGTACAGTATTGCATGCCTTCAATCTGCATTCTGATTTAACCTTTACTAAGTCCTGTCCATGCTTGTACCCTGGTGATTTTAAATGAATAAATGTATAGAGAAGTATATATTATGTGTATATTGGGAATAAGTGCGAATAGCAAAATGCACAATTTGGATTAGTGCAATATTCTGCAGATAAAAAGAACTAAATGTTTTATACTGTCCTGAAATGTTTGTGGAAGGGTAACAACGCAATTTACTCCACCCTGGAATATTTATCAAAAAATTACATTTGAAGATAATTGTATTCATAATTTATGAATGAGCAGGGTTGAACCACTTTTTAACCAAGATTGTTAATACTAGATTTTAAATCTAGCAATTATTATTTTAGGATAGCAACAAGCTTTTAATGCAGTGTTTTAATTTCTTTATAATATCTCATATAATACTGTAAATATAAATGATCTTCTTCATTGTGGACTTGATTTACCAGATGTCTTGCTGTGTCATTATAAAAGCTGTTCTATTAATTATAACTATGAACTGAATTTCATTATTATTTTTCCAAGTTCTACATGTTTACTTATCCTCAGTCCACTTGTGTCTTATTCCCCTGGCCTGTTCCTTACCCCCTGTTCATCCAATTTCAGGAGTTGCTCAGTGACTTTAGATGAATTCATTGCCAGCCGCAGGCACTGGGTGTTAAGTTCAGGGATTACAGCCTCCAGTACATCTTTCAATGGCAGCCCCCTCACAGTTCCATGTTTGGCTGCTGATGGCACTGCATCCTCCTGGATCATACCTCTCAGAGTGACCAGCTGAGTGAGAAAGAAGACAAATGATGTATACACCTGGAGAATAGGCGCTCATTGATCTTGCTTTGTTATTTCTTGCATTAAACGGTGAAGCCAGAAACCAGAAATAAAGTCACATAGCTGTCCATAGAAGCAGGGTCAAAATATCACCAGCCCACTGAGAAGACCTCTGTATAAACAAACATCTCCGTTCCCCAAGGTGCAGCAGGTTCGTTTTTAGATAAAAGCATCTCATTATACAAACAGCTTTTCAATGGACTGGTGATTTGTTTTTAGTGTGCTCTTACGAACAGTAACTAGAATTTGACGTTGTTCAAAAGTAATTTACCCCAGCCTGACAAGAACACATTTTATTGAGAAAAAAAAAAATCCCAATTTATGATGCTCACTTATAAAGACTACTAGAGGAAATGTTTACTTTGTAGAAAGCGTAAGAATGGAGGAATCTTGAGAGTTTGTATATACACTCAGTGTCAAACAAACACAGCATTGTTTTGATCCCTGGCCCCTGGAAACAGAGTTTCTTCTGTATGAGTTAACACACTGCACTGCAAATTCTCTTCACTTACTAAAATGAACAGCTTCTTTGTTAAATTGAACGGATAACAAAAAAACTGTAGGTGACATCACAAAGAGGGCCCATGACATACAAAATTATCTTTGCATCCTTTAAAAAGGCAGTAATTTGGAAAATACATTTATGACTGGGCATATTGAAAGTCGCATATAATGAGAATGCCTCAAACCAATGTAGTTTTTCAATACTTTTTTTTCCCTTATGTTTGTTCTCTAACTCTCAGGCTTGGAATTTGGTTACTATGACTTAGTTATGAGTTTACATGAAATAAATGTAAAAATAAGTAATAAAAAAAGCAAAAAACAATAATACAGGTCCATCTATAACACAGTAAAAGTAACTTAAAGGAACAGAAAAAAATGAAATGCATGTTAAAGTAGTTAACATATAATATACTGTTACAATCTACTGGGTAAAGTTGTGTTTGTTTCAGAATGACTACTATAGTTTATATAATAAGCTGCTCTGTAGCCATGGGGGCAGCCATTCAAGCTGGAAAAAAAGGAGAAACGGCACAGGTTACATAGCACATAACAGTACAATGGTGGTTTATCTGTTATGTAACCTGTGCTTTTTCTTTAGCCTGAATGGCTGCCCCCATGGCTACACAGCAGCTTGTTTATATAAACGATAGTAGTCTTTCTGAGCAAACACACAGCTTTTACCAGTGCAGAGAAACAGTACCTTATATTTTAATTACTTTGATACACTTTCAGTTTTTGCTGCTGTTACTGTTCCTGAGTGAGTTTCCCCTTTATATATGAATTATATTTATTATGTTCCCCCCAGCTTTATGAAGTTGTTACAAGTCTTAAGGTGGCCATAAACGGGCAGATAAAGTTGTCGATATTGGTTGTTTAGCTCGTGTATGGCAGCTTCCAATGGGTCTTCCTGATCTGGCCATCGATTGGGAAGGTTTGATTTTTTTCCCCTGACCAACCCGTCGGAGCCCATTGCCCTCGCCGTAATCCGATCATTTGGCTATAGGGCCGAACGTTAGGATTACCCCCCGATATAGCCCTGACGTTAGTGGCACAAGATCCGCTTGTTTGGCAGTGTCACCAAACGAGCGGATATAATAGTATATGGCCAGCTTTACGGTCCCACACTTCCCTAAGGAAGCCACTAGCTTCCTGTTGACCTTAATTGTAGGGTTATACTCCCTCATACAAGAAGCCATCAAGGAGGACAGCTTACTGCTGAGAATAAGCACAGTGGTGTTGGTATTATGTATCCGAGGGTGTGGTCTGCTAGAAACAGAAATTATATACAGGTATGAGAACCATTATCCAGAAGTCCATTATACATACATTTCTGAATTACAGGAAGGCCATCTCTCCATTTTAATAAAATAATTACAATTTTTAAAAAGGATTTCCCTTTTCTCTGTAATGATAAATCTTGTGCTTGACCCCAACTAAGATACAATTAATCCTTATTGGAGGCAATCATGTTTAAATGATATTTATAGTTGATTTAATGTATACAGAGCAGAATTAAAAAAAAAGACCTGAGCACTCCGGATAACAAGTCCCATAACTGTATAGCCAAAGTATCAAAGCAGCTCAGAATCTGTACAGTGCAATTCCACAAAAGTGTTCCTGTATCATTATTTCCCTTACTATATTGTGGAAACTCAAATGGTATTATAACCCATTGAAAATGTAAGCTCTTCAGGTTTTTGTCGTTTCCAAAATCATATCCTGCTTACCTCACTGGTCCTGAAGATGATCCTGTAATGGTACTGTGGTCCAAAGTCTTTGCTGTCTTCCAGCTTCTCCCTCTTTAGGCTGACAGCAACAGGGCCAAGTTTATCATCCACACCAAAGTAGTTACAGTGTTCTGGAAAAGTAAGCCTAGTGTTATTCATGTTACATTTTACATTTAGATGACCAAAAAAAGAAACATGGCCAACTGGTTAATCAGAAAAGTTCACAGTAATGTCTTCCATATTTAAAATGCAACTACATTTTAAACAATAAAATTCAGTTTATGACATCAAGTATATAGACATCTTAAGGGACTTGTTTTAGTATGCAGAGGGTGATATTTTGGTCAGAGAAGACACTAATTGAGTCTTTTGGAAGTATGACCACCATTGGTAAACTTTAGATTGTGCTATGGCCATAAACACAAAAGCAAGCTGAAATAAAATGAACTAGATGTGCCCAAACTAACATTTTTGGCCAGCTGCAGAATGCTGCAATAATTAATTCCAACATTCAATTTTCTGTCCAACTCTGTGCAACCTGTTTTCCATCATTCGCTTCAGGATTCCGAAATCAAACCTATCCACAGAAGATGATTAGCAAATGACATTTTCGAAAATATCAACGCAACATTTTGATTTATCATAAAATGAAAATTAATAGCCATCCAATATACCAGAAAACCAAATGTTTAATTTTGAACAGGGTGGTCCAGCATAGATTCAATATGCTATTTTAAGGCTGTACATGTTAATAAATAGAACCTCAGGCATAAAATAAGAGGTACTGGAGCCTCTAAGAACAATAAATATACAAAAAGATAGTTTCCCAAATGTATTAAACCTTGTGTCAATCACAATTGACACATTCAGTGCTCCTAGAAAACATGTTGGAGCTCAGAAGAGGGTTGCATTGGGCTGGGGAGAATGAGACGTAAATATAAAAAAAAAATGGCCCATGCGTAACCCCTACACATTCCTATCACTGAGATAAAAGTAAGTTAAATAAGGATCTGCATCCTGTAGTGTTTTTTTTTCCTATAGGTCTGTTTGTATAGCAATGTTCAGAGCAACTAGATAGTTGCTAGTAACTTCTCTAGTTTTAAACTTTTCACCCCTACTACAGCAACATGCCCAGCCCATTGGTTGTGTTTTGCAGAGTTCTGACTATGCTTTAATAGTCTTTGAATTTGCTAAAATTCTTGTCTTAATTTCAACACCATTAGATGTTTAAATTTAGGTGTAATTAGGTACTAATGGACAGCTTTTTAAAACTGCAAAACCTAAAACTCAATAAGTTACATTGCATAGTGTGGTCATTGATGCGAACAACAATCAGAACTATGCAATAGCAGCCCAAGCTCACCCCCAATGTCCCTCTGCTCCCAGCTAACCAAACTTTGTTCCTGTTCATGAAGGTTAGTGGAGCCTCAGCTTTACCCTAAGACTGTGGGCACACAGGCTGAAGGTCCCGCTTCTCTCAGCCTGGAAAATATGCAGTCTAAGACAGTGGAATCTTCAACCAGGTGCCCACAGCCAAAAGCTGTAAAGTGTAATTGTGTCTATATTATAAGTTATTATATCAAATACCCACCCCTTTTATCTGCACAAATTTTACTCTGTATAACAGTTGCCAATAAAGCAGTATCTAAAAGACTTCCTTTACTTTAGATTGAGCAAAGTGATATTTAATCACAGCTGGAGTTGTACTATTATACAGTAACTATGTTGCCTCTGGCTGTTTGTTACTGACTGATATCACCATATTATGCTAACTAGAAAGAGCTACTGGGATGGGCTCTGCTAGACATCCAGAAGATGTAGTAATGGAGGGGCTAGAGAGGATTTTTCCGAATTTTGGAGAAACTGGATACAAAATGTTTGCTAAAATTTGTGCGGTCTTCAAATTTTAACTTAAAGAAACATATAAAACTAACAGAATTGTTCTTACCTTTGCTATGAAAGTACTCCTGATAATATTTTGCTCCTAAATCAACATGTTCAATGTTATAATGTTTTAATCGGCCTTGGCTCTTCTGCATTTCCTTGGGCACTTCCAGCACAGAGATACTAGCATTTGTACAGTACATGGTTAGTGAGGGCTCCAGGAATCCTCCCTCACTGCTACAAGGGGTGCCAAGAGACGCTTTCGAGAAACTCACATTACGTTCACTCAATCCACCCGTCTCATTCCTGAAATGAGGGCAGCTAAGAAGTAATTCATTGCTATTGTTGTCTCCCATGTCCTGTTCAAGGTTCTCCTTAAAGTTTAGGTCTTCTGTACTGGTGAAGCTTGGGTCAATATTTCCTAGACCATATGCTCTTGACACTGCCAAGGACACAGCAGATGCAGCAGAGGCTCCAGTTGTAGTGTTCCGCCTTTGGGCAACATAGGTTCTGTTAGCTGCAACTTCGTTCAGATTAAAAAGCATGCTCTGTACATCATAATGTGCAACTGTTTTTGGGCATAACCAGGGCTTGATGCTTTCATCCTGCTCAGTGAAAACTCTGCCTGGATCACCTTCACTTTTATTGTTTCGAAACTTCCGAAAGATTGACAAGTCACTAGAATCCCCCTTGGTGTTCTTTTTGCGAGACTTTTCTTTGTCTTTTAGGCCAGAGTCATCTTTTTGAAATTGACCGTTCCTCAAGTCTGTTACAGAGCTTCCTATTAGATGTAGACTGGAGGCCATACTAGAGTCATCTCTGAGAAGATTATTTCCATGGTCTGGTGACTCACCACCCTGGTCAGGCTTTTCATTTTTGAAGTCTTTTAACATATCAAAAAAACTCTGTTCCGAGATACCTTGTATATTGATTGAAGAAGTGCTACCATATTCTCTAAAAAGAGGCATGCCATTACTGAACTTTGTACCTCTAGGTTCAATTGCCTCATCCATGTCACACTCACTAAGGGTAATTTCACTGTTGCTTCTGTTTCGGAGTGGGATAAAAGTTCTTCCAGGAGAACTTGGCCAACCATCTTGAAATTCAACATCCTTTGATCTTTTCCTAGATAACCTATGAATGCCCCTAAATGCTGGGGAACTCCCACTACTTTGAAAATGCTGCCCATTTTGAAACCCTCTATAAAGATGAAAATCATTCAGCCTTTCCATATCCTGTGAATGGCTGGAAGTTAAAGTCTCTTTTACAGTTTCTTTCTTTGGAGGCCAGTCTGCAATCCGGGCACGCACCCCCATCTTTGGCATTGCAGGGGTTGTGGCATTAGTCCTTGAAGCTTCCCCAGAAGAAAGCTGGATGCCATTGCTGTTCTGTGCCCAGTATCCATGAGGGTAATACTCCACAGCTCGGAAATCATTCCCTTTCATGGACGCTCCCCCGGCCTCCACACCATCATTTTGGTAAGACCTGAAACTTGTCATGCTCCAATATAGGTAAAAAGATCCACAATGGGGGGAAATGTTTCACAGCTTTTTGTCAGGCTAAAATAGTTAACCATTTTTGATGATTAGGAAGAGGTACTAAGATTCACAGATTAGACAGGTAAGCAAAAGTTGATTCCAACAGGAGTTTGTTTCATGGACAATCGTTGGACAGCTCCACCTGCTGAAAACAAGAGATAGTTATGATTTATTAATAATACAACAATACCACCGTAGTAGTGTAATTCAATATAAAAAGAACTGCAATAAAAGAATACATGCATTGAAGAATATCTGCTGCTTTACTAATAAATGATCATAATAAATGTTATTTTAAAATTGAGTAATATAATCTGAGTACTATAGATAAATTAAGAGTCCTACCTAAATTTTGAGACTTCTCTTCTGCCAGTCAGTGGATGTGGAACATTCCAGTATGCTGCAGCCCTGTAAAAAACAGATGTAAAGAAACAGGTTGTCAAAGTGTAAAAATATCTATGCATAGAGAAACAAACATTTGTGAGACTGTACTACTATAGCACCTCTACTATCATGGTTTTGGAAATTTATATTAATTCCACAGCGAAACCAGCACCATATATTCATTATTGCCCACAAAACTGGGACGTGGGTGAGATGTCATTTATGCTAGGTGTCTCATTTAACCAGTGTTGGACTGGGTCAGCAGAACACTGTGAAAAAACCTTGTGGGCCCCAAACCTTCACATGTGCATGGGGCCCTGTAGGTTTGGAACTCAGTTGGTCCCCAATGATCAAGCCTGACCCTGCAGATGTTTTAAAGTAGTATTTTATTTTTATAGGCTACAAAACAGAAAAGTCCAACTGAGGTCCTCTACCTATTTCTGAATGATAACTCAAGATTTCTTAAAGGGTTGTCCACCTTCAAACAACTAGTTGTTTTCAAATAGATCACCATAAATAACGACTTTTTCCAATTGCTGTCTATTATCTATTTGTATCCGTTTTTCTAATATTGAAGTGTAAAGTGTCATTTTTCACCTTCTAAAGCAGCTCTGGGAGGGTAAATATAGGATAAAATAACAAAACCCTAATTTTGTAGGCAGTTATACATAATATATGGTGTTGCTTCTACATGGTGCTAATATTTTATATTATCTTTAAAAATAGCCCCTTTATTAGAGATCGCTATAGATGTTCTCTGGTCCCTGTCTGTGTTTCAAATGAAGGGTGGGTGTGTCCTAATGGTCCCTGCCAGAAGCACAGGAGGAAAGGACAGCCAATCACTGCCCTGCAGTCACACAAGCACAGACAGGCTTAAGTTCCCCATCAGGTCCTGCTAGCTGCTGATTGGTTCCTGTCCTACAGTGCAATGAGCTGAGAGCAGCCGGCTCCCCTGCACAGCCTGGGAATTCAGGGAGCAGGAAGTGGAAGGATTATTAGGGTTTTTGCAGAAATATTCAATAAGTCTGCCTGAAACACTACTTTTTTAAGCACAATTCTTCTATATCTAAATGGTACATTCTTATGTTACACAATATGTCTCCTTTAAGAACTGCTGATGGAGCAAATACTAACCATTGCAAACAATTGTCCGAACAATTACCACCAAAACCCCCTATCCCTACTTCTGCACTAGCTAAAGACTAGCCATGCTGAGGGAAGAGATAACCACACCCCAGAAAGAATATGGAAGGAAAAAGACAGAATTTTGGCCAGACACTATGGAAACAAAGGCTGATACTGAAATTCCAAAACTCAGTATAGAGTCAGAAAATCTTCATAAAGCATAGAGAAAAACAGAAAAATCAAAATGAGAATTAACATTTCACATAATGTGGAAACATTTTGTGACCACAATGTTACAACCTATATATTAATATGTTTGTGACAACATTAGTATGTTTGTGATATCAGTGACTTGAGGGGGGCATATGGGTCATGAACAGCTGTGAACAAGCGGAGTAGTGACCGCAGCATCCAGGAAAGAGGTTCTGGGTTAGAGTAGCCCACCGGGTGTTTTCCCGGTGTCCCTCGGGCTCATCCCGTCCCTGACAGTGCTGCTACCAGCCAGGCATGTGTAACTTCTAACTGAATGCTCATTTACTGTACTGTTCTAGAATGTTCTGAATGCCGAAACAGAATGTGTGGATGTTAACTTTTACACACTCTTATGTGACCCACATTTTTGGCACTTATATTTTCTATATGATTTTGCCCCCAGCAGTGTCGAAATGCATTGCACGACAGCTTCCAGTTGTTCAAATTAACATTAAAATAGTTATACATATGTAAATCTGAAGTTTATGAAACAACATATATGTGGTCCACCCATTCTGTTTTTGTAAAACAGTTTAATGGACTTTCACAACACTAAAGCATTCACTGAACAAGGTAAAAAGGTAGGAATTTTTTATCGGCCCGTGTATGGCCACCATAAGCCTATAATTTTACAGCTGCTAGGAAAATCAAGGGTTTTGGAGGACTGGCCATTTACAACATGCTACTACATTAGAAGCTTTTTCATTTTATGTTTGCATAAAATGCCACAGCTCCTTCCAGCTTCACAGGTGCACTCACTCCTTTTCCCCTCCTGTGTCACAGACTATCAAAAGGAATACAAGTCTATTCCTCCTCTGCCGCAGCTGCCGTCCAACCTTTAAAGCCAGCTGCTCCCTTTAAATCAAAGGGGAACTTTTAGAAGTGGCTGTGATCTGTGCAGCAAATGTTTTAATGGG
The DNA here is from genome assembly GCA_024363595.1 of Xenopus borealis. Taxonomy (NCBI): domain Eukaryota; kingdom Metazoa; phylum Chordata; class Amphibia; order Anura; family Pipidae; genus Xenopus; species Xenopus borealis. Next base: position 60,069,475 of record CM044445.1, read on the forward strand.
AGGGATATATATGACACTGCTCTCCTCCAAGGACAAAGGGAATCGCCCACATGGTTAACTTCTTCCTAACTCGTTAAAGGAGAGCTCTCATCTAATATGTGTAGGCAAAAATGTTGTGATAGCAAGCGGTTTAGTTTTTGCATTTTGTTATTACAATGGTTTTATTATTTATTTTATCGTAAAGAGAAAATGTTCTTATGATGGGCTCACAGAAGTAAGCCAGGCAGATAAAATTCTGGAAAATTCCCTTTCCAGAAACTGCCTCCAAACCAAGGGAAAGTGGGCCAATAGAGCTCAGGAAAAACTAAATTACCCCATTCCGAATAACAAATAAAAACTAAAGTTAGTTATTATGACATACACATAAAACACCGCCTATATGTATAACACAAACAGAAGCTCAACGGTCTGAAAGTAATAATGGAGAAAAGCTGTGGAAAGAATCACAGCAGGTCTATCACTCTTTCAATCCAGCACTGCATCTTCTCAGAAGTGATCTGTCCCTTTGTTCAGTTTACTCATTGTGTGAATGTTTCATTTTGCAGAAACCTTGAGACCTGATGCTCATTCGCTCCTAAACTAAACTAAAATATCTTCTCAGAAATGATCTGTTTTCATTTAAACTAGTGGCGGACAGGGAGAAGGGAGTTCGGGGAGATTGTCGCCTGTGATTAAACGCCAGGCGACAGAATCTCCCCGAATCTCCCTCTGTCCCAGCCCTTAATGTGTGACTGTGAGTGGGATGCCCTGTTACACCTGGTAGCATCTCCTGACACCCAGACAGCTGCTGTGCCTATGCATCACAATCATTGCTGAAATAATATTTTTCCCCCTAAAATACATACACATTTATCTTTGTTTTGGACATATAGTATCTTTTAAAAACACTCTTCTCATATAATAGAACTGTACAACTCATCCATAGAAATTTTGTTGATCAGCGAATCAATGCTTACAATCCCCTGTGTAATAACTGCCACAGGTTTACTCTCATTAAACACGCCTAACCGGTTGGCTGTAGTTTCTTAACCACACCTTCCACTCAAAAGAAGTGTTTTTTCCATGCAGTTATTTAACCCTTTCAGTGCAGCGGCTGAATTCTTTGATCTGAGTCATGCTAACAAGCACGCGGAATATTTCAAACCAGATTCTATATCTCGGGGCAGTTAAAAGCTTCCATAGTTGAAGTGTTAAAATACAATGTGCAGGAGCACGCAAATGTTTAACTTAAGGATACAGCATCATATTAAAAAAAAATTAAAGGAAACCTTTAAGGTTCTTTAACTAATTGCAGAATCTACATACACAGTCTATTTTGGAAAAAAAGGTTTGCGGGAAATTTTTCCCCAGTACGTCTGTGATGACCTGTGCTTTAGGGCATACTGGATTTGGCCAGTCTGTGGTCGAACATGAAACAAAGTCAATGCAAGTTAACCTTTCAGATTCAGTTTTTTTCCCTTTAAAGATCAGTATTACCAAAGGGAGAATTTTGATCCAACCGCAAGGCATCCTGTCAGACCACACAGCTGTACAAAACATTAGTGCAGAGTGCTTGTGTTCTAAATGCCTCTGTTCATTCATGAAAGGGGTTGGGTTCCATCCAGTCCACAGAGAATGCCAACACACCCAAACGGAAGAAATTCAGAGGTTCTGCATCGGTGGTAGTCAAACAGGGTCTTGTGCAAACATGATACAAGCTAAATAAAATCACACAGATCACATCCTTGTCAATGCCATATTTATACTTCTGCTGCATCTATAAAGGCTTCCATTTAAAGCAGGGATGCACCGAATCCAGGATTCGGTTCGGTATTCGGCCAGGATTCAGCCATTTTCAGCAGGATTCGGATTTGGCCGAATCCTTGTGCCTGGCCAAACCGAATCCAAAAAATCATGTCACAAAACAAGGAAGTAAAAATTTTTCTGTGAGCTTCATGTGCGGCACTCTTACCCCCCCCCCTCGCTAATTTGCATATGCAAATTAGGGTTCGAATTCGGTTTGGAATTCGGCCAAATCTTTCGCAACAGATTCGGGGGTTCGGCCAAATCCAAAATAGTGTATTCGGTGCATCTCTAATTTAAAGTCAAAATATGTGCCATTTGTAAGATTGGTTTACCTTCACTTTACTTGAAAAGTGAAATATAATAATGAAAGAACACAGAGCACAAAGCTCATAATGTAGCACAGGTATGGGATCCATTTTCCAGAAACGGATTATCCAGAAAGCTCGGGATTACAGAAAGGCCATCTCCCATAGACTACATTTTATCCAAATTTCGAAAAATTATGAAATTGTTCTCTGTAATAATAAAAGAGTACCTTGTAGTTCATCCAAACTAAGATATAATTGATCCTTATTGGAAGCAAAACCATCCTATTGGGTTTATTTAATGCTTACATGACTTTCTAGTAGACTTAGGTATGAAGATCCAAATAACAGAAAGATCTGCTATCCAGAAATTCCCAGGTCCTGGGGATAAGAGTTATCATACCTATACAGGTATAGGATCAGTTTTCTAGAAAACCATGATCCAGAAAGCTCCAAATTAAGGGAAGGCCAGTTCCCATAAGCTCCGTTTTAAACAAATAATTAAAATTCTAAAAAATGATTTCCTTTCTTTCTGTAATAATAAAACAGTACCAGCCAACTAAAGGTGGCTGATAAAAGCTGCCCGTGTGGGGCCCTCCGGATGTAGGCAAGACATTGATCGATGCGGTCCTGTGATCCGACCGCCCATATTCCTTTCATTATGATCCAATTGTGGGCCCTAGGTGGGCATACCAGGGAAATGAGCCAAAACGAGCAGATCTGTATTGCATATAATTAATCGTTATTGGCCAAACAAATCTCTTGGGTTTATTTAATGTTTAAAATATTTATTTAGTAGATTTAAGGCATGGGGTTCCAAATTACGGAAAGACCCCCTTATCCGTAAAATCCTAGGTCCCATATCTGTATTGCATTTGATTCAAATACCAACAACCTCCAAAGAATACAGCTTACCACGTTTAACAGGTACTCAATGCAATCTACCTGGGTGTCTCTTAAAGGGGTTGCTCACTTTCCAACAGTTCAGTTGGTTTCAGATATGTCACCAAAAATAAAGACTTTTCCCCAATTATTTTGTCACCGTTCTTAACAGGCAGCTGTCAGAATTGATACAATAGTTGTTAATACTCCAAAGACGCTGCTGAGAAATGTATCAACTAAATGTTGCAAATTGTAACAGTTTAGAGTCTGCAACTGAATTACTGAGCTGTCAAACTCAAACACCAGAGACACGAACATTAAAGGGCACCTGTTGGGGCAAAATTGTACCCCCAACCAAAGGTGCGGGCTGATCGCCTTTTCTGCTGGGCGACAATCTTCCAACCTAGAGTCCTGCAGCGGGACGCAAAATCCTGCGGGTTGCACGTAGAAGTTCCAGGTGTGGGTATAGAAGCGGGTCGGTTGTTCTGCAGGTTTGTGGGTTGAGGGTCAGGCCACAGATCTGCTCCATAGCGATTTTTACTCCTTTTTTCTGAGCAGGTCTACTACCGATGACGTCACTTCCGGATTACAGTGACAGCACTTCCTGTTTTTTTCTGATCACGTTTACTTCCTAAAATGTCCCTTCCAATTTACAATGACAGCACTTCCTGATTCTTGATGGTCAGCAGGTCAATGGGTCCGAATTGCGGATAAGGTATTTGCGGGTCGGGTCGTGGGTCCAAGAGGGTAAGAATGCGGGTAGCGGGTAAGAATGCGGGTCGTGGGTCCAGGTTGCAGATTACAGGTTGCAGGTACGGGTCCCAATGATGCAAGGCTTGCCTTAATAACAGTGTCCACAAAATGGCTCCTGCCTGCTTGCTAGAATCATGAATTCCCAGACTGAAGAAAACAAGATTAAAATAATTTATATAGAGTAATTAATGTTCATTTCGCTTGACTAATGTGATAAAATAGGATTTTGAATATTTTTTTGGGGTGACGGGTCCACTTTAAATGCAAATGCTCATTTATAAGGAAATCAGACCCGCTTGCTGCTTTTTAAAGCAAGCAGGGGGTAAAGTAATGAGATGTGCACTGTGCCTTTTATTACATGCCCCTCTCAAATACTGTTTTATATAAACACACACAAAAACAGTGCTCCCAAACAAAAGGATAATTTTCACTGAAGATGAATGCAGTTAGTCTAGCATAAAAAAAAACTCATATTCCATTAGTACAGTAGTATCTTATTACAGTACATGGAAAGTATAAATGTATACATATATGAGAAGGCTCACCTAATTACAGCTCATAAAGTATAAATGTATACATTTATGAGAAGGCTCACACTGTATTCATTTTATCCAGCGCACTTCAACTGAAGGCCCAGAAGTATAATCAACCCTCCAAGGGATATGTATGGCAGCAGTTTGCCCAAGGGTGCTACAAGGCTGCACTGTATGACCACCATTTTAATATAACATGGCTCACAAAAATATAGGTCATCCAGTAATTGGCCCACTGCACTGAACTATCATGACTAGTCAGACATGGCAGCATGTATACTTGTGTGTGGCTTTACCTCTACCTGTTCCCCTGTCAAACCTACTTGCATTTCTTGATCTAGTGGGGTTACCCATAATTTTTTTACATTTTCTTAATGTACTGGTATTTTAGTGGAACATACTGAGGAAAAGCTGGGCAATTTGCACCTGGGCAGTAACCCACAGCCACCTACAGGCTGAGCAATATAAGCAAACCTGTGATCGATTGCCATGGGTTACTGCCTAGGTGCAAATTTAACCAGTGTTTATAAATGAGCCCTACTAAGTTTTGTACTTGAAATGGAAATCTGAGGCAAAGCTAACCACTCAAATATTGGAAAAAGTATTTTAAAAATAAACTGGGGGGATATTGGTTTGCTTACAAATTGCATTACATACAATATAACACAAGAGAAAAATGTACACAGGGAAAACTAGAACTTCAGAATTAATATATATAAATTATACCACTTAGCCTGGAAGTGCTACAGGGCATGGGTCTCCGTCCACTTGTCTTTTTAAATGTTTAGCACTTAATCTATACAGCTCTATGGGGCCTTTTTATCATGCTGTGTAAAACAGTGGAGGGAAACATCACCAGTGATTTTGCCCATAGCAACCAATCTGATCTTTGCTTTTGTTTTTTTGTAACTGAAATCTAATTGCCGATTGGTTGCTATGGGCAACATCACAGGTAATGTTTTTCTCCAATGTGTTGTACAGCGTGATGAATAGGCCTCTATATATAACAGACACACATATTCATTCACCATTCAAAGAAACAACAGAAATAAAATAGTTGGTGCCTGTCCCTTACCACAGCTTACAACAGGTTGCTCATAATGCAATAAAGATAAAAGGACAACAATCACACCAATAAGCTTCGATGTTCATGTAAATCAATGGCAGGAGTCATGTCCAATGGTCTGTATTCATATTTTTTTTTAATCCTATAGCATACCTCCCTACTGCCAGCTTTTCACGGGACTGTCCTGATTTTGTCAGCTCAACCCGAAGTCCCAGATTGTTACTGAAATGTCCTGACTTTCTGTTCCATCTCCTGCACTAAACAGCCACAAAATGATACAAAATTTCTAAAAGTTAATTGGCTTTTGACAGAGAGCCCAGAATATATGGCAGTGCACATCGATACTTTTATAACCATTGAAGATAAGCAAGGAAACAATTATAACAATTCGACCATGGGAATAGTTATGTGAAGTAAAATCCTTCGAATATCGAATTCGAAGGATTTTACCGCAATTCGATATGTCGAACGATCGAATATGAAAAATTAAATCGGTCGATTAATCGTTCGAATGGAACGATGTTTCGATCAAATTTTTTTTATTCGATCAAAAATAATTCGGTAGCTTTGATCTGGCGAACTAGGTGGTCGAATAAAAATTTAAAGGGGAAGTATTTCTACTATCGAAGATATTCAAATAAAATTAAATTTGAATATTCGATGGACAAATTCGCCTAATTTGCATATTTGAAGATTCGAATTCTAACCTTTTTGAAATTCGATCGAACTTCGAATTCTTCATGTGAATTTTGTAAATCTGCCCCTGTGTGTTTGATACATTTTTTCTAGGGATGCACTGAATCCACTATTTTGGATTCGGCCGAACCGCTGAATCCTTCCCGAAAGATTTGACCGAATTCTGAATCCAAATTTGCATATGCAAATTAGGGGTTTGAACTGTGTGCCAAAAAGTCATGTGATTTCCCTCCCTGGCCCTAATTTGCATATGCAAAGGCCGAATCCTGCCCGAATCCCGGATTCGGTGCATCCCTAATTTTTTCATATCTGTACAATAAAATACTGCAGGAAGTCGTTTTAAACATTCAGCTGTATGTCTAATCTTTGCATTCCAAACAGCATTCACAAATGGTGAATGATTTATTAAGGCTGTAGGAAACTGTGAAATGATACAAATGCATTTTTGCAACCACATCTGCATCTATATGCTCTCATAAATGTGTCTGCATTCAAATGTGCATGCAGCTTTGTGAAAATGTTGTTGCCAGTGTCAGAAAGATGCATTGGTGTTAGTTTCCTAGCCTCTATCTCAATGCCCAGCAGTCTGTTATTATTATTGGGATATGAAGATCAAGGAATGTGGCCATTTTCATTAGGTATAAGTACATTAGACCAGACTCCCTGGGGAAATAAACACTATCCTTGATTGCGTAACATAATAAATAATTCATGAGTACAGTTTAATCTCTAAATTGCAGAAGACATTATTGAAATAAGGAGTAGCAAGCAAACTATGAACTGACCCATTGATACTGTACATTGTCTATCCTTTCGTTGGCATAAAGAAAATATGCTGTGGATTAAATACAGTTCCAATTTGAAGCGACAGAAAAAGAAGTTTAATAAATAATATTAAGAAAAAACAAACTGGTAGAAGAATGGCACGATCAATGATTTCAAATTACACTCAACTACAGGAAAAAACACAACATTATCACCACTGTTTTATAAAGCTAATTATACTCGGCCTGACATGTTCAGTTTGCAGCACAAATATATAACCAGCGGCACAGAGAGATTTAATTTGTTTAAATCGTTAATGTTTTAGGGACACAAACCTACACTGTGAACTTCTTCTAGTGACACAATTTAGCCCCCAGAGCTTTTCATTTACGATATATCCCTATGCAGAAAATGGGCTGAACTGCAATGCATGCAGAGACAGGTAATAGAATAAAAGATGTTATTTAAAAACAACAGGAGAAGAAAAGGAGTTGCGTTATGTGATGCTTGAACATACGTCTATAAAAACTCAGCATTTCAAAGGCCTCAATGAAAAGGGGGGGGGGGGATGATCCCTCAGAGAGATAATTAGTTATGACACCCATCCAGCCAGATCAGCTCACTTAGAGATGACCTATTTGTGGAGTCCAAAGCAAATAAGTGGCTATGTCAGGTTTAATTTGGGTCTAGCAGTGGGATAACAACAGAACACCCACAAATTCCCACAAAAAAAAACTCTCCAGCTACAATGTGTGGCATTATTTATTCCTCTTCATTTTACCTCCACACCAGGTTCACTGCCACAGGGCAAAATAAAATCAACATTACTGCTTCTGTATTATACTCTTGTATGAATCCCCCTATTGTATATAAGGATAATTCTACCATGAAGGAGTTCATAACCATGTAAAGGAACAAAGACACAGGTTGAGTTCTTTTATAAAGATCATGGAACTCCGATATGTCAACTATCCTCTTATTTTCCCACTTGTGGTACAGTAGTTTTATATGATGCATGTTTCAGTTAATCATGCAAGGCAAGCTACATCACTAATCTAAGGATAGTAAAAATCAAAGAGTAGTTCCATAGACATGTTAAAGGCACAAAGCTGTAGGCAGACTGCTTTATAAAGGTTGAGGAAATCTAAAGTAACTTCAAATATCAAAGTAAGTCCAGTGCTGTAAAGTATATCACTAAGTACCATTTAAAAAGATACATTTTACAGGAAATTCATGGCATATAATAACAGAATATTTTTACAATTTGGTCATGGCTCTTAAGCTTTATCATTTATTACACATCTGTATTACAACAAATAGATGAAAAAAAAATAATAGCCATAACGAAATACACAAAAACAATGTCTCCAATATACTTCAATTAAAATTGAATAATGTGTCCCATTTTTATAAGAAACCTGACAGTATGCAGTGAAATTCTCCCTTCATTTACTGCTTGGATAGGAATTGACAGACGTTCCCTAACTGCTGTGCAGGAAAAAGGGGGAGCCCCTGCCTTACTTCCCAGCCTTTCAGAACTCAAGCAGCTTTGTTTCCCTGTAGATCCCTAAGCAGCCCAGGCCACACTGAACATGTGCACAGTCTTGGTCTTGCAAAGATGTTTAACACAGTAACAAGATGACAGCCCCCTGAGGCCAACTCTTAAAGCATAAATCATTTGATGTTTGATTAGGCTTTGTGGTGCAGTAAGTTCATTTTTATGTTTAGTATACAAAATACAGCATTTCTAGCCTTATTCTATTTTAGTTGTGGACATTTATGAAAGCATTATACAGTTTCCCAATCAATCCCAACCAAGTCGTAGTAAATTAATTGCTGTGCATTTCAAAAAGTCTTTCAAAAATGACTCTTCCCAATTTTACGTCACTAAAATATCTTTTATTATGGCAACTAAACAGACACAAACCAGAATTCTGGGCCTGATCTCAGTTGGGCAGGCCAGTCAGTGGGCCCTAGACATGGACCATAAGCTACCAACTTGGCCTAGAAGTACCAATTCCAACAATAGAATTTGCACCAAGTTTTATTTTTGTAGGTTTTGCAGTATTGACCATCAAGGGCACATTACAGAAGTCTGAACAGCACTCAAAAGCACTTTATTGAGCTTGATAAATGGCCATTTGGTACCTGAAATTGCTGACTGATGGCTGTTCTGATTACTGCTAGGGATTCACCAAATCCACTATTTGGGATTCAGTTGAATCCTTCATGAAAGATTCAGCACAATACCGAACCAAATCCAAATTTGCATGCAAATTAGTGACAGGAAGGAAAAAGTGGGAAAAAAAGCGGAAAAATTTTGTTTTACTTCCTTGTTTTGTGACAAAAAGTTATGTGATTTCCCTTCCCGCCCATAATTTGCATATGGAAATTAGGATTTGGGTCAGGCAAATTAGGGATATGAAGGGAAATCACGCAACTTTTTGTCACAAAAATAGGAAGTAAAAAAAAATCTGTTTCCACTTTTTACCTTCCTGTCACTAATTTACATATGCATTCATATTTAGTTTGAATCTTTTCATGATATACCAAATAGTGGATTCGGTGCATCCCTAATATGAACACATTTAAAGAAAAAAAGTCGTCTTTTAAAATGGATGTGTTTCAAAAACTGGGTGTTTCTGCTCCAGCTTTGCAAAATATTTCACAGCTGCAAAAAGCTGTGTGTCTATATCACTGGGGGTTAAATGTGGGTTGTTTTTTTTATAGTGTAACATAATTTGTTAGTCATAGCCGAGGCCTGCAGAGACAAGGCACCATGAAGGGCTGAAGATACTCATCAGTATGTGAACTCATGATCAGTTCTGTCACATCCCAGAGAGACTTCATCTAGTAGGATCTGCAGCTGTGTAATGTGGTCATTCCTTGGGAACAGTGACCTAATGGCAGACATTTAATTACTAAGGGACAGGCTCATTCCAACGCATAAAGATGTCTGATAGGCATTGTACTCAAGCAAGGATGAAAATCTGATGTTTTACAGGAGTGAATTATAGTGTTCTATTTAATTCCTATAACTTTCTTTTTTTTACAGCAAATAAAAAGCAGGATGCACAATAACAAAAAGGCCTCCACCCTTTGTTAAAGGGCAATCAAAGGCAAAGAAATAAAATCCAATTTTTACTTTCTTTAATGAAAAAGAAATCAGCTCCAATATACTTTAATTTAAAAATGTGTACCATTTTTATAAGAAACCTGACTGTATGCAATGAAATGCTCCCTTCATTTAGAGCTGTGGATAGGAATTGTCAGACAGTCCCTAACTTCTGGCAGGGAAAAAATCATACAGGAGCCCCTGTCTTATTTACCAGCCATGCAGAACTCAAACAGCTTTGTTTTTTTATCATTTATGACGATCCCTAAGCAGCACAGACCATACTGAGCATGTGCAGTGCCAGTGTCGGGCAAAAATGTAGATGACAGCCCCCTGTGGCCAACTTTGAAAGCATAAATCATTTGTTTGATTAGGCTTGTGGTGCAGTAAGTTCATGTTTATATTTAGTACACAAAATACAGCAGTTCTAGCCTTATTCTATTTTACACTTTACTTGCCATTTAATTCTAGTGCAGGTATGGGATCAGTTATCTAGAAACCTGTTATCCATGAAGCTCCATTTAATCCAAATAATCCACATTTTTAAAAACTATTTCCTCTTTCTCTGTAATAATAAAACAGTAGCTACTACTTGATCCAAACTAAGATATCGTTAATTGTTATTGGAAGCAAAACCAGCCTATTGGGTTAATTTAATGTTGAAATGATTTTCTAGTAGACTTAGGGCTGGTGCAGAAAGGGAGATTCAGGGAGATTCTGTTGCCTGGCGATTAATCGCCTCTTCTGCGAGGCGACAATCTCCCCGAACTGCCTTCTCCCTGTCTAAATCAAAAAGCGCCAGCGCCTATGCACACGTGGCGCGGCGGAATCGTCCAAAGTTTCCTCACGAAGCAACTCAGTGTGATTCGGCACTTTTTGACTTCAACAGGCGGCGGACAGGGGATCAGGCAGTTCGGGGAGATTGCCGCCTCGCAGAATCGCCAGGCAACAGAAACTCCCCGAATCTCCCTGTCTGCACCAGCCCTTAAGGTTATGAAGATCCAAATTATAAAAAGATCCCGTATCCAGAAAACCCCATGCCTCAAGCATTCTGGATAACAGGTACCATACCCATACAGTCAGTCAAGCTTTGGTATACCTCTGTACTGTGATATACCATCAGAGAAACACAAAACAGTTCTGGCACACACCTGTATAACAGAACACGCAGAGCAGAGTTTTTATGAAAACACAAAAACTATATTCATTATACTGACCTAATATACAAAATAAATATTTTGCTTTCATTTTCATGGAAACAAAGGCATTGTGATTCTACAAAGGATCTATTTCATTAAAGGCTATTAGTAAAATTTCCATTATCAAGCTGTACATGTATGGCTGCTCCCAATGTGGCCTTAGAGCTGGCAAGAGCTGACTCACTAAATGTGTTTCCAGATGGAGAAAAATAGATAGTTCCCTTCTGAGATAATCAAGGACTAAAAATCCATTATATGCTGCGTACTGGTAAAGAAGGTCTCTGGGAGGTAGGTTGATGCAAGTGTAACACTTCAGCATCATTACACAACGGAGACTAAGATAGGAACCTGCACTTTTAGCTCAAATCCTTTAAACCAGTAGTAAAAGGAAAATGCTGATAAGCAGAACTAGTAATTTATGTTAGGGGGGTAGCAACTGATTGTAAATCCCTTGGCTAAATGCTTCAGCACAAGAAAGCCACAAGGCATTGCGCTTTTTATTTTTGTTTTGTTAAAATGCACAGCCTTTTTAACAGGTTAAATATATTTTTCATTATTACTGGATTTTGATCCACAAACCTCCTTTAACCAGTGATTGAGACAGTGCAAAATTCCCTTGGTTTCTGTTCTAAACTAGTACTGTCAGAGTAGCTTAGATGAGTGCTGCGTGCAAAGCATAATAATTGGTGCATAGAGCTACTTTTTGTTTTTCAACCCAAAATGTTGTATTTTTATTCAGAATGATTCAAAATTTTATCCAACACTGGTGCAAAATACTTTGTGCAATTCAAATTGCATCACGTAACCCTTGCCCCAAAGTGCACTACACCTTAAAAAGATAAGGATAAGAATTTTTTTTTTATACCTCATCATAACATTATTTTTGAATTCCATTTATAATTTTGCCATAGAAGTATTGGCCTCACGCTTTTACATTACCTATCTGATCCCCAATGTTTCTCTGTGAGGGGGCTGCCATATTTGTGCAGCAGTAGTCCGTTAGCATCAGGCACTTTAACTGACAAGTTAAGAAGCGACAGAGAGGTTGGTAAAACAATCAGGTTTATGAACTTCAAGTTACAATTACAAAAGCAGACTTATAAGATAACATTTATAGGTAACTTTTAAAGTAGATTCATATTTTTAAAAGATATTTTTTACTGACAGTATCACTTTAAGATTTAGTCTGCAAGGCAGACATAGACATACTGGCACACAGGACAACTAGCTCAAGTACTTTACTGATGTTTTGACTGGGACAAAAATATGTGTTTAATAATGCTGCAACTTCTGTTTGTAAATGAGCCTTATTATCTCATACCTCCCAACTGTCCAGTTTTTAGAGGGACAGTCCCTCTTTTGGCAGCTCAACCCGCAGTCCCTCATTTGTACTGGAAAGTCCCATTTTTCTCTGCACTGAACAGCCAGAAAAAGAAACAAAGTTTCTAACTTTATTGGCTTTTGGCAAAAAGCTCAGAACAGCCACAGCAGAGGACAGGATACTTTTGAAATAAGCAAATTGTAACAATATAAGATAACATGTCCCTTGGGAAAAGCTAAACTCACAGCTTAAAGGGCAATTCACCGTCATTAGTAAAACTGTAGTAACTGAAAAAAAAACGTGTTCAAACTTTCATAACCTGCTAAATGAACATGGTAATTAGGGGGTGTGGCCACAAAAATGGGCATGGTCCAAAAAAAATTTGCCATGCTAAGCGCGGCAATTATTTTGTCCATCTTTTGTCATCATGTTATCTGGGAGTTACATGTGACTAAGGAATTTGTATTTACATACATGCCTATGGCTCCCTAGTTTGCAGTGTCAGCAATTTGGTTTCTAGGGTACAAATTACCCTAGCAACCCTGCATTGATTTAAATAAGAGACTGGAATATGAATAGGAGATGGACTGAATAGAATGATAAGTAATAAAAAGTGGCAGTAACAATACATTTGTAGCCTTACAGAGCATTTGTTTTTAAATTGTGTCAGTGACCCCCATTTGAAAGCTGCAAAGAAACAGAAGAAAATTGCAAATCATTAAAAAACTATGAAAAATAATGAAGACCAATTGAAAAGTTTCTTAGAATTGGTCCTTCTACAATATACTAAAAGTTAACTTGAAGGTGAACCACCTCTTTAAATTTGCAGAAGCAGAATACCAACACCAAAGTTCTACTTTTCTAGTGTTCCCATGATGCTCCTCTCTACCAACCTCTGCCCAGCTTAAAATCCTGTAAACAAATCCAAAATGGTAATATGTTCCACAGTGGAACACACAACCATCTTGGATTTTTTTTCCTGAGATGCAGGAAGCAGAGAGATGGCCAAGAACAACCAAAGATGATTATGGGAGATTTTATTAGAACCCAGGACAACGGGCTGTACTCTGAAAAGAGGGACAGTTGGAAGGCACGAGTTATGATATTGTTGAATATAACACACCTAAATCCTTCCATTTCCAGTGTAACTTCCCCATTTCCTCTACATAACTCCTCACTATATACCATAGCACACACACCACAACAGAATTGGTGTACTATCCTCACAGGCAAAACTGTAACTACTGAAATTTTATTCATTAAAATGTCTCAGCGAGTCCAGTTGTTTTATTATTATCCAGAATGCTCGGGACCTGGGGTTTGCTGGATAATGGATCTTTCCATAATTTGGATCTTCATACCTTAAGTCTACAACAAAATCATGTAAACATTAAATAAACCCAATAGACTGGTTTTGCTTCCAATAAGGATTAATTATAGCTTATTTGGGATCATACACAAGCTACTGTTTTATTATTACAGAAAAAAAATCATTTTTAAAAATTTGGATTGTTTAATTATAATGGAGTCTATGGGAGGGGGCCATTCCATAATTCGGAGCTTTACAGATAACGGGTTTCCGGATAAGGCATCCAATACCTGTACTTATATTGGATATACCATGACTTGGGATGAATGAAAATCTTCATAGTCATGCAGTTATTGATCTTTCTATATACAGTAAAACCTCAATTTTAAAATCCCCTCATTTTAAGTTTTTCCTCATTTTACACTGTTGTTTTGTGGTCCGACTATATATTATCCATAATACACTTCCCTGATTTAAGATTTTCCTGGATGTACACCATTTTTGTCTGGTCCCTGAAAAACGTAAAATGGGGGTTCTACTGTATTCTCCTTCATATAGCTCCCCTTCCTGTTCTATTTTATCTACTACATTGTCGTATGCACTCTATTCCCAGTCTCATTTAACACAATCCTATAATAAATAATTCCAAAATTAGAAAACACTTAGAGCAGTTTACATTGGAAAGTATGCCCTTCTGTAATCTAACAAAGCGAGCATATTCTAAATACGACAATTTCAGACAGTGTAGGGATAACACACTCACAATAATCCATTCTCCATTTCATCAAAAGCCTGAATAATTAGTGGTCAGTGAGTGGGCTGGGAATGACTTAACAAGAAAGGATAAAGCCTCCATTGGCTGGGGACCAGGGACAGTTTGGGTTATGGAGTGGGATTACAATCACCCTATTATTCTGAGAAATGGTTTCCTGCAGGAAATGAGGTCAGGACAGTCTCCCAAGCAGTAGGAATTTAGCATCAGAGGCAAATTGAAGACCTTAGTTTTTTGGCAAGGCTGTGGCAGGACTTCTGAATATTTCAACAGGCCTCACAATTCATATACATGTGAAGTATATGTAATGTTTCACATAATACCATTTTCTTTCAATTGTGCATTCGAAACAATCATTAAAATCTTGATAAAGGCTTTCAAAGTTAGCACTTAAAAGCATTATAGGAATAAAAGACTAATACTTCCCAACATCAAACACAGTGCTTTTCCCTATTACTAATCTGAAAGGTATTCATGGGAACATAGTGCTTTGACTGAACAGACAAGGGAATGAATGCTTAAGAGACACTCACAAGGACACTTAAAAACTTTGGGCTGAAACATTAGTGAGTAATCTCACAGAAATAAATCTTTAAAATAGATGAACCATGATTAAGGTTTGGACATACATTACCCTTCCAGGAGCACTGCTGCTCTCCAAATTAAAAACTAGATTTATTCCCACAAAGCACTTTTCAATTTAAGAGCAAAACATCCTGAAATGTTTGCCATTATGAGAGGAGGGCCATCACACAGAGAAGTAAAGATGCAGCGCAGTTGTTCCCAGAGTTCTGAAGAAATATTCAGTGAAATACCATGACATGTTATGTACTACATGTATTATATGTAAAATTGTGTTCAATGTATACACTCATTTATTGTAAAAAGCCACAGGATATGTTGGCAATTTCTAAAGAAGTGATAAAAATACCCGTCGGTGATTGAAAGCCATTCACAATTACTAGTATTTTATCCATCTTCCAAGTGAGAAAACACTTGGTCAACAAAATGCTATCAC
>CM044445.1:60118108-60151626 GCA_024363595.1 Xenopus borealis
ACTCATTATGGGAGATAAGCTGTTAATTTTAACACACACAGTGTTAATTGCTGTTCTATTCTCCCAATTTTATCAAAAAAAGTAGTTACTATGCCAGCCATATACAGGTGTATAATGATCTGTACGTTGCCTACAAGCATGCTCGATCACTGCCTACATCAGGTCACAAGCCCCAGTTATAATCGGATTCTGACAAAATAAACTGGTACTCGTCAGCATCTAAGAAATTGTTATAGGGAGCAAATGACTGCATAACATGTAATTTACAACTTCCTTCTCAGTGACTGAGCTTGTCAACAGATAGACCTGGGAGAGTGAGAATGCAACAAAACAGGTGTGGGATAGCTTATGCAGGTTGGACTTGTTAACTGTTACTTCTTGGAAAAAGAAAAGTTTTGTGAAGAACTACCCCTTTAAAAGTTATTTCTAAATCTAGGCAATCCAGTTAAAAACCATGTTTGTCAGCAGTAAAACATGTAAATGAGTTTGGTAGTGAACCCTGGCAAAATTAAACAGCAATTGTTTAGCTATGATTAATGCATCTGATTTCCTGGTGCATGAAATAATGTGAATTTGAGGTAAATGTATATGATTTGTAGTTCAGTGCTCTGCTCTGTCAGAGTCCATTAAGGTTGTTTTGACACAGAATAGGCAGTTATACTCCTTTGTTTAACATGGGTTCAATGAATAAGGCAACAAAATTGATGCTACATTTGGTCCTTGCTTGGTGGATAATTAGAGAACAGCATACAATTGCCCACCCTTCCCCCATTTGTTGGGATTTTGTTAGGAGGAGTCTGCTATGCAGGGGGTGGAGTTATCTGCAAATCTGTAATCCAATCATCTACCTTGCAAGGACCATCCATGGAGTATCATATTTGTGATTAAGGGCCCTTACACACGGGCGTTTTTACCTGCGCTCCCCTGCGTTCCGTTTTGCTGCGTTCAGCCGCAGGGGAGCGCAGGTATAGACGCACTCAATTATTTTCAATGGGTCTGTACTCACACGAACGCATGTAGACGCCAAACGCAGGAAAAATGCAGCATGTTGCGTCTGAATCTGCGTTCGGCGCTTACACGCGTCTCGTGGGTACAACCTCATTGAACAAAATGAGGTGCGTCTAGACCTGCGCTCCCCTGCGGCTGAGCGCAGCCAAACGCAACGCAGGGGAGCGCAGGTCCAAAACGCCCGTGTGTACCGGCCCTAAAAGGGATAGGCCAACTAGACACAAAAAGCTTCATAATAAAAGCCCTTTTCAAATTAAACATGAAGCCCGAATTCTTTTTTTTTTATTAAAACAGTCATACCCATTATAAAGGGATTTATATATCATATATTGCGTGTCCTGCCTCAGACATAGAGGCGTGGCAGGCAATTGCTTTCACTTTTATTCTGCATTTCCTCAATGCCACTGCACTCCTCACATTCCCCTTCCCTCCATAATGTCTAGAATTGTGTAGCATGGGCTTAAGCATCAGGTTCCCCATCCTGGTGCATAAATGAGATTTTAAGAGGATGATGAGCTTAACTTAAAGCAGAATTCAACCCCCCTTGAAGTTAAGTGCTTGTCTGCCCCCCTCAGTTCGTTACCCTCCCTGCCTCCTCCCTGCAAACTCTTAACCCTCCCTTCTCTTTTAGCATCAGAAAAAGCAGAGTAAGTGCAGCGGAGCACACAGTCGCCATCTTCGGTAATCTTCGTGAATGGACTTGGTGTTTTGGTGCATGCGCCATTGTTAAAACCCGGAAATTTGCTACAACTGCGCATGCGACAAACGGCAAGTCCATTCACGAAGATTGTGAAGATTACCGGAGATGGCGGCTGTGTGCTCCGCTGTGCTCACTCTGCTTTTCCGTTCACTATGGGAGAAGGATTCAGGGTTAAGACTTTGCAGGGCGGAGGCAGGGAGGGAGACTAATGGAGGGGGGCAGATGAGCACTTAACTTCAAGGAGGGGTTGAATTCTCCTTTAATAACAGTGTCCACAAAATGGCGTCTGCCTGCTTGCTGTGACTGTGTGATTTCAAGACTGAAGGAAAAAAGATTTAAATAGTTTATATGGTGTAAGTAAAGTTTATGTTGCTTGGGGTGACAGGTCCACTTTAAAACAAGAGGCACAAAGTATGTTTGGCACAAGTCATATTAATAGAACTTATGTTTAACAAGGAGGTATACTCCCTATTAAATGCATTACATGTACCTGCCTAGGAACTGCATAAGAATGAATACACAAAGCCTCTGAAGAATTATGCAAACATTGCACATTTTAACCTCTCAGTGCTGTGGACAATAGGGCTAAAAGCAACCAGTTAGCAATGAGCTTTAAACAGCTTTCCTGTACACATTCATAAAACATTTAGAAATATATTTTCTTTACTTTTGTTAAAAAAATAGTTTTTGGGTGGTTGACCCTTTTATGTGATCTGAAGACAAAAATTATGCCATGCTAAAGCAAAGTACATTTTAAGCTTAATGGGTCAATGAGTCAGAAAATCAAGCTAGATGATGATAATCGCACCTGAAAAAGTGATAAGACTGCCCAATACTGTTTAGGCTATACCTCACTAAAACTAAACAAATTGTATAGAGCACACCAAGATGCCAATCAGCAATACAAGATGTTCTAAGTTGCCCACGCATACATGGGCAGAACACAATTCCTGACAAACATCAAGAAATCTCCTGCTGAGTATAAAAGGGGAATAAAAGGGCAATTGCTCAGCAATGTTTGTTCTTTTGTAGGAAGCCTGCAACATATTTAACCTAATGGCAGTGCACATAATGATATAACCCACAGTGATGTGACTTACAGGAATGTAACATGCAGAACACTGTAACAGCACGGACTGTGTGTGAAATGAAAAAGCTTACAACAACAGAATGATTTTACTTCCAGGAATGTAACGTGCAGAACAATACCATACAGCACACCTTATGATAAACCATTTACCTTGCAGGCAAATATTACGGCAAGGAATATAAATGCATACTGAGCGACAAAAAAAAAGCACATGGAGCAAACTACAGAGCAATAAAGAGGCTCTCCGCTACAATGCAGGGTGGGGGAGGCACAGTGCAGAGTAAGCATGCAGCGCACCATAGACACATAGGAATAAAACAACTGATAAGAAAATCAATAAAATAGAACTGTACAATACAGATTTAATAGAAGAACAGTAATTCAGAATAATTCAGTGATAAGCAAATCAAGTCTGCAATATATCCATTTTACTTACCTAGTGCCACGCTTGCTCCCAGCACAATGATGTAATCCTGGCACGAGTGGAAGTGGACATCAGTCTTGTTTCACAGAAGCCACCAACTGCTGGAATACACGAGGATTATTTCATTAACTATACTGCAAATTGTTGCTCATCTACACTGTCAATACGTGAGCAACACACAAAGCAAGGATAACGTCACCGATTCTTTCAGTCGTATTATGTCACTGAGATACAAATGACCTAGAGTAACTTAACATACAGACAGAATCTAGCAATACAACAGTCGCCTGCACAGTGTTCTAACAGGGAGAGAAATGGCATGCAAATCGATACACCAACGTGTATTATGATACAGCATAAAAGGGGTACAATGCAGTGAAATCACTTCTTTTCGACAGAACCCTGTGAAGCCAGGCTCCACAATAAATAAATAGTCCACTGGAGCTAGCTAGGCAGTCACTGTTCAGTTCCATAATTGCTTAAGTCTATACAACTCCATATTTTTAACATGCACATAAACACACACACAGACAAAAAGGCATCATGTATATGATAAACGTATAAATATTAAACAAAGCATTTTTCATTTCCTTTGCATTGGGCAACACTTTTGTCCAGCATCAAAAACCTAAAATCATTTTAGCTGTGGGCATTCACTCTGCTCTGTCTCTGCCTCCAGTATAGAAGAGTAGAAATATATTGAAGAAATGTTCGCCCACAGGCCACAGCTCCTTCTGGCAATGGGATCATGAAGACAATAGAAGTCCAGTTGGGTCGTCTTCAGTTGTACAAAATGTTCCAGTTTTGTAATTGGCCTAAAGCATGTCACTATACTGCACCTCTGAGCTCAAGCAAGTGCTTGCTGCCCTGATCCAAGGACCAAAACTCCTGTTTAATACTGCAGGTCTGGCCTTTGCTGTAAGCTTAGTGGCTCCCATTGAATATCACCAAGTAATAACATCTCAGATTAATGTTATGGCAACAAAGAAAATATGGAATCCACACATTCAACACTACATTTATGATATCATTTTACAAACACAGTTATATCTTGCTTTTCACAATTATTTCTATAAAATATCTGCTTCCACATCCCCAAGGCTGTCAGGCTATAGGACACAGTCTCAAAATACAAGTATTATGTTACCTAAGGCAAGAGTTTAAAGACAAAATACACTGTGGGACATCAAGGCACGTTCATACATGTCAGGTTTATGCTACACTATGCAAAGAGAAGTTTTATCTTCAGGAAACAATTCTTCAGGCCACCTATATCAGATGCATCAGTGGTTATTACTAGCTGAAATTTTCACAGGGCAGATATTGGCATGCAGGATGATGTTGGGGTTTTATATATTAAGACAAGATTCCAAAAATAGTAAGACACAGAGACCTATTAGGGCTTAATGGCCCCACATATGAACACACAAACATGAGAAGCAACATTGCTTCTTGATCTTCAGAAGGGCAATAATTCAAGTAGAAGCTAAAGAAACCCACAACTGAATTATAAGATAAAAATTATACACAATGTTTTTTCAAATTTCCCCAGAACTTTCCTGATATGATATTGATTTGCCTTCCATGTAATTTAACTGTTTATTTGAATGTAATGGCTAAACACCCATAAGGTGGGTATTGCAATCCATAGTACCTGATAAGTAGGACAACACAGAAATAATCTCTCTTTTACATTATTTTCTTTGGCACAGTGGAAAACAGTTTTGTTGTTCAAATAGGTACACAAGTGTTTATTCAAATCTCATTAATTAGATAGTAGTGGATTAGTTGACTTTTTTTAAGAAGAATTAGGAAAAGGAGAGGAGGACATTTACAATCACTGTCAGGGTGAGAAAGGGTAATGCAATAACTCAAGTGGTTTGGATTGGCTTTGTTCCCATTCAAAACCCACTTAAATGCATACAGTGTAGTGAAAACTAGCCAATTATATAATAATAATAATAATAATAATAATAAAAGGCTTAATGACAAAAGTACAACTATTGACACAAAAGGAAAGGAGGCTTCATATGTAGAACAGTAAAGCACCAGTTGGGGCAATTAGAGAACTCTATGTTGAAGGAGGGTGTGGATAAAATCTTCTAACAAAAATTAAGATTTTACTTGCTGTACTCCTGCCCGTTTTATTTTTCTCATGTTCTAAAATACTACTGAAAGGTTTTGCAAAGACTTAAAGGAGAAACCCTAAAACGTATTTTATATACAGAAATGTACAGCCTAAGAAGTCAACATCTCTGTAACAGCAATGATCGAGGCCAAGTTGTGCACAGGAGCTCACAATCTTGGATTTGCTTGGTGTGCTCAGTGTTCTCTGGGATGCTGTTCTGACGAAAAAATTTGGGGTGCTTGCAAACCTTTAAAGGGGAAGTATTATAAACCTTATACATTAGAGCTTGCCTTTTCAAAATCACCAGAAACACGGTTTCTCTACCTGCAGGGTTTGTGCCCAAATAAGTTATTTTGTTAGATTGTGTTTGTGTTGGAATCAGTTGAGTGAGCTCTAATATATCTGCTAAGAAATAGAGTACCCCCCTCCCAGATGCTGAGGGGGATTTAAACGATTATGTTTTAAAGGAAAGTTACTGGATCAGTTAATTGCCAATAAACTAGCTGCAATAGTGCAAGATATAACACTATATTTATTCTGTAGAATTCTTTACCATACCTGAGTAAACAGCTCTAAAAGCTCACCCTCTCCCTTTTTCCCCCCCAACAGCCTAACAACAGAACAATGGGAAGGTAAACAGATATCAGCTCCTTAACACAAGATAACAGCTGCCTGGTAGATCTAAGAACAGCACTCAATAGTAAACACCCATGTTCCATTGCGTTCCATTCAGTTACATTGAGAAGGAA
This sequence comes from Xenopus borealis, assembly GCA_024363595.1. Lineage (NCBI taxonomy): Eukaryota > Metazoa > Chordata > Amphibia > Anura > Pipidae > Xenopus > Xenopus borealis. The sequence goes on from CM044445.1 coordinate 60,124,208, forward strand.
AAAAACAGCCTGCCAGAAAGCAGTTCCCTCCTAAAGTGCTGGCACAAGTCACATGACTGGGGCAGCTGGGAAATTGACAAAATGTCTAGCCCCATGTCATATTTCAAAATTGAATATTAAAAAAAATCTGTTTGCGCTTATGAAAAATGGATTTCAGTGTGCTGGAGCAGCACTATTAACTGATGCGTTTTGAAAAAAAACTTGTTTTCCCATGACAGTATCCCTTTAAGGGTCCCAAGAACACACTGCCACCATCATTAAATAAAAAAAGGTGCAATACTATTCTTCAACAGAGAAGGTGATATGCAACACAATGGCTCAATAATTTCCAGGAGAAGATCGCAAAGGATTTTATATAAAAATAAACATAAATTCATACTGCCTAATTTAACCAGCTCTTTTGACACTTTCATTGTGTAACAGCCTTAAATAAAATATAAAATGACAAGGAAGGGGCCTTCTGACTCATTGTATGGGGAGATGGGAGGACAGCTGACTTGGAAGCCCAGTGAATCGGAAATAAAGAGATGGTGGGTGGACTAAAAACCAAGTCAAAACGGAGGGAGGAATAAACAGATCCCGATTTGAGCATTATGTGAACGCACAGACATCTGAACAACTAGGTGAAGAGTGCACTACATTTGACATAACCTTTAGCATTAGGGCACACTGGGGAGATCTCGACTTTGCAGCGACCAATCTCCCCGAACGCCTTCCCTCACTTTGCGCCTGGCTTAGATGGAAAATTGCCGGCACTAATCACACGTGGCAATTCGTTTTCTGAAGTCGCCCGAAGTTTCCTTGCAAGGCATCTTCAGGCGACTTCGGAAAAAGAATTGCCGCATGTGATTAGCGCCAGCGATTTTCCATCTAAGGGATAGGGCACACTGGGCATTTTGGAGAGATTGAGTCGCCTGGTGACTAATCGCCTCGACTTTGCGGTGACCAATCTCCCGGAACGCCTTCGCTCACTCTGCGTCTGGCTTAGATGTTGTCCGAAGTTTCCTTGCGAGGCATCTTCGGGAAATGCCAGCACTAATCATGTGACTTGTACTCTGATAAACTTCAGTCACTCTACTGCTGCACTGAAAGTTGAAGTGGCGTTTTTACCCATAAAGAGGATCACCGCACCAGAGGCCAACCCTTCAGACTAGTTTGTGGTTTGTGTGAAAGTGTGGAGGGGTTTGTGTGTGTATGCTGGGTTTTTATTTGGAGGGGTTGAACTTGATGGCTTTGTCTTTTTTCAACCCAATTTAACTATCACCGCCAGCCTTCCTAATAACATTGGGATCAACCATCAAAAATACCGGCCAGGCCGTTGGAATACCTGCCAGATGGCAACCCTACCCCTGCAGCAGCCCAATAAGTAGATAACAGTTCCCTGGTGCATAGAAAATTTTCTATGGTAGAGTGAATTATTTGCAGTGTAGACAGTGTAATCATGGAATAAGAACACCATAAAAAGCATGACAGAATCCTGTTAAAGGGGTGGTTCACCTTTAAGGTAACTAATTTATAGACCGGTTCAATTGATTTTCATTATTTTTGATAGCTTTACAGTTATCGGTCTTTTTCTTCTGATTCTTTGCAGCTTTCAAAAGGGGCGTCACCATCCCCTGCTAACCAACAAATGCTCTGTAAGGCTACAAATGTATTGTTATTGCTATTTTGTATTGCTGATCCTTCTATTTAGACTGTCTCCTAGTCATATTCCAGTCTCTTATTCAAATCAATGCATGGTTGCTCGGGTAATTTGGGCCGTAGTTACTAGATTACTTAAAATGCAAATTGAGAGCTGCTGAATAAAAAGCTAAGTAACTCAAAAACCTTCAATAATAACAAATGAAAACAAATTGTAAATTATCTCTGAAAATTACTCTCTCCATCATACTAAAAGTTCTCAAAGATGAATAACTCCTTTAATTTGGACTTCCCCATAAGAACGACTAAGCAGAAAGGGCAGTGGTGAGAAGAATAAAAAGAGAAAGAAAAAAAAAATATGATCCCAGATCTTCCTACTGTCACTGGCATTCCTGCAAAGTTATGTTATACTGTATATAACACACAGGCAAAAACAGTGACGGCCTAAATGCCTCAATTAACCCATCAATGCCTCCCTTAATATTGCCATAAAAAAATTTTGTATGATATTCGGTGCATGTATGGTGGGAAAGGAGGCGACCGATATTGGCAGAAGACCCCTGTTTAGTGCTGAATCGTCAGATTCAAATAGAATTCTACTGTTTCTTCCTATATATAGACGACTCAGCTATACACGTCTGTAATGAAATGAAGAATCTTTCTTGGAAAGATCTTTTCCTAGAAAGATCATAATTGTACAGTCTATGGTCGCATTAAGTAATCTTTTGCACATGCAGTGTTTAAAACACCCAGTCACGACAGAACCCTCTGCTCAGAATTCACACTCTTTCAGTCACACAAGCAATTCTCCCGGCAAACTCGGCACAGCAAATGTGCAGAAAGAGCATTTATATAACGTTAGATACATGTTTTTAAAGATATACATCTATAATTTACTATTTAAAAGAATTATATTGAGTGCATTGACCAGAAAAGCTGTGCTATTGAGGTTGCCAGGCGTATGCAAGGAAATGAACCAAGGTACTCACAACAACAGGTTAAAATTTACAATGTGTAAAGATTGTCTAGAGTGTAAAGTGCACTTCCCCTTTTCAGGCCCAGACTGGCAATCTTTGGGTTCTGCCAAATACCAGAGGGGGGTGCTGTATGATACCATAGAGAGTCACTATTATTGGACTGATGGGGGTTGCTTGGGCCTCTAGATACTTGGAATGACAGGTCCTATTGTGACACCCAGTCCAGACTTGCCTCTTTTTGTTTAGCACAGTGGCATTGACTTAGTTAAGTAGTTAAACTTTTGAAAAATAGGACACATCTTAAGAACTCCCTTCAGTAACTGGTCCAACTTAAAGAGGAAGTATACCCCCATTGTTCAACACAAGTTCAATTAACTGGACTTGAGCCAAACATAATTTTGCCTATTGGTTTCATTTAAGTTTTTTTCTTCTATTTATTAGCTATAAACTGAAGCTACTCCCAGTCTGGTCCTTGTGAAGTAGATATTTGTATTAGCAGTATACAAACCCATCCCTATTCCTCTTTGTTGGGGATGTTTTATTTGCAGAAGTTCTTTATGCAGGGGAGGGGTTATCTGTAAACTGGTAATCTAATTATCTACCTTGCATGGTCCAAACATGGAGTAACTTCAATTTCCCTGTTAGTTCAATACAATAATAAACTAAAGCAAATACTGTTTTTAAAAATAACAAAAACAATAGATTGTTATGCTTAAAATGTTCATTTTCATCACATGCTCTATTCATTGAACAAGTGGTATACTGTACCGTCACACTTTTATCATCATGTTCTTACAAAACTGGTGTCAAAAATCACTGGAATACACTATATGTATATTTCTAAAGACATGAAATAACTAAGATATTGAAACACAAACAGGACTCTTAATAATTACATGTCTAGCAATTCTTTTTTTGTTACAACATAAACACAATGCTTTTGCCACAAATAAAATTATTATATATTTACAGCGCTGCCCCATTAACCACATAAACTAACAAAGATATTTAGAAAAACTGAGCTTAACAGTTTCTGTTTTTTTTTTATTTTGTATATTGCTTGCGTTTGAATATAAAAATAAAGTCTCACTATGACTTCTGAAAATTAGTATCAATGATCTCACCATCTGGTTTACCTTTTGGTGAGCCTAGCAAGAAAGCATACACACCTATTTGACCAGACAGGAGATCCAAGGGCAGAACAATACAGTGGCTCACCTTAGGCAAAAGTAAATTCTGGCTTATTTGAGTAACTGCCATTAACGAAGCAGGTTAATAAATTACTCAGCTGAAACTACAGATCAGCATAAACAAACATGCAGCAGTCAAATTCTTTCCCACTCAGCTCATACCAAATCCGCCTAAGGCAATACAAAAGATCAGCCTCAAATTGGTTAAAAGATACTTTATGATCCTGACACATTCACTGGAATAAATATAGTTATATCTAGTGAAAGAATTTAGATTCACTTAACAACACTTTAGACTAGGCCGCTTAAATACCGGCCGGGTGGCAACCGTATCTGTGGGACATGTACAAACAGTGATGTTTACTCATTGGTCCCATTAGAGTTCAGAAGCCCACTCAAGATGGTTTTTCTGTTATCTAGCCAACCAGCTTACTAGAATAGTGTCATAGGCCTTGAAAGGGACAATCAACATCACTATCAAGCAGACCATGCTCAATACAATGTGATTAAATGTCAGGTGTATAAGCTGCCAAATCATATTGGCTCATGTATAATAAAGACCAAGACAAAACATATTTCTATCAGTGCAATGTCTAAAGAAGGGAGTAAGAAGTCCATCTGACCTGCAGGTGTTGCAAGCAAAGAAAATAGGCAGAATATTACACCTTAGTGTAGGCTCTTGTCCAAAGAGGGTGCCAAATGCTGCTTGGAACCCTATAAAAATGCCTTTGTTTGCAGATTCTGTAGACTTAATTCAAGTACCAATTAGATTTTATCAATATTAAAATCTACAAGGATGTTTGCCAGCAAGTCTAATGCTTTATCGGCATCTGCGAGAACTCACAGAACATCGTGAAACTATGGCTCACATTAAAAGAAAATATTTAAAAGATCTTTTAAAATTAAACACAAAACCCAAACTGTTTTTTTTTTTAATTAAAATATCCTGTTTACAGCCAGTTAAAAAAAATCTCAGATGTAAATTATATATTGCCTGCCCCGACTATGCCAGGTTATTGCTTTCACTTTCCATTCTGAACTTCCTAGTTACTGCTCTCCTCACATTCCCCCTCCATCTTCACCATCTAATTGTGTAGCCAGTGCATTGGCATGTGCATCAGGTCCCCCATTCTGGCATGTAAACAAGATTTTGGCATGATGCAAAGCCTGCGTTAATAACAGTGTTCACAAAATGTTGCCTGCCTACTTGCTGTGATGAGTGAATTCCAAAACTGAAGTTAACAAGATTTAATACACAAGTGCCGTGAATATCCTGTAAATTATAGCCTTATAAACGGTGCCGAGAGATGTCATCGATTATAAACAGAGCATAGTGATGTCATTTCTGTCACATGACTCACTGAACCTTGTATATTATAATAAAGTAAGTGCCCCATGTAGCAAAATATGAGGATATTACAAGTCACCCTGGAGTTCCATGACGTGTATAAAAACACTGCCTTTTGTCTCTTGTTTTTATATGTAGCATTAACATAGTAAGTTAGGTTGAAAAAAAAGACACACGTCGATCAAGTTCAACCTTCTAACTTGTCATGGAACTTCTAACTGTCATGGGAACACGTTTTTTTTTTTTCAAAACACATCAGTTAATAGTGCTGCTCCAGTAGATTTCTGCACTGAAATCCATTTCTCAAAACAGCAAACAGATTTTTTTTATATTCAGTTTTGAAATCCGACATGGGGATAGACATTTTGTCAATTTCCAAGCTGCCCCATGTCATGTGACTTGTGCCAGCACTTTAGGAGAGAACTGTTTTCTGGCAGGCTGTTGTTTTTACTTCTCAATATAACTGAATAGTACGCAGTGGGACATGGGTTTTACTATTGACTTGTGCTCTGATAAACTTCAATCACTCTTTACTGTTGTACTGCAAGTTGGAGTGATATCACACCCTCCCTTTCCCTCACCCAGCAGCCTAACAACAGAACAATGGGAAAGTAAACAGATAACAGCTCCCTAAGACAAGATAACAGCTGCCTGGTAGATCAACACTCGGTAGTAAAACCGATGTCCCACTGCATACTATTCAGTTACACTGAGAAGGAAAAACAACAGCCTGCCAGAAAGCAGTTCCCTCCTAAAGTGCTGGCACTAGTCACATGACTGGGGCAGCTGGGAAATTGACAAAATGGCTAGCCCCATGTCAGATTTCAAAATTGAATATAAAAAAATATGTTTGCAGTGCAGATGTCTACTGGAGCAGCACTATTAACTAAAAAAAAACATTTTTTCCCATGACAGTATCACTTTAACCTACCTAACTGCTAGAGGGAGGCAAAAATATATATATTTGGTAATGGAACTCCTCTGTAACTTATAATATCCATATATTTTACAAGAGGGGTACTTTATTCACTATATAAATAATTCACATAGTGTAAGTTAAGTTAATTTTGCTTGACAACCCCAAGAGAAAAGAATTTGGAAATGATTTCTTCGGGTGGTGGGTCCCCTTTAATAAAATGTATCTGACAGTTCTAATTCTTTGATGTGTTTTATAGGCTCTAAACAGGAACCAAGATATATTACCACAATAAACATTACAAAATGGTTGAAGATGCAGGCTTTGAAGAAAAGCTCTAACCTCTCCCTATTGCATTAGCATTTATCAGTGAACTTTGATCAGAGTCTTGTAAAAACAGAATGTTTCTATTTGTGTGCGGCGCTGCAGGTGGGATGTAACAAGTCAGTGGAAAGGCCAGAAACAGATGCAAAGACATGGGGCATTACGAAATTCGTGTTTAAAAATCTAAAAGCAAACTACACAGGGCTTTTGTTTCACACGGCCAACAGGTAGAAAACAAGATGTCCTGTCTGTCACAGTTTCTGAGAGGAATGAATGGGAAGTGCAATATTGCCATGACATATGGACATGGAAATGCTTTAGGGTTGGGGCAGACTAGCAGTTTCGGGGAGATTTAGTCGCTTCTGCGATGCCGCCTCTTCTGCGATGCAACAATCTCCCCGAACTGCCTGCTCCCTTCCTGCCGCCTGTTTGAATGAAAAAAGGCCAGCTCCAATGCACTCGTGGCGCTTCGATTTCCGGAATTGCACGGAGTTGCCTAGCGAGGAAACTTAGGGCAATTCCGGAAATCGAAACCCCACGAATGCATTGGCCCTGGCGATTAATCGCCAAGAGACTAAATCTCCCTGTCTGCCCCAACCCTTAGTGTTTTAGAACAACAAGGCTGACATTCATCACTCCATGTTCATTCAAGCTCGTTTATCAATCCTCTTATCTATCTTCCACAATATTCTTTTCCAGGTGTTTCTGCAGTTCTTTTCCTTCAGCAGGTTATACTGCTAAGTTACTAACTCGGCTCTACACAAATCAAATTTCCTTTCTTCCATCCACAAGCAACTCTTGGTAAATTAGACGGTTAGGAAGATCTGCAACTTAAGCAGAAATCACTGCTGCATGCAAAGAATTCTTCAAGCAAACTGGCCTTTATTCAAGCAAACATGTCTTTATCAAGGGCTCTCTATTTTGTTAGTTGGTTTTATCGCACTGTATAGTTTTATGTCGCCTTGGTTACCCTTTTGCTACTTAATTGTATGCTGCTCTCTGCTTCGAGTATTCGGCATCTCACATTTCTTAAGTCAGGAAGAAATGAATATGTCTGAGGCTAAAGTTTGTCAGTTTGTATGCCTGTGTGGATGGGTAGGCATGTCCTGCCGTGTAATGTTCAATTCTAGGAGAAGGTTTATAACCGATGCTAGGACCAGAAGTTTGTGAAACATGCAAAAGGAGAGCACTCACCCACACAGTGTTATCCCAAACAATCCGTCTGTGCTGACACGTGTGCACGTCTCCGGACGACAGGCTGGATTCTCTGTCAAAGTGTATCAAAGCACGGAGCACCAGACAGTTTTATGGTCCTTAAAACAGTCCAAATTTATTAATCTTCACAGGTTTAAAAACATTCATTAGCAACAGTTCATCCTCCCCCACGCTCGACGTGTTTCGTGGCCTCACGCCACTTCCTCAGAAGCATAGAGCACAGCTTCACACAACCCTCTAAATAGGCAGGCCCCCACCTATCTAAAAACATTAACCCTTCACATAACTTGTTAACCACTGACTATTACCATAAATAAATAAGTTAATAAATCTATTAATTAATTCACTGATAAATATATTCAAATATATGCTACAAAGATCTATAAATAAGTAAGTATGACTCCAAACATAAAGAGGCCAATTAATGAAGCTAGAGTACATCATATGATGCACATCACATATATGGAGCCCCCATGAGCTCCTCACTACATTTAATTAATCAATAGCTGGTATAATTATCGAATATACTTAATAGGTATACCTAAATACATAGACATGCAGACAAGCAAATACATCATTCCCCATTTCACGTATACAATGAAATGTGTTTTGAACTGGTAGGCACATTCAAGCTGACCTTCAGACACAGGGTAGAGATTTGCCCTGGTTCAGTTATCCATGGAATACCCGCAAAGTGGGAAGGGTTCTGGGTAGAAAATTCCTGATTACCTGACCAAGAAGGCAGTCTGTGGGTAACCCACCTGGGTACCTGACGAATGTGAGGGAGTGGTTCCTCCCACCCTCCCCAGCGTTGTAGGTTTTTGGATTTATTTATTTTTTAAATAACTTTCCTGATCATTTGCAGCAGAATGACATCACTGCTGGTTTTGCGAGTCCCAGTTTGGAAGGCAAATTTAACTTTATTGGGTAAGAATCTGAGTAGGAGGATGGGTTGGACAGCGAGTGTGTGTCAGGTTAGGGCAGTGGTTCTCATCCTTCCTAATGCCGCGATCCTTTAATACAGTTCCTCATGTTGTGGTGACCCCCAGCCATAAAATATTAAAATATTTTCGTTGCCAGCCCAGAGCGGATTGTTAGGAAAGTACAGGCGACAGTGTGGCTGCATTAAGGTTTGTTTTCTGTGTTGCCACACCCCAATTACCATGTTAATTTTACAAATTTTAAATGGGCAGGGAGAGCTGTATGGCAGTCTCTACTAAGAAAGTTGTAGTGCAACTGGCTTCCCTACACAGGTTCCTGAACTACAACTCCCAGCACCAACACATGGAGAGCTACAACCTTGCCCCAGGGCTAGTGGGGAGAGAGATGAAGCTGCTCCTGGAACCCCTTAAGTGACCCCTGTGAAAGGGTTGCTCGATCCCCAGGTTGAGAACCGCTGGGTTAGGGGATAGCGGGTTCGGGTTGGGAACGGGTCCTTTGAATTAGACCCGTTGAGCACACTAACACGCAGCACAATAGATACAACTTGCTTCATCCTTATCCATCTCATCAATGGCTCAGGGTCAGTGACCCCCCCCTTCTTTTATTCAAAACTAAACAATCTTATACCTCCCAACTATCCCATTATTCATGGGATAGTACCAATTTTGACAGCTCAACCCACAATCCAAGGTTTGTTACGGAAATGTCCGGACTTTCTCTTTGTTACTTTTGTAACAATTTAAGATAAACAAAGAAACAATTGTATCAGTTTAAGATAAGCAAGATAGAAAAACTGTAATAACATATAAACCATAGAAATCTGTTTCATAACCTGCCAAATTCTGTAAAATTAACAAGGTAATTAGGGGGTGTGGTCACAAAAATGGCCATGCTCTGCGCTCCAGATTTTTTTGCCCCTCTTTCGAATTCCAGAATGTTGGGAGGTATGTGATCTGATGGGCTATGTTAAGTGCTTACTAGAATTCGATGATTCTTGGCCTGCATTTATAACCAGCAAACCAAATGGCCTCGGTTTGCTCCTGTGTGCGTACTGTATCAGCCTGGGTGAAGACACATGAGGCAGATTTTGGCATGGAAACGCATTAGCATGTTTTTTGCACCAAAATCCGCTCCATGTGTTTGCACACAGGCTGTCAAAGTGCATGTGAGTGTGTATAATTTAAGAAAATAAAGAATCCCTGATAAGGAATCCCAGAGGGTCAATTGTTGCTTCTGAGTATTGACCAAACCGCAAATAATGTCATTTTAAATTATGGTTGTACTGTCATGTGATAACCGTTCATGTGTAAATCATGTGAAGAACTAATAAGCAAAATGTTCTACTACATGGATGCAAAACGGAATTTGCGTTGTCTATAATGTGACATTCAGCGATGACACAGGAAAAAAACAAAAAGACTGTGTTCGATGGGAGCTCTACCATATAATTTCCATATCTTCTGCTCCCAGGCCATCTCGGCAGAGCCCCTCTGTATTCTCTAACAGCTGCTGTTGCCATTAGTCCCATTCCTCACCTCCAGGCCAAAACTGTAACTATCATCCTGTCATCTGCTGTCTATGCCACTTAATAGAGGTCGCCTGTAGGGAGCCAATAATGTAACATTTTCACTACTATAGTAATTGTGCACAATGTCATAATAGGGTATACAAAACCAACAAAACATGACTATTCAGGCCTAAATCATTCACTTGGTGGTGCATGCTCAATGCATGTAAATCCTGTCTGCTCCATTTCTATAATCCTATACTCGCATCCTTAATACTGGAAAGTACAAAAATGCATATGGTCTCTTTAATTCTAGGTCAATTTATGACAACATAGTGTTCTTTATTGCTTGTGAGTAAAGTACAACAAATCTTTCCAACTGAAACAAATAACATGCGAGGTAAAATGAGAATTAAAGTAACAGGATCAAGAATTACACCGCTTCCAAAATGTTTCCCATTTTAGTTAATTATATACAACTAGAGTAATAGTTATAGGACCAGTTAATTTCATTTACACCTAACCAGTTATCACTGAACATGCTTTACATAAAATATTATAATTACCCTTCCAATGATAATTATCACAACAACAGATACTGATTTGGTCTATCATGTAATATACCTGGCTTTACTGAAGTTTTTGCTTTATAATTATATGACATACTGTACATGGCACAGGAAGCACATGATGTCCAGAAAAAACAAAGTTTTTCTGTTTGTGTTTATTCTGCAGCTGTTGCAATGTTTGTGTGATGGCGACAAGTACTTAGCAAGTCAGCTTGTGTAGGTGCTAAGCCACAGCTAAACAGTAAAAATAAGGAGTGCTGGGTAATTGGCAGGGCTATGGATACAGTGCAGTGGATGAGGGAGAGAAACAAAGTATGGGGGTGTGGGAAAGAATACAATAAAGGCATAAAGAAGAAAACAAAGGAGAACATAAGAGCAGTGAAAAATAAGAGATTGCAAGAGAGAGAATGAGGGTTTCTATAGATGGGGGGAGAGACACAGAGAAAGAAATGAAGAGGCAGTATAGTACTGACAGATACTTGGGAAGAATGCTGAGGAACAGACAGCACAAGAATTATGAATTCCTTTTATATTATTCAGCCAAGCTAAGAAACTGAAAGTATACGTTTTTTATGTGCTTTTTATTTTTTTTTTTTGGTTTTGTGTAGATTTTCCATAACACACCAATTCAAATAATGAATAATAACACTGAATTCATATGATAAGGAACCATATAAGAACTGATGTTTTCTTTTGTTGTTAAATGTTCCCAATGAGGTAAAAAAAAATAATAATGCCAAAGAAATAGACAAAAATAGGAGGACAAGAAAGAAGTAGAATTGTCTTAGGAGAATATGAGAAATAGAATAAATTAAAACCCAGAGTTGGTAATGAAGAAGGGGTTTAAATGGTCTAGACAGGTAGTGTTGGATAAAACCAGGTGATAAGAGGGATGACAGTTATTTGACACAGAGAAGATACTGGATATAAATACAGGATAACAGTGAGACGCAGAAAAAAACAAATAGCAAGGGTGCTTCTGAGTGGGGACAGAGTATAAAGCAAATGAAAAAACAGTGTGCGATAAAAGGAAAAAGGGGCATGGACCTTTAAGAATCTCATCTCATAAAAACAGTAAATAAGGATTGTTATTCCAATAGTCAAATCCACAAAGAGTTGAACAATAAGTACAAGGGATTAGTGACAGAGACATCTGTCAGGAACAGATGATGAGCCTTAGGAAGGGGGGTGAGCCGAAGAAGCAGCAGCTAGACAGGACTACAGTTCCCAGAATGCCCCAGGGGAGTGCCACGGGTAGGGCAGACAGCTGTCTAAATAAAATAAGCAGACCATTTAACTTCTATACCTGTTTAACAGAATGCTGCATCTTGTGAAAACAATATGACAACAGAAAAAAAGTTAACTATAACAGTGGTTTTCTATTCTGAGAGGTATGGGCTGAATTAAGGAGGGAAGGTACTCAAGCATTTGAGCTATCAGTAGCTATCATATTAGTCCAACAAAAACTAACTCAAGCACTAACTGCTTCCTAACTGAACTAACTGCTCTTCATATCCATATTAATCTCGTACTGTGATTCACCATTTCCAGGTGTCCCATAAGAAAACTATGTAAATCCCTCAAGTGTTTATTCTCTGGATAAAGAATGGGACACTTCTGAGAGCTGAGCTTATAGTAACACACCAACAATCAAATGTACAAACAACAGTGGTCTTTATAGCTAAAGCAAACATGGGAAAAAGCCTACAATTATTCAGATGCATGAACGTCATTGTACAGAACCTTCTCCCACACATAGATGGCACAAAAAGAGACAGTTAAAGGCATACACGCCTTAAATAAAGATCTACTTGAACAGATATTGAATGTGTGTGGGCAGTGGCGTAACTACTCCCTGGTGGGCCCCGGTACAGTATGGGCACCTGGGCCCCCCCTGTCGGGCCCTTACCTCTTTAAATCCCATGCTGGAAGTTGATAGCATGTGTGCTGTAAAATTTCCCCCTAGATAACCACCTGCCATAACCATTATCATGGCTCTGATGGGCCCCATGGGGGTGGGGGCCCTGGTGCAATTGCACCCTCTGCACCCCTGGTAGTTACGCCACTGTGTGTGGGCAAATATGAAAGGAACATTTAACCTTACAATATGTTTGCTTATTTAGAAATTAGATCTGGTTAACCATGGAGTTTATAATATATTAAATGTGGTGGAGTGTGGTTCTCTCTTTTGTCTAGTAGTGTTTCTGGATGATAAAAAATAAGCACAAAAACAACAATACATACCATTAGATACAAACAAAAACTGTTATTTACCAAATACACTCAGTGCTATTAGGAACAGAAGGTGATTTCTCATGCCTTCTCAAAATATATCGCCATGCTTATTTAATGAATAAAGGAAGCATGAATTGTACACAATTCAAAACAAGCTTACCGGTGCTCATGCCCCAGACCTTCAGCAAAGGGGAGCAACACACAAATCTTAGAGAATACAGGCAAGCACCACTCTGGAACTCCAAAGTTAAACAAATAGTTCAATGCAAGAGCCAATATTTAAATAGTACAAAAAAAGTCTTTATTTTACATCATGTATAAAAAACAAAAGCTTATTTAGTCATTCTTTCCCACAACCTGCAAGCTTCTATACAATTCTCTGTCTTTACATGCTTCTCTCCCAACAGCAGTTGCTTCATTTTTCAAGTAACAACAATTTTCACAAATACACAAAAAGGGGGATTTTGGGAACCCTCCAAGGCTAAGTAAAACATACAAGTACAACAGAATTACAACTGAAATCAGCTACAAGCACACAAAAAAGACGAAATTGATCAATGCATTTTCTCAGGTGCCTTGTTTCATTAGTAACTTAGTATCTATGTAAGTGCATGTACTTTCAAAAACAACTGTTTTTAGTTACAAAATTATGATCATAAAACTGACAAGCCAGCTTAAAGCATAAAGGTAAACCCCACATGGTGGCCGCAACTATTTACTACTGATCATATTTTTAATGGGTTGTCACCTCCATGCATAGTTCCATTTCTTGGGTCTCCTGACCTGGGCATTGGTCTCAGACACAGGCTTAATCCTTCCCCACCATTAGCTTTTATAAGGAAAGACATGGTCAAGAACAAAACATTGGTGGCAGCCTATGAAAAATTAGTTCAGCATCTGGTTTGGCAGATGCATACATAGAATGTTATGTACTTGCTAGGGGCACTACGGCTGATTTACAAACATAATAACTAAACAACACTGGTTTCTTTTGATATCTGCACTAATGCAATGCAGCACCTGTTAGCAAATGAACCTTCCTTACTTGGAACAAAGTAGAGTAGTCTGAGCCAGTTTCTTAGATACATGTAACCTTCTTAGTAGATTTAAAAGCCCCAATGCCAAAACTCGTCCACGTTAGTCTTCCTGCTGACACACCTACTTCATTATCATCATCTTTTATTTATATATAACTGACACATTCTACAACTCTTTACATTGATTATACATAATTCACATCAGTACTGCCCAATGGAGCAGGAAGGATAAGGAAGCTTGATTCCATTCTCTGACCTCACTGTGTAAAAGAAATAACTAGTATAATTTAAAAATGTGTGTGTTTTCTACTTTGTGGTGTTTTGCGTTAGGCACCCATAACATGTAACTATGCTACCCTGCTTCACCCCTTTCCAGGACTCTTTTAACAGCTTTTTTCCCTACAAGTTAAAAACATTTAACTTTCCCTTCCTCCTGTGCTCTCATTTACCTATCATTCCCCCAATTTCTTCACCAAGTTTTCTTTAAATGTGGACATTTTGGATAAACTTCATATTCAGTTATGTAATTAATCTTTCCTCCAACTATGTAATGATGCAGAAAAAAAAACGTTTTGAATGCATTTTACCTGATAAAAGTGTCATTACATCAGAGCTGCAAAGAGAACCTCTCAGGTCAGAAGCTAGGCTGAAATGAGAGATGGGAGTGTCTGTTCATTCTCTCACAGGATATTGTCACAGCACTGACTGACAGGCTTGAGCTCTGCTGCAGCTTGGAAAACCCCTCCCATCTCCCTGCCTGTGTCTGTTCCCAGTCTGCACATAGCTGTCCTATGCTGCTGCCTGATTTTTCTTTTTGGATTTGTGGATTCTGGATCACTTACAAAGGTATACTATTTCTTTTATGTATTCTTAGCTTTTTTTAACCTAATCATCCATAACAGATTTCAGTTTGTCATATAAATCTTTTCAATATGAAATCTCAAGAATGGCGAGAGTAAAATGCCTGTACGTTAGTTCAAACTATGTGTATGACAAAGCATAAGTCTACCTTTATTTCTAAATATTTGTTAAACTACTTAACATAAATCCCACATCTGTGTCTTATCTGACTGCAAGCATGATATAACAATAAGCAGACAATCACAGAGCTAGCTGTGATGCTCCAGTTATATCTACTGCCTGCAAAAATCTTTAGTAAGGTTATAATGTTTATTTGTTAATTTATTTTGTTGATATATTGAGAATCATCTACATACATTTAGTTCTCCTATGGCACTATGTGTCCTTTATGCTCACAGATATAACCCTGTACCCCACCCCCCTTATAAGCAACCTATATTTATTTGTAGTCAGGTTGGATATATATCTCACACTGTCTGTATTATATTTGAAAGGACACTATATATTATTGTGAGTATATGATGGCCTCCTGCTATCTATGAGAATAATTAGATTTCTTCTATAACCATTTCTATCTATCTAATTGTTTTAGGAGATGGAGAGTAGTGGATCAGAGTCTCAGAGTAATCAGTCTGAATCATCAGTGTCCCTTGATAACGACCCCCTGGTGAGTATTTACCATAAACTGATCTTTACAGATATATTTAAAAATTAATATAAAAGTATTGTAATATTATCAATTTTTTAGATTAAAGGGCACCTATGGGCAGAAAAAAAATCCCCAAACCGAAGGTGCGGGCTGATAGAGCCCGCATTCTGGTTTGGGGTTGTATTAGATTTTTTTTAAAAAATTGCCCCCTGCATGCACTGGCTTACTCGCACAGGGAGGGAGCTCCCGGTGCAAGCCACCATAACAGTCCATGGACAACAACCCCAAACCGGAATGCGGGCTCTATCAGCCCGCACCTTTGGTTTGGGGTTTTTTTTTCTGCCCATAGGTGCCCTATAAGTAATGCATCCTTTATGCAGTTACAGTTAGCACTTTATATGTAAGAGGTGGGTGGAGGCATCTATTTGTCCCCCCACCCACTCTATATCTGCCTTATTCATATCTAAGAAAGCACTTTTATATGCAGGCAGAATGTAATGACCCAGCTCTAAATTCATTCTAATGGAATTATTTACTGTGACCAATTATTATATAATCACAACTGTGATCACGCTTGCACCCCTTAGACCTATGACACACGTGACAGATTGTCAGCTAATGGATAAGTGCAGTGTGACAATCTTCCTGTACAAGTATACGGCCACATTTTCACACTGTACTTATCAATGAGCTGACAACCCACCCTGTGTGCCCAGGGCCTTAGAAATAAACTACAGGTATGGGACCTGTTATCCAGAATGTTCAGGACCTGGGGTTTTCCAAATAATGTCTCTTTACATAATTTGGATCTTTATAGCTTAAGTCAACTAGAAAATCATGCAAACATTATATAAAACCAATCGGCTTGTTTTGCTTCCAATAAGGATTCATTATATCTCATTTTGGACTAAGTACATTATTATTTGGAACAAGTATTATTATTTATTAACATGTATTTCTATAGCGCCAGCATATTTTGTAGCGCTGTGAACTGTTTTATTATTATACAGAAAAAGGTGGTTGTTTTTAAAGGTGAAGAAAAGGTTGGAGACACTTGGGGGGCCCTGGGTTTTTGTTATGTCTATACAATCAATTGGGGGGTGCCTAATGTTTTTACACCCCCAAGTGTCTCCAGCCTTTCCTTCTCCATTAAAAAATTGTATATTGTATTTAGATAGAATTGAGTCTACAAGAGACAACATTCACCTAATTCAGAGCTTTCTGGATAACAGGTTTTTGGATAAGGGATTCCATACCCCTTTTATCTTAAATATATATATATTTTTTTTTATTTTTTATTTTTTTTATTAAGCTTTGATTGTCAAAGACAATTTTATTGACAAGACCAGTATATATTATTTTTAGGCACAGTAAACTCTTCCATTGCTAATAGGTGTCTGCTGTAAGCTTGTTTTTACAAGTGGAACATATTTTGTTTTATACAGATTATTATTTAAACATGCTATATGTACAGTACATGATTTAAAAAAATCTTCCTTATGCAGTTTGATGACATGGTTAGACAGCTTCAACAATCCTTAGGAGATTCGGTGAATGACAACTGCTTTCCAGATGACCCTGTGTGGCCTCCAGGAGAAAGAGAAAGAAGGATGCAACAACAACATCCTAGGCTGTTGTCCTAGCCTAGGGAAACACAGCGTGGTGCTCATGTGGAAACTGTAATCCCATGCCAACCATTAGAGAAAGTGTGTGCTGTCGTGAAGTACAAAAGTATATGCTGCAACTTTACACAGAAAAACGTTTCCTTGAATTTACTATCCGAAATTCAGGAAGAGTAACACGCAGGCAATTGGAGGATGATTACAATCGGTAAGCATTGTAATCTGTCAGTTCACCCACATGAACAGTTTGGCACTGCCAGAAACTAGTAAGCAGAACAAATACTATGGCTAGAGAGCAGTGGAGGAGGGACTGGGGATGGACTAGTGTTTAAATATAAAATGGGTTTAATGAGCAACTGTAGGTTCAAAATATTTTTCACCAAGATAGGTCTGGCAAACTAAGCTCACACTGTGGGGGAAAAATATAAATAGAAAAAAAACTGTCCCCACCTCATTCGTGCTAGACCACCAATACCAAGAAGGAGCTTACAATGCAGATGGCCATTAAAGTGCACTTATCACCCCTTGATAAAGGGCAACTTTGCTCAAAGAATGTAGTGTCAAATAAAAAGGATCAATTTTGCAGCAAAGTACTGCATTCCTCCTGGTCTGTCTCCATCTATTTACTGTGGTGAGCACTTATCACCCCCATATTGGTTACCCCGCCAGAGGTATAGGCTAACATTCAGATATCATAGACTAGCCCTGTTCTTTACATCGAACACAATGAAATGTTTTTTATTGCTCTAAAGCTGGCCATAGATGTAAAGATTTTTGAAAGATCCAATAGTTATCGTGAGACCACGATTGTCTCAAAACGATCGTTTAAATGCCTGATGTGTCCATCAACCATTTCAGGCGATATTGCAGCAAAACTGAAGGATCGCAGCCTGCTTTGCCCTGCAAACATAGGTAGATTGCAAGGGGACCGATAAAGATTTTCTAACCTGGCCGATCAATCATCAGACCGATGTCGGACGAAAAATCGTAAGACGAACGATCGTTTGTATCCCACTAACCGCACGATAATTTGACAGATTGGTTGGACATCCCTAAGATCGGTCGTTCGGCAGGGAAAGATCGTTGCGTCTATGAGGAGCTTTAGGTGCATGAGTAAAGGAGCATACCAATCTTTCACCACTTGGACACATGGTATCCTGGGCCCAAAAACCAGAATTCCAATCCCATCTTGTGTGGTTAAACTTTTAAGAAACAATTATCCAGATCCCCATGGACACTATGTTGGATTTAGGGAAGCCATTGATAATCCTTCTGAAGACATGGCATATCTTTTAATTTAATTAAAAAAATTATAGCTTTGAAATGCCTTTTTGTTTTTTAACTATACTGTTGGTTTAAATATGACAGCTTAATAGTAAAAAGCCACTGCTAATGCTATATATATTTATATATACTTCTATAGCTAAATATATATAGTATATACACACGCATGATCTATTCATTCTTATGTGAGTTTTAGAAGCCTATTTATAAAATGGTGAGTTCAAACTTTCACCCACTGATCAGTAAAATACTAAAAATCCCATTGTAATGAATAGAATGTGGGTGAGTTTTTTATTAATTAAGCTCTGAACTCACATTATGATAAATCTGCCCCATACTGTCAATAGTGGTAGTGATTATAATTGTGATAAGTAAAAAAGCACCAGTCTGTGCTAATTTCCGAAGCACTTTTGCCCTTAGTACTCTGCAGGGTATGGCACATGAAAAGTGCTAAAGTAAGGAGTCATGTCTAGCTGAGATCTTACTAACTGCCTTGGGGCTGTTGGTAAGGACAGGGTACCAATGCTTCCACTTCATACCCTCCACATTTGCCTATGCAAATTACTGGGCTTGGCTGCGCTATATCATGCTGCATTGCTAACTGCATAGAACATCAGGCCTGTGTACAGAATTCTTCTCAAAAACACTATAGGGTTAATTATTAACCAAAGGTGTGCAAGAGCAAAAGCAATACATTGTCCAAGATTACACCCTTTGTGCTCATTCTGGCTCGCTAGTGCCCCATGATGTAATCTGCGGTGAACACATGATGAAACATTCATTGGGTAGGCAATAAGGACAGAGCTCTAATGCAGGTTGCGCCTCCAAATTCTCCATGTCTCACATAAGGTATTGTGCCATGCCTCATGGGTGATCCTTGATTGAAGTGCAAAAACTAATTTTTATTGAAAAAAAGACATTTCAAAAAAGATTTTTTGTGAAAATGAAATTAGAAAACTTTTTTAGTTAAATAAAAAACATTCTTTATAGTTAAAATAACACTAAATAATTAAACTAATGCTACATCAAAATGTCTACAATATTCATAATTATTTTTGAATGAGTTATACTAGTACAGTATTTCAATGAATTTCAAATCTTGATCGAAATTTTTGAATCAGATCTGATTTGTGAGGTCTGTCCACCAAGGCAATATTTTTTGGAAGACTTAGCCTCTGGGATTTCCATTGAACCTGAGTTTCTCCATACACAATTTTGACAACCAGATCCAAAATGTCTTGTGCAAACTCAGTACTAGCTTTTTCGTATCTTTTTTTTGGGACCCACCCCTTTTTGGATTTTGTAAACTCGATTTTGAATTGGCTTTCACCTTCTTGCTCTCTTCCCTTTCCACTTTTGCGCACAACAGCTTGTGAACGATTTACATTGAAATTGTGGTCAAGGGCTGCCAATTGAGTATGGGCTATCATTCCATCCATGAAAAAGTGAATCCTTTTTGGTTTGTACTTCATTGCTTTGGAATGATATGATTCAAGTTCACCAAGATGACAGAATTGTGATAACTTGCGCATATCGTTCAAAAATCGTGTGTGTTGAGAACAAGCACAGAAAGCTGTGGATCCCTTTTCTAACCATAACTTCTCCAAGCTTTCTTCTGTTGTTATAACTTTATGAGCACACTGGTGGTACAACTTCCCAATTTTCCACTTGTGGATATTCTGCACGTGCATTAGTAGGGACTGCCATTTCTCAATTAAAATGTCTTTATCACATGTCCATGCACAATTGTGCTGGACAATTGGTTCGATCCAAAGTATTTTTCCATAGTATTTTTTTTTTGCTTGCTGCAAGCAGCTTTTTTCTTAGGGACTTGGAAACATGCCAGACATCGTATTGGTGAATAATATCTTTGTGACTGAGTCTCATCAACTTTTGTATTGTTGGATGTCTGTCAGGGCACATCAGGGTCGGGCCAAGGTAGTTTGGCAATTAATAATGAGGTAAAAACTGTGCTTAGTCCAAATGTAGCAAGGTAAATATTCAGTTAATGGATCCACTTATCCACGTTTCAAGAAAGTTCATAGGGGTGATGGAGGTGCGCTGGAGATACACGGGGAAATCCTATAGGAACAAGATAGACAGAGCCTCTATGGTGTAATATCCTTTGTATGCAAAGCTACTTGTTATATAGCAAATCTACTCACACTTGGGAAGAGATCATATTGCAGGAAATAAAGGTTCGTCGGATCTGTTACCGGTCGTTCATGTGCCTGTTAGGTTAAGAGGGCAGAATAGTGTAGTACCTCACAATACGTTTGGGAATTTCGCAGATAATGCGCTTACCTGGTGTCGTTATAAACTTAGCGTATAATTCAATGTCAGTGTGGATGCGGCTGGTAGCGGTTCCCTTCGAGCCGGCTGCTTTAAAGGTGATACTCTTATGCTGACATGAGAGGTTAGTTTTTTTCAGGTAGCAATCAGGCTTTTCTCCCAAAAATGTCAGAGTCGGCGTTCTCTCCCACGTGTCAGATCGCTAAGCGATTAACGGTTTTATTTTTTAATAAAGAAATCTTACAACACATTAGTGAATGAAAAATTTTATTTATAGAAATATGTAAACAAAAAGGAATAAGGTGCCAACAGCCATCACATTGCCACCCTGTACCTGTGCCAACAGCCATCACATTGCCACCATATTCCTGTGCCAACAGCCATCAGATTGCCACCATATTCCTGTGCCAACAGCCATCACATTGCCACCCTGTGCCAACAACCATCACATTGCCACCCTGTACCTGTGCCAACAGCCATCACATTGCCACCCTGTACCTGTGCCAACAGCCATCATATTGCCACCCTGTACCTGTGCCAACAGCCATCACATTGCCACCCTGTACCTGTGCCAGCAGCCATCATATTGCCACTATGTTCCTGTGCCAACAGCCATCATATTGCCACCCTGTACCTGTGCCAGCAGCCATCATATTGCCCTCATGTCCCTGTGCCAACAGCCATCATATTGCCACCCTATACTAGCAGCTATCCTACTGCTCCCCTGCACCTGTGCCAGCAAGCCCAGCAGCCTCCATACTATTTCCATGTGCCACTGCCAGCAAGCCCGGCATTTATCATATTTCAATCTTTACCAGTACCAGCAGCAGCCAAAAATACATCAGATCCTATTGCCCCCCCCCATTTTGTGTACCTGTATTCCATTCAAATGTCTTTGTTTCAGTGCAAGCCACACCAACATGCCAGCTCTCTGCAGCCAAGCTGTGTCAGCGTCGTCAGTGACACATGCACACACCTCAGTGCCGCTTGCTGTGCATGCGTCACACTGCGCGTTAAGGAGAAGTACTTAGGATACTACTACTTGCCAGCAGGAGGTGGCGAGGAGGAGGATTCCGCCACAGTATGAGTGCAAATAATGCTAGGTTGAGGCAGGCGGCGTATTAAATACTATTAAAGGCCAAGAAATAAAAAAAAAAAGAAAAATGAAAAAAAGCCCCTTTAAAAGTGCGCCCCCCCAATGATTGCGCCCTAGGCAGCCGCCTACTCTGCCTACCCCTAGTTCCAGCCCTGGTTAGTGCTGCCACCTTCTGGAAGTTGATGAGTGCCCTACATTTGCATAATGACATCACCAGCAGGGACTAAGATAGGGAAATCTCATGATACTTCTAGAGCAGTGATTTTCAACCTTGTGCCTCCAGCTGTTAAGAAACTACAAGTCCCACAATGCATTTGCCTGACTGTGGCTGTCAGACTCCTTCATTGCATTGTGGGACTTGTAGTTCCTTAACAGCTGGAGGCACAAGGTTGAAAATCACTGTTCTAGAGTTTACTAAAGCTAGGCATTCTGGGTAGAATACTCAGGGCAGTGCTACAATCTGAGCATGCTCATGAACTCATTTCCATTTGTAGTCACAGTATGGACTCCCTCAGTGAGAGAACCTATTTGACAAAGTATGTGATTTTTTTTTAAAAAACTGCTGTTTATTTGTTTTGTTTTTTTTTTAAAAAACTATATGTAGTTTGATTAAACATGTTTAGGCTGTACTGGTCAAACCAAATCCAAAAAAATCGTGACTTTTCATCACTCAAGCAAAGAAAGTCAAAAACATTTAAAACATTTTTTTTTTTAAATCTTGCACCTATGGGTCCTACATCATAGTTGGCCCCTGGGCTATAGCCTAGGTTAGCCTATGCTTTAATCCTCCCCTGGTGGGAACCCCTGACATAGCAGGAAAACAAGCATGCCCTACTTTGAAAAGAAAAAAAAACTATGTTACCTAGGGCTAGCAAGGCTTTGAAGGGCTCTAGTAGTTGTAGTTCAGCTGAAGGCTGGATATCCCTGGTGGGTTTTCTAAAGTTATTATTTTATATGTGTGCTTTTATTAAACAACATTCTGGTCAGGGGCCATTGTGATGCCTGGGGTCCAGGATAAATGCCCTGCCCTAAAGCTGCCTAGTATCTGTCAGCTGGGCTGGAAATAGAAGTAGACAGCAGAGGTGCCTTCCTAGGGTGAAACTAGTTTGGGGAAAGGGGCCTGCAATTACAATAAATATAACTTATTAGGCAGCAGCAGGACATCTCCTCACTGTTTCCATGTCAACTGGGAGGTTCAAGTCCTAGCGCTTCCAGACAAGAACGGTGTGGTGGAAAAAAGTAGAGGGGACACATAATTACATAGTTACACAAATAGATCATGTTGAAAAAAGACAAAGTCCCTCAAGTTTGATTTTCTCAGATTTGCTTTCATCTGGTATGGTGCCTATGGATTGGAGAAAAACTGATGTCATTCCAATATTTAAAAAGGGATTACGTTCTCAGCCTGGTAATTATAGGCCAATAAGTTTGACATCTGTGGTGGGCAAATTATTTTAAGGCTTGTTAAGGGACCACATTCAAAAGTTTGTCCAAGAGAATGGGTTTATGTCAGCATGGCTTTATAAAGGATAGGTCATGTCAGAAAAATTTGATTGCTTTTTATGATGAGGTACGTAAGATGCTGGACTGTGGGGGGGGGCAGTGGATGTGATCTATTTGGATTTTGTCAAAGCATTTGATACTGTGCCCCACAAATGGCTGTTTTTTAAACTAAGGTCTGGTGGGCTTAATTAAGTCGTTTGCACATGGATAGGAAACTGGCTACAGGATTGGGTAGAGCACCTGTAAGGCCACATCTAGAATATGCAGTACATTTTTGGTTTCCATCACTCAAACATGACATATTTTATTAGAGAGGGTACAGAGAAGGGCAACTAAGCAGGTAAAATGTATGGAAAATCTTAGCTATGAGGAAAGACTGGCCAAACTGGGGTTATTCACACCGGAGAAGAGGTGCTTAAGGGGTGATAGGATAACTTTGTATAAATATATAAGGGGATCATATAATAATCTCTCTAATGCTTTATTTACCAGTAGGTCTTTGCAGGTGACAAGAGGTCACCCATTTTGAGTAAAAGAAAAGAGGTTCCACCTAAATATTTGAAAGGGTTTTTTTTTTATAGTGAGAGCAGTGAAGATGTGGAACTCTCTCCCTGAATCAGTGGTACAGGCTGATACATTAGATAGCTTTAAGAAGGGGTTGGATGGCTTTTTAGCAAGTGAGGGAATACAGGGTTATGTGAGATAGGTCATAGTACAAGTTGATCCAGGGACTAGTCCAATTGCCTTTTGGCACCAGGAAGGAATTTTTTCTCCCTCTGAGGCAAATTGGAGAGGCTTCAGATGGGGTTTTTTTGCCTTCCTCTGGATCAACTAGCAGTTAGGTAGGTTAAAAAGTTAAAAGGTAGAACATGATGGACGTGTCTTTTATTCAACCTAACTTACTATTTTACTATGTAAGTTCAACCCCCAGACGAAACCAAGCATCTCTACAAACACCCCTCCATACCTTCACATAAATTATATATATGCATATCTATACAAACTATAGAGTTTAGTATCACAATAGCCTTCGATACTATGTCTGTCCAAGAAATCATCCAAGCCACTCTTAAAAGCAACAAAAGCAGCCATCACAATTTCACCCAGCAGTGCATTTCACAATGTTGCCCAGCAGTGCATTCCACAACCTCACTGTCCTCTCTGTGAAGAACCACCTACACTGCTTCAAATGAAAGTCCTTTTCTTCTAGTCTGAAGGGGTGGCCTCTGGTGCGGTGATCCTCTTTATGGGTAAAAAGGTCCCCTGATATTTGACACAGATGACCACCATTGCCCTGGTTGCCAAGGTGGAGCTGCCACTTAGTAAACACTTCAATATGTTAGATTCTGAAAAATGTATGCAATTTGCAAACAGTGTTCTTTCATATATCTAGAGTTAGCCATCTCTGAATAATACAGTATATGGCCATTTTGCATTATGAATCTGCCTAGCTCCAGTTTCACTTTATACCTTTGAGAACAAAGTACATAATACACCTCCACATACATTTTAGCAGTCCTTCACATTTTCATGGGTGTTCTTTATGAAAGTGAAACTTAAAAAATGCCCCCTTCATCATCAATTACAAGACTCAATATTTTCAGTGAGAGCATTTATTTTAATTTTTAAAGAAAAAACAAAACGTCTGTCTCAGCTGTGTGCATGTAAGACTAGTGGTGTAACTAGATATTACTGGGCCCCACAGCAAATTATTTTTCAGGCCCCCAAAATGTCTAGAGATTGACTTGTTTTATCAATATTTATTGAAACAGTAAATGAATTAGGGCCTCATGGGACCTCTATATCTCCTGGGCCCCCCTGCAGCTGCAGGTTCTGCTTCCTCTGTAGTTATGCCTCTGTGTAAAGGTGGCCATACACGGGCAGATTAAGCTGCTGATATCATTAGTTCGACCATATGGCCAAACGTTCAGATTACCCAGATATAGCCCTGCCGTGTTAGTGGCATATTGGGGAAAGATCGCTCGTTTGGCAATGTCGCTACACGGGCGGATCTTTGCATCTATGGCCAGCTTAAGACCCACCACTTGTCAGTACCCAAGCTGTACACATCAAGTGATTGTTTTGCTGCCTGTGTAAATTACAACTTGGTGATTGAAATCCTTTTGTAAACTTTTATTGTACTCAACCTGACCCTGCTGGTGCAATTGTGAAAAAGGATGCTCAACACACAGTACTGCACCGTCATTGACCTAAATTGCATGAAAAAACACTGTAGTTAATGACCTTAGGCTTTCAATAATTTTCTTTAGCAATACATAAACTGTGCAAACAATTAACATAACAGTATAAACTTTTTCATATTTAAGCTTTTATAAAGATCATGGAAGTGAAACTCCTTGATAAATATATTTTACATTCAGTACAGGTACATAACTGGGAATAGCCTGCTTGGTTGAAAAACTATTTTCTAAAACCATTTAATAGCTGGCCCTAGACCGACCAGCACCCACAGAATGTATATGACATACATTTTATAAATACAGCTTGTGTTGATATTTACTTTTCTATGAATGGCCAAGTTAATATTGTCAGAACATGACTATAGAATACATTTTTCTTACAATTAGTTTGATTATTCATACATCCAATGTATTTTAGTTGGCAGCTACTAGTCATTTTGCACCCCTTACACATTGTGAATATCTGATGAGCTTTATCTTTGTATATATGTAACCACATTTCTTTTATATGTAAATAAAATCATTAATCAGAAGCCATGTACAGAAGAGGACGCTAGACATTTAGAAACTATAAATCAGCAGCAGTCCCTTGTAAGGAGTTGCAAAGAGCCTACTCAAACTTCATGAGAGTTACAGCTACAAGCTGGCCTCATAGCTGTGGAAAATGTAATGCGCCTATGAAAACAAACCATTCTGCATGACTGCGTTGGAAACTAATAGGAATCAATATAACCTTGTAACATGCATTATTAATATGTGTTCTGCATAACACCTTTGCAATGGGCTAATTAAAATAGTAAGGGGAAACTTGCAAACGGTGCGGATTGTCCATAGACTGATTATTTTGAATGCTACATGGAAGTGCTGTATATTTAGGGGTGAGCTAGTGACTACAAACACATGCTGAAGTTTTAAATACTATTCTGTTTAGTTATCACTATAAAAATCAGTAGACAAAAAATATTAACTTTCTCTTAGTTGACTATTTACCTTTAGATTAGTAAGTCACATTTGATGTTATTCCATATCTGCAGTTCATGGGTGGTTTTGGCATTATGGAACAGGGCTGTGATCATTTCTATGTAGTGCATTTTTGTTTTCACTGAAGTCCAAATCTCCTTGTTGGCAGGGCTCACCCACTAGGGTCTAGCCCTCCCCCTCTCTAAAAACTTTTCTTGGGATTCCTAACTGTTATAGGGGTTGCTGCCACCTAGTGAGAAAATTACCAGTAAGTGAAAACATTTAGAGGCCCATTTATCAAAGGTTGAATTTCGAACTCATGTGGGGTTTTTGTTTTTTAAAACACCCTTAAATTCAAATATATTCGATGTTCAACTGGGGGAATTTTTGAGAAAAAAGTTGAACATCTAAAACTCGCATGAATTTTACCGACCTGAAAACTTGAATCGAATTTGATTTGAATTCAACCAAACTTGATTTGTGTTTTTTCCCCCGAACAAAACACGAATGTCAGGAAGACTACAAACATTTCCAAATTGGTCAATGGACCTCTCCCATTGACTTAAACATGAATTTGGTGGTGAATAGTCAAAATCGAATTCGTAAAGAGTTTTAAAAATCTCGAAAATCAAAATTGAATTTATAAAAAAAAACTCAAATTGAGTTTGGATATTTCCCTAGTCAAACGGGACAGTTTTGACCATGAAAAAATTTTGAAAATGTGAAATTCTAATTTTTAATTCGACCTTTAATAAATCTGCCCCTTTATTTACTGTCACGGACGCCGCCCGGAGCATTCCCGGGAGCTCCGGGCGGCGCATCCTCCCTGCGCGGCGGCACATCCAAGATGGCGGCGCCCATGGCCGCCACGTGGTTTCGGCGCCGGCCGTGACATCATCACGCCGCGCCAGAGGCGCAATGGCGCCAAATTCAAAGTTAAAAGGACGCCGGAGACCCCCCGTGGGTGCCGCAGGCCCCCGCTGACATTACACTCGGGCCATGGATCCCGAGGAAGCTACGCCGGACGTCGGAAGAGCCCTTCGCGGGCTG
>CM044445.1:60182382-60198842 GCA_024363595.1 Xenopus borealis
TCTACACATCATACTAAAAGTCAACTCAAAGGTGAACAACCCCTTTAATAACATATCTTAGAAATATACAGAGAAGGTATTTTGGTGGACATTCACTTGAAACTTGTATATGTTAATGTGCAACTCAAGACAGGGCTTAACATGATCTCATGTTAATAGTTTTAGAGCATACAATTGTTTTGCCTAATCTTAAACCTTATGGCTGTATATTAAAATAAAGCAACTTTTGTGCCAATCAGTTGTTACAACATCTAATGAAATGCTGGGAGTGCATGATAAAGGGGGGGGGGGCAGGGTCTAGAAGTTCAAATATATGTTGGATATTTTATCAAAAATTGGCTAGACCTTATAGGTTATTTTCCTATCTTCAGGGTGCAAGTAGAAAAGCACTATGGAGCACAAGAGCATGCACTCACTCACTGTGTTAATTAGCTTATGCATATGCAAGTCGGTCCTCGCACACATATGGAAGTTTTCTCTGCCAGGATATTAAAGAAACAACTGCCTTTACCTTTATCCCCTGCAATTTCATGGCTGGGCTGGGACAGCTAGGTTGTATATTTACTGTGGATAAACAGTTGCATCCACTCATGGTTAAAGCTTGCTGCTTTCCTCTAAATTATGCAGGGCTTGTGTCTGAAGTAATCCTAGTGAGGGGATGTAAGTTATGCTTTGACACATTAGCCTGGGAGTAAGGTATTGTGTAAATACTGACTTTTCCCTACTGCATTTGTCATCCTCTGGTGGGCTTAAAGTGGATGATAAAGGTGTCCCATTTATGTTCAGTGGGGCATGTACAAGGATCTTGTTTGGTAACCAGGAGAAAAACTTTCTGCAAATTACCGTTTTGCCTCCCCTCAACATCCCCATTGAAAACAAGATGTTTTCACCTGCTTGAGGCCAGCCAGTGAAGAGAAAACACAGTGGAGTTAAAGCAGTAGTGTGTACAAGTTCTAAGAAGGGTTTCTGGGATAATGTTGCAGTTTAGCCTTATGCTGAAAGTAATTGTTGCTTGTATATTTGTAAAAGTGTTGTAAAGGAAAGACAATATAAGGTACTTGTGTCTTGCACTCGGAAAACTGGTGTTTTTGTTTCAGGAAAACAACTATAGTTTTTATAAATGTAGGGGGCAGCCATTCAAGCACAGGGCACATAGTACATACCAGATAAGTTCTGACTCATTGTATACTACAGAGCTTATCTGTTATCTGCTGTGTATTCTGTGCCTTTTCTCCCTTTTCAACTTGTTTATATAAACTATAGTTGTGTTTCTGAAGCAAACACACCGGTTTTACCAGTGGAGCACAACAACGCACAGTGTTTGTTTTTTGTTTTTCTGCCCTCTGTGCATTAAGTACTCTATTATGTGTTATTATTTGGGGAGGTGGCATATACACTAGCACTTTATATTCTCAGTTTTCTGTTAAAGCAGGCATAGCCTTGCTGTGAGTGCCCTCCATTGTTTACAGTTTTCTGCATGTTCTATGCTTCTCCCTAGAGCTGTGTGCTGCACTTGCACTTATGTGGAGATGGGGGCCTTAGGGTGAAACCTAGAAAGCAATATTATATGCAAATAGGTTTTAAAATAATATCTTTGTAATAGGGTCATGTTTCCCTCTTACAGCCATAAAAAAAAAAAAATACATGCATGCCCCTTAGGCAGTAGCTTCCATCCATCCAGCAGAGGTCCATTGTAGATGATGCCTGCATAGCCAGTTATACCAAAAAATGCAGAGTGGTGGTAGGCACATACCTCTTCTTCTGCCTACCCCTAGTCTGGCCCCATGTCCTCCCAGCTCTTGCTCCTTACACTCCCCCCTTTCCCCCCAGATCCAAAAATGGTAAATTATGCAAATATTCTGTTAAATTCTCTGTTTATAACTCTACAATCGCCATCTCCTCTAACCCCTTCTTTCTGTGTTACTTTGAAATGGAAAATTTGGATGCAATTATTAGCATAAGGCCATGTTATTGATTGACATGGAATTGTTGAATTGTGCCTGACTTTACCATCTTCTCGTCTCACAGTCTTAATACTAGAGAAAGCAGAGCATGATGACTTGTTTAACAAGACACTGAAAATCACAGATTTTGGGCTGGCCAGGGAGTGGCAGAAGACAACAAAGATGAGCGCAGCTGGTACCTATGCTTGGATGGCCCCAGAAGTTATCCGATTATCTCTCTTTTCTAAGAGCAGTGATGTTTGGAGGTAATTGTCACTTTGAATGGCTGCAAAAAATTAATCTCTCGTGCTAGCCCTTTAACTTTATACTAATCTGCCTTCTGTATCTCTTAGTTTGCATTAGCCTGTAGTCCATTTCTGTGATTTGTCCTTTATCTTAATTCTTGTCTGTGTCCTTCAATTCAATTGCTTTCACGTGACTTCCTCCCTTGCATAGAATGGTGGTGTTTGTGAGTAGTAATGTTATCTATATATGTTGCAGTTTTGGGGTTCTGCTGTGGGAGCTTCTAACAGGAGAGGTGCCATATCGGGAGATCGATGCTCTTGCTGTAGCATATGGTGTGGCCATGAACAAGCTTACCTTGCCGATCCCATCGACTTGCCCTGAGCCTTTTGTACGGCTACTTGAAGGTAATCTGGATATAATAGTTGTTAAAACTAAATGCAACCATTTAGTGCTGTAGAAAGATGTCTGTTTCACAGCTCATACTAGACTGAAGCTTGGAGCAAGAGGCTCTTGATCTATTTTGTTTAGCCATGAACATAACTTAAGTGCCTCATTTTATGGGAAACTTAATGTGGAAAAATATTCTTTTTGCTGTAGCATGTTGGGATCCGGACCCTCACAGCAGACCTTCATTTTCTTGTATTCTGGAACAACTGACAACTATAGAACAGTCAGCCATGTTTCAAATGCCACTGGAGTCCTTCCACTCTCTTCAGGAAGACTGGAGGCTAGAAATCCAGCAGATGTTTGATGAGTTGAGGACCAAAGAGAAGGTAAATAGAGAAGAGGTTAATGCAGCCATTTGGGGGGGGGGAAACCCCATGAAGTATGTTGCCACATCATTCACCAATTATATTTTGATTTGTATTATGTTACGCATGTTATTTCTTTGCCTATCGAGGAAATGTGTTCACCATTTTAAGTACACTCTTCAATTTGTGTCCTACCTGATAAAAGGGGTGGATAACATTTAAACTTAAACTTTTTTTATGTTAATATCCAATTCTTAGCAACTTTGCAATTGGTTTTTATTTTTTTATAGTTCTTGAATTAGTTCTCGTCGCTTCTTTCAAGTGGAGGGGTCACTGACACTGGCTGCCAAAAAACTATTGCTCTTTGAGGCTACAATTTTATTGTTTTTTTATTACTTATCTTTCCATTCAGGCTCTCTTCTATGCGTATTCCATTCTATCATTAAAACAGCTGCCTGCTTGCTAGGGTAAAGTGGACTCTAGCAGCCAGATAGCTGATAAAATGTCAAGCTGGAGAGCTGCTGAACAAAAAGCTAAATCATTTCAAAACTGCAAAATAATAAAAATGGATAAAAATTGCAAATTGTCATATTGGCACATCTGCATCATGCTAAAAGTGAGTTTAATTGTGAATACATCCTTTAAAGGAGAAGGAAAGTCTAAAATCATGTTATTCTCTATCTGTTGACCCTGGAAAATAAATGCCCATACCACCAAGCATTCCCTCATTATTTTTTGCATTCGTTTTTTGGCTGCACTAGTTTTTTACAAAAATTTCAACATGTATAAAAAAACCATACCCATTCTGCAGTCCAGAAATCGTTGTGAATAGGGCACACGCATGTGCAGTCCTTCTAAGCTGTGCCCTGCACATGCACAGTAGGCCAAAAATTCATTTTCGGGGTATAATTTTCCTTTAAAGACAGTTTCGATTTTTTTGTTTCCTTCTCCTTTAAGTACATCTATTTTTCAATGTAAATCGTATATAATAGCAAGGTGATAACTCTCCTTTGTGTGCAACCTATGTTCTTTAATGTATGTATTTTATCATTAAAAGAGGACAAAGTGACTATCTTTACTATTCAGGGAAATTCAGTGTTTGTGACCACAGTGGCTTTTGTTTCTCCCACATACCCTATCCCCTTGGTGCTAATTTTATCATGAAAGGTTCTTTAACCTGTGACTCTCCAACTATTGCTGCACCACAACATCTCTCATCCCTTGACAGGCGCTGGCTACCTGCCCTACTTGCCAAAACAATCCAAAACACCTTCTGATACTGAATTCCTAAGTACTAGAGATCCTCTGTTGAAATTAGATTTTGAGCCACTAAAAAAACCAAAACTAAATAACTCGAACCCCCCCAGAGAGTCAACCGTTTATTGGCCAGCGTGACAGATGCTCAGGTCTGTCTGCCCGACTGATGTCAGCCATATATCTATCATGCGGGTTTAAAGGGGTTGTCCACCTTCAAACAACTAGTTGTTTTCAGATAGATCACCACAAATAACTTTTTCTAATTACTGTCTATTTTCTATTTGATACCGTTTTTCTAATATTGAAGTGTAAAGTGTAATTTTTCACCTTCTAAAGCAGCTCTGGGAGGGGGGTTGCCGACCCCTCCAACTGTTCTAAACTGATACATTTAATGGATACTTTTATTATCTTTATCCCTGCTGAGCAGAATCTCTGGGTTTCATTACAGGCATCTGTAAAGGTGGCCATACACTGACAGATCCGCTCGTTAGGCGACATCGCAGCCCACCTTGAGGTGGGCGATATTGGGCTGATCCGATCGTGGGCTCTAGGGCCCAACGATCGGATCACAACGTAGGGTATACGGGTGGTCAATGAACAGATGCGGCTGCGATCCGACGGGATATTTAATCCTATCTGGTCGACTTTGGGCCAGGTATTGATCGGAGCAGCCCGTCTGAGGGCCCCATACACGGGCCGATAATCTGCCGACTCAGTCTGTCGGCAGCTTTTATCGGCCTGTGTAAGGTTAGAATTGATACAATAGTTGCCAATTAAATGTATCAATTAAATGTTGCAAAATTGTATCAGTTTAGAGTCTGCACCTGAATTACTGAGCTCAAACACCAGACACCAACATTCAACTTTAAACTTAGATTTTGGAAAAACAGAAAAGTCTTTATTTCTGGGGAACAATTTGAAAACAACTGAACTGAAAAAAGTGGAAGGTGAACAACCCCTTTAAAGACCCCGTTAGACAGCGACCTTAACAAAGTTGTCACCTGACAGGTCCTCTCACTGCCACTGTATGATCTAGATGAGCCCAGTTTGGCCCAGCTCTTGGGTAGTCAAATTGGGCAGAGATCCACTCATTTGATGAGTTTTATTTTGGCCATGTGTTTTGTGTCAGGTTCTTCAGCTGAAGCAGTTTTGTGCAGTATTTTTCTATAGTTTGTATAATTAGTTCATCATTTTCCTTTACGAAATGCTCAGTATATGCTGAGTCATAGCAGTCCCAAAGCATGATGCTTCCATCACCATATCTTACTTTATGTACAGTGCCAGTGTTTTTGACAATGCCCAGTTATGGTTCAGTTTGAGTAGTCGTACCATAGAGCCATGGGCCTTCTTTTTATGAGCAAGGATTTGGCATCAGGCATCATCCATTAAGTCCGTGCTTATATCTTTCAGTGTAGCTGAATGCTTCATGCCTTAATAAATAAACACTGAATGCACTAGAAGCCACTAATAGTATATAGTTTTCAGAATACCTACATACATACATATTCGCCTACCTGTATGTCCATGGCATGACCATGAAATCTTCCTATTCAAAACAGATATTTTATTGCCAGGTTTACGGATATTAGAGGGAAACTTTCTTTTGTTCCCATCTGAATTACAGACAGGCCATCTTCATTTTAAGCAAAACAATCCTATTCTATCCTTTTAAAGTTCAAATGTTTTTAGTTGATAAAGTATGATCATTTTAAATTGTAAAAATACCACATTTCTGGAAAACCCTATGTCACAGGTATAATATGTCCCATACTTATATACGTTAACCCAATATGTCTCTTTTTTGTAAAAGCTATATTTCATTTTTATGTTGTGTTAACTTACATTTTAATTTGTTCTGCCCATTAATTATCCCTGTGTACAAGTGCATGGGAAGTAGGCTAACATGTAGAGTATAAGGGACATTATTACCTTCTTTTTTCCACTAATTCACAGTTACTGTAATAGTTGTCTAATAAGTGACAAACTACTTGTGCAAAACAAAGTGAGGGTAGCTACTAACTGGGTGATCCTCCTCAAGCTTGTAGCCAACATTCATAGGGCAGCTAACTTCCAGGTAGGCAGTAATGCAACAACATCAAAACTCTTCAGTATTTTCCTTTCAAAAGAACCTCATGGCTCTGAAACATTTTATCATACTCAGCAGCTATTTCAGCACATGATTTATACATATTTTGCCTTCATCTGTGTTTTGTGACTATATGTACCTTTACTTAGTGTCTAGCGAGTAGCTGCACTAACTTTATTTTCACATTGGTGTTTTGCGCAAGAGGTTTGTTAACTTGCTGGTTAATCTCTAAAACATTTTTTGGTTAGAAGTAAATGTGAACAATGTTTTTTCTTTTATTTTACACTCCCCCCTAGATCGTATGTTAATCCTAATGAAGACACTGGGCCCCTAATATTTATTTTTGTCCATAGAATTGTTGATTTCTTCTTTTTGGAACTGACTGTGTATTTACCTGCCGTTGTATAGGAGCTGCGCAGCCGCGAGGAGGAGCTTGTGAGAGCAGCCGAGGAACAGAGGATTTTGGAGGAACTGTTGAAGAGGAGAGAGCAAGAGTTGGCTGAGAGGGAAATTGACATTGTAGAGCGAGAGCTGAACATAATCATGTATCAGATGTACCAAGAAAAGCCTAAGGTGAAAAAACGCAAGGGCAATTTCAAGAAAAGCCGCCTAAAACTTAAGGATGGCAACCGGATCAGCTTGCCTTCAGGTAGGGGGAAGCAGAATATAGTATAGTCTATAGTATAGACTAGAGTGCAGGAAGGAAGAATGTAGACTAAGCTACTCTTGCATTTTATTAGGGAAGGTATTTGCTCAAAGACAAATCCTGACCAGATTTGAGATCTGAACAGCACTGGCCAGTTCTAGATTAATCCTTGTGTCTATGTTGGTAGAAAAACACAAATCTGGTCTTGTGTAGTGAGCTTGGTTTCAAATATGTTTTAATTGGAATAGCAAAAAGGTCTCTAAGCTCAGTATAACTTTATTTTTTTTTCTGCCCTCAGGTTTCGAACATAAGATTACAGTTCAGGCATCTCCAACGTTGGACAAATGTAAGGGGCAGGGGACAAGCAGCTATAGTCCACCTGGCAGTCCACTAATAATTCCGAGGCTGAGAGCCATTAGATGTGAGTTGCACTTTAACATCAAATGCCATAGCAGAATAAAGGTTTATTAAGTTGGCTTTTTGATGTTTGCTTATCTCAGATTTATATTATCAGATTTACATTATCCTTAGGATAGCCTGCTTGTGGCAAATATTAGTGTACAGTTGTGCTCATAAGTTTACATACCCTGGCAGAATTTATGATTTCTTAACCATTTTTCAGAGAATATGAATGATAACACAAAAACATTTCTTTCACTCATGCTTAGTGGTTGGCTGAAGCCATTTATTGTCAAACAACTGTGTTTGCTCTTTTTAAATCATAATCACTACACAAACTACCCAAATGACCCTGATCAAAACTTTACATACCCTGGTGATTTGGCCTGATAACATGCACACAAATTGACACAAAAGCATTAGAATGGCTATTAAAGGTAACCATCTTCACCTGTGATCTGTTTGCTTGTAATTAGTGGGTGTGTATAAAAGGTCAGTGACTTTCTGGACTCCTGACAGACCCTTGCATCTTTCATCCAGTGCTGCACTGATGTTTTTTGGATTCTATATAAAACAGGAAATGGATATAAATAAAGGAATTGAGAATGCCAATCATCAGTCTTCAAACTCTAATAAAGAAGTGGAAAATTAGGGGTTCTGTTGAAACCAAACCACAGTCAGGTAGACCAACTAAAATTTAAAAAAAATGAATAGAAATAGACGGCACATCTGGACTGGTTTATTCAGGCAGATGGCTGTACACCTAACGCATTTTGGGATACAATCCCTTAATCATAGGCTCATATACAGTACATAATACAGGACTCGGAAATATGGTGTGGCTGTTTCAAGATGCACAATAAGGAGGCACTTGAAAAAAGATGGGCTGCATGGTCGAGTTATCTCCCATTCATAAATACATTTAAAGTTATTTGAGTAGAGCTCACCCGGTCTGTTGTGCTGTACCTCTGTTCCTCAGGCAGCTCTCGCGGGATGTCAGCACTTCCAAGCCGGCCGGTCAGCACAGTCTGCATATACCCGTTATCTGGCGC
Organism: Xenopus borealis; assembly: GCA_024363595.1. Taxonomy (NCBI): domain Eukaryota; kingdom Metazoa; phylum Chordata; class Amphibia; order Anura; family Pipidae; genus Xenopus; species Xenopus borealis. Next base: position 60,190,764 of record CM044445.1, read on the forward strand.
ACATCGGAAACATCAGAGGACGCGTAATAAAAGTTATTGCGGTTTATTCAAACATACCAACATCAAGGACAGTGGGATGGTGAGAGTGCTACGCGTTTCGTGCCCTCCGCTCTCCTGGCACTTCGTCAGGTCATGTCATGACCTGACGAAGTGCCAGGAGAGCGGAGGGCACGAAACGCGTAGCACTCTCACCATCCCACTGTCCTTGATGTTGGTATGTTTGAATAAACCGCAATAACTTTTATTACGCGTCCTCTGATGTTTCCGATGTGCGCCAGATAGCGGGTATATGCAGACTGTGCATGGTCGAGTTGCCAGAAGAAAGTCGTTCCTATGCAAATGCCACAAAGTATCCCGCTTACGATATTCTAAACAGCACAGAGACAAGCCTCAAACCTTCTGGTACAAAGTCATTTGGCGACAACCATAAACGCTACATTTGGGTGAACAAGGACTATGATGAAAGGTACACCATTCCTACTGTGAAACATGGTTCTGGATCACTGCTGTTTTGGGGATATGTGAGACACAGGAAATTTGGTCAGAATTGATGGAAAAATTTATGCAGTAAGTTATCAAAAAATAGTGGAGGAAAATTTGTACTCATCAGCCTGGAAGCTGCGCATAGGACGTACTTGGACATTCCAACATGACAATGATCCAGAACACAAGGTCAAGTCAACCTGTCATTGGCTACAGCAAAGTAAAGTGAAGGTTCTGGAGCGGCCATCTCAGGCTCCTGACCTCAATATCATTGAACTACTCTGGGGAGACCTCAAACGTGCAGTTCATGCAAGACGGAATTTATGGGAACTGGATGCTTTTTTCCCAGGAAGAACAGGCAGCTTTACCATCTGAGGAGATAAAGAGCCTCATCCACAACTACCACAAAAAACTTCAAGCTGTCATTGATGTTTAAGGAGGCAATACACGGTATTATGAACTGGGGTATGTACATTTTTGATCAGGGTCATTTGGGCAGTTTGTGTAGTGATTATGATTTAAAAAGAGTAAACAATAAATGGCTTCAGCCAACCACTAACAATGAGTGAAAGAAAAGTTTTGTGTTATCATTCATATTAAATGAAACATGGTAAAGAAATCATAAATCCTGCCAGGGTATGTAAACTTATGAGCACAACTGTATATTTTAGTGGCATCACCACATCATTAGAGATTTTGCAAGAGGCTGTGTTTGCAATATTATAAATGTCTGGAAAAATCAAGAGCAGTGTGAACAGCAAGGCTTTTGTAATGCCATGCTCCCACAGGTCTAAAGTTGGGTTATTTTGTTACAGCCGTTTTTGCACAATCTGTGATTTGCTATTTTCACAAAAAGCAGAATGGGACACCTGTATATGGGAAATTCATATTTTAAAGTTCTGTTAAAAAATTAAAACAAATCCTTTATGCCTTTTTCAATTAAATGTGTTTTTCTCCAACAGTGACACCTGTTGATGGCAGTAAGACATGGGGGCGCAGTTCTGTAGTAAAGAAAGACGAGGTAACAACATCAAATAAGAAGAAAGGCAGGACTTGGGGGCCTAGCTCCACACAGCAGAAAGAACGAGCTGGAGGGGAAGAAAGGTAACTTACAGTCCATTGAGCAGCCATGTCAAATGCTGCCTTCCAGTGACAGCATGACTTGCCCGCTCTTTGGGCCAGCTCAGCATATGTTCATGATGCCCCTCAGAACCAACTCTTTAGGATCTACTGGACTAATCTGCCTACTCATGATAAATTGCAGGGCTTCTGTTGCCACAGGCAAAGATAACAAGTTGTGCCCTCCATGCCAATACAACTAGATACTGCACAAATACATCACATCTTCCCATCATATTGTTTGTAATAGATTAAGCCATCTTCCTCCAACTCCATGAAATATATCAACAGGCCAACCCCAATCAGCCTGTTTCCCATAAAACTAATTACAGCTAATCAGAATGTCTCCTCAACACCCCCTGTACTGGTTCAGTTTGTATCCCCAGGAATTCTTCATAATTGGATGGCCTGTCACCTCAGCATGTTTCTGTGATAGATCAATCTGTATCTCTGAGCATCACTCTCTAAAAGGTCAGGTCAGGTTAGGACTGTAAAGGTCTCTTTTCTAATGTATTAATGTGTCTTTTAGTACCATGTGTACTCAATCAGCATTTCTTCTTAGGCCAGAATCTTTTTGTCATGCACAAGCAGCCATACCTTATAAGTAACCTCCTCCAAAAACACACACCCGCAGTTTGACAGTGCCAGTTTAGCCAAAACAATGGCCACATTATTTGCTGTTGTCACCTCTTGCTCAGGGACAGTTCTGTGCAATTACAGAAACATCAAAATGAATAATATGGTTTGAAGACACACAGAACAAATCTTCTAGCCAATTAAAATAATTTCTGTGTACTTTTGTCACTCATTTCAACTAACCTTCCTCTGCAGGCTGAAGGCTCTTGGAGAAGGCAGTAAGCAGTGGTCAAGCAGTGCTCCCAACCTGGGAAAATCTCCTAAGCATGCTCCCATCAGTGTGGGGTTTGCAAGCCTCACTGAAATGGGTAAGAATTCTTTTGAATGATGTAAGGTAAATGGGTTTGATTTTGAATTTAGAATGTGGGGATTAGTTGCTTTATTATTTTTTTTTTTTCAAAATGTATAACAATATAAGGTACAACCTTTATAGATACAGTGTATGGACATTTATTACACCATTAAAATTCCACTGTGTTGTTTAATCTACTGTTTTTGTCATTTCTGTTACTGTTTTGGTGTTTCTAGAGGAATATGCTGATGATGGCTCCGTCCCACAATCTCCCTACTCTGCACAGTCCTACCTCACACTGCCAGTCCAGTCAGACCATAGAAGTCATCCAGAGGACACAGCACATGCTGTAGCACTCTCATCAGACAGCACCAAACGTGGTTCACAGCCCCGTCGGAAAAGTGAACTTGTGTTATTGGGGTGTGCATCACTCTTAGCTGCTGTTGCTTTGGGCAGTGACTTATCAGAGCTGGTGCCTCAGGAAGAGAAGAGAAAGGGTATATTCCAATGGGCAGGGAGAGGTCCCAGGCGGCGTGCTAGTTCTCCAAGCCGCTCCATGTCCTATGGTGAAGAATCTGTCATTCCATCCAGCTCAGTTACTCTCATTTCCTTGTCTTCCATCTCAGACTGCAATTCCACAAGATCTCTTATTCGATCAGATAGTGATGACATCGGACTGAACCATGATAACATGTCTAGTGGGAGGGGGGTAAAAGAGGACAGAGGACAGCAACCAAATGTTGGCAACCCTCTGGTAGATTATAAGATAGAAAGTTTTAAGAGAGATCCAAAGCAGTCTCTGACTCCCACCCATGTGACAGTAGGGAGAAATACCACAACTGAAACCAGAGGACACAGGAGAACCCCTTCTGATGGAGCCATAAGGCAGGTGACACAAGGTCATAAACGCTCTCCATCTGACGGAAGCACCCCTTTTCAATGTGAACCAGGTGAGTAAGCCTTATCCACCGACCAAAAAAAGGGAAATTTGTTGGTGGTCTGTACAATAAAGTAGAAGAACGTTGTGTGTATTAGACTTCCTTAAAGTTAATCTGTTCTTGCACATCTGGTAAGTCAGCAGAAACAAAAAGGAAGGTTTTGCACTTAATCTGCTGTTCGATCAGAGTTCTTCCGTTTTTGGTTGTCTTGTCTATTTCTATTTATATTACTTAAAGAACACTCGGAAGTAGCAAAAACAATCTCATGTGAGTTTAGAATTCTATCACTCAGAACTGGAAAAGCTACCAAAGTGCAGGAGTTTTATACCTTTATAATACACAAAAGCTGTGAATATCTTGTAAATTATATACTTATAAATGGTGAGTTCTGATGTCATCAGTTATAAACGGTGAGTTCTGATGTCATTTCTGTTGCATGATTCACTCAAACTTGTGTATTATAATAAATAAAGAACCCCCAGTTGCAAAATATGAGGATACTAGAAGTTACCTCGGCGTTCCATGACCTGTATAAAAACACTCGGCCTTCGGCCTCGTGTTTTTATATGGTCATGGAACTCCTCGGTAACTTATAACATCCTTAGATTTTATAATAGGGGGTACTTTATTCACTATATAAACCTGCAATTACAACTCTTATTAAAAGCTTTGCCAATAAACATTTTGTTCACGGTTTATAAGACATGCTTGTCCCATTACCTATTTAGGAGCTTACTGTTGTGCTGGCTTCACTCAGGTGTTTTGAACCTAATTCTTGCATTGCCCACATGTTTTATACACATAAATATACTGTATATGGGTATGCATGCAGCAGTTTAAAAATAAAAAACAGTCCCCTCGGTTCAGTTGTTGTATCGTGCCATCATGCACAGGGGACATGTTGCTTCTGATAAACATTAAGGCATCTTACAGACTTCTCTCTTGCATGTAAAAAATTTAGTAATCATTCTTAGTTCAATAGTTTTGCATATGACGCAAACGTATTGTTTCGTGAAATGCACTTCCTTAACTTTTTTTCTGTATCTTGGCAATTATTCCAAATCATACCTCTGTGTATTGACAGATCTGCATTTTTCTTTTTCAGGTTCCAAAGAACCATCGCCTTTCCCTCTTCTCCCTGATCCCCATTTTGTGTTCCCTCCTCCAGTCCGACGTAAGGACACAGGGGTAGAAAGGCCAACATCTCTAGAATTTGCCCCCAGGCCTCGTCCATCTTCAAACCGACCTCGAATGGATCCCTGGAAGTTTGTTTCTCTCTCACGAACTCATAGCTCATCCCCCTCTAGTGGTGGGGGTGATGCGTGCTCCAGTGGATCAGCAGAGGGAACTCAAGTAGCTGAAGTAGAGGAAACACTGCTTGATATGGAGGTGGAAGGACAAAGACTAGACAACACAGTACCTTTGTGTGGACTGGGTTTAAGACCAACTGACCCTTTTTTAAACATGGGAACAGACGTGTCTTAATGAAAGAATGAAGTATTTTGCTTCTGCAGCATAAACTTGGAAGTGGGGTGCTTTTATGAATGTGGTTTGTGGTTGTAACCCAACAACTATAAAAAAAAAAATCTTAAGTAATTATATGGGGTAACCCACTTTACTGCTATAATGAAAAAATCCTGAAGCAGAACAAGGAGAGTGCTGGGATGTAGACTTGGTATACCTCATAGTATCAGTTTTGGGGAGTATGGAAATGCCTTTTCTCCTGTGGCAACTGGAATTTAAAGGACCACATGAAAGCTCTTCTAACTTACACAAGTTAATTAAGGCACAGTGATCTGGTCTTTTAGATAGCAGCAGGCAAACAATAAAAGAGAGAGAGATGAGTGTTAGTAACTAACAAGGATGATGTAAGATAGTACAGGGGTATCCCTGAACTGGGTAAGTTGCAGGCTGCAATGCAGTCAGAATTACAGGGAAAAGTACAAATATATTATTAAATATATTCCACACTGCAGCCTACCTCATCCTGGTAGTGCTATATGAAGGAATTATGAACAGGCAGCTATACAAATAAAGCAAGACTGCATGACTGCTATAGTCTTATTTATTTTACTTCTTTGCACATGGAAGGGTAATGCTTTCAGCAAATGGGTTTGGTGTCCAAGCAGATTTCTGGTCTCTTTCAGTTGAAACTCAATATATGTTGGGTTAGATATAGCCATTTATCTGAGCCTGTCTTATACTACTGCTGTCAAGTGCCCAACTTCTGTTAAACTGAAAGAGGGTGGGATTGGTAACTGGAAAATGTCTCTTGTGTATTTAAATTAATCCAATAAACATGGGATGGGCCAGAAACCTGAGCAAAAGCAATCATTAATGTGTAAATCTACTGTGTATTGTAATTATACAGTGTTCTCTAGACATTCCTGTTTGTTATACCAGTTATGTGCCTGTGGATACATTTGTAAAGTGGAAACATGTGACACATGTGGCTTGCACAGGGGGTGTATGTTATGTGCATGGGCTAAAGCAGTAAAGTTGTACAACCTGGCCATCAATGCAGCCAAATTGAACATGATCCACTGTGGAGGACCCAGAAAAAGACCACACTGACACACAAAAGGACTTTAGAAACAAAGAAAAACTGCATCAGCTTTTAGGTGCCAAAATTCTTTCTTCATTCCAAAAGCTTGTTTGGGTAAAATAAGTGTCTCGAATGTGCCAATACCAGAGATGTATAGTTTTATGGAGATTTCTGAAATTTCAAAGCACTACCTAGAGTATGGCATACTTTACATTCAAAAGCCAAAAAATCCTGGAACAGTAGGTTTACCCCAGTAAACCATATATTTTTGAAAAGTACACATTCTGTCAAATCTAAAATGGACAACCTTGTCTTTTCTTTCCTAATTACAAACATCAAAGCTTTTCTAAACTTAACGGTTTCTATAAAAATGAATGAAAATTTGGAAAAATCACCTCAAAACTTTCACTTTGCAAGTTTCTATCTTACAAGCCACATTAGGTGCCAAGAAAAAACTTCCTAAATATAAATGCCAGGGATCCACTAAACAGTTTGATGCCCATTGTGCATAGGATTAACAAAGTATCTGGTGTTTAGTGACCCCAAAACAAACTTGTCCCGAAACTTACTTCAGCTGAATAATAATCATATTTACTGCATTTTTCATGGGGCAAAAACACAAAAAAAAGTTTTTTTGTTTTTTTTGTAAAGTATACATTCAGCTGAATCCAACATTGGTAACCATGTCTTTCTACTCAAAACTACAGAGTCGCAATACTTTCCCAAATTTGTCAGTTTTGAGGAGATACCTGAAAATCACCTCTAAAGGTGGCCATACACGGGCAGATAAAAGCTGCCGAAAGTCGGCCAGATGTCGATCAGGCAGGATTACGGATCACAGCTGCATCTGTTCGTTGATGCGGTCCCGCGATCCGACCGCCCCGGATCAGCCCGATATCGCCCACCTCAAGGTGGGCATATTGGGGAGAGATCCGCTCGTTTGGCGACATCGTCAAACGAGCGGATCTCTACGTGTATGGCCACCTTAAGCTTCCACTTTCTAGCATCTTATTCCCCACATAGCAGTAGGTACCAAGAGAAATCCTCCTAATATGGATGCCCATTGTGTATTGTATTGCCAAAGTATCTAGCATTTAGAGACCCCAAAATGAAGTCAGCACATACAATTTGTCCTGGAACTCACTTCAGCTACTGAATAATCAACAAATTTGCTGCATTTTGTGCAAGGTAAAAACATAAAGATACGCGTTGACCCCCCATAACTATATATTTTTGGAATGTACACATACTGATGAATCCAAAATGGGTAAATATATTTTTATACTGCAAACTACCAAATTGCAAAGCAGTGCTGAATTAGCAATTTTTATGAAATTTCTGAAACTTGTCACAAAGCTCGCACTTTACCCCATTATATGTAACATATGTGTAAATATATATATAAAAATTTGCAATGGACCAGCAAAAAAACACATGCCCAATGTGTATAGATTTTGCCTAGTGTAATCAGCAGTCAGAGTTCTGATTATTTTGGGTTAGCCAAACCGGTTTTATGAACAGAAACAAGTGAATAACCTCAACACAGAACTGAAAATGCAATCAAATATCTACAAATGCAATGAAACTGCTAAAATGCATCAAACTCACTATTTAATATAATCATCTCAATAACATACAGAAGGTATAGCACAATGTGGTAAGCAAATGAGCGCATGTGCAAGTACATGTGAATGTATATGAGGAAGGAAGTGTACGTCACAGCCATATTTTTCACGTGTCTGCTGCTCTTTAGGGCCCCTGGGCAATCGCACCCCAGGGGCTACTGGATGCCTCCTTCTGCTCATTGCGTAGGAGACGAGGAACAAGCGGGAGGCCACTCCCTAACCTGGAAGTGCTCCAGATCGTAGAATCTATGTTTTCTGCACCTAGGTACTTCTATGACCTTAATGCACAAAAAACTCTTATACAAAACTTTGCCATATACAGTTTTGCTCATAAGCTTACAGAATTTATGATTATTTAACCATTTTTCAGAGAATTTGAAAGATAACACAAAAACTTTTCTTTCACTCATTGTTAGCGATTGGCTGAACCCATTTATTGTC
>CM044445.1:60211599-60230956 GCA_024363595.1 Xenopus borealis
TTTTAGTTTGTTTTTCATAGTAGAGAGGATTGGCTCAAGATTAGAGGGTATAAAGGCTTCAAAGGTACTCCCAAGTGCACAAAGACTTTCCTTCTCCTTTAAGTTCTAGAAAGGGTGAGTAGTAACAGTCCATGGTCGGAGTATGGGGAGTGGAGGTGGTGATAGGTGGAGTGGCTACCGCAGCAGGTGGGCGAGGGCTGAGCGGTAGCCAGAACATTTCCCTTGGGTACAGGTACCTTTTTACACAATACTGCCGTGACCTGATGATGTGAACTGTCCTGAGCCCAGTGATTAATAGGTCTGTGGCATAAAATCCTTTCTTCCCAAATTATTTCACAATACCTCTCTGTTACTACACACTACTGACAGGATATACAGTACGTGAGAGGCTCTCTGGACATTGCCAATAGATTCATTTTCTACATATTATATCACAGACCCAGATTAACACATAATTAGTTGTGACAGGCCTAGTTTTTGAATATAGTGTAGGTCACTTTTGGTTGATGACTTGCATGAAGACAAAGAATATCTCAGACGTGACAGAAGTGGATACCCAAGAGTTATGGCACGTGGATGCCTAATTGCAGGGTAGCACAGAATAGACCAAAAGAATAGTCTGCCCCTCCCACTGCAGGGTGATATAGAAACAAACATAACTGGGATATAGAGCTTGTTTGTCTGCTAGATGATGAAAGATGTTTGGGAGCTCTGGGGTATTGTATTCTCAGTCACAAACCTATAAATTAGTGCAGGAGTCTGTATCACCGGTATGGCACACATCTGTCTCTCGTTTGCTTTACACTACTTTGGAATTGAAAGGGTTTATATGCGTGCCTGTGACTCCCCCACTCTCACTGTATCACTTTCTGTTCTTTTCACATCAGAAAGAAAAGTGGCCATGCACAGCATCCCCTCCTTCCCTCCATCCATCCCCACCTACCAGTCAGGTTGTCATAACACTCAATCTCTGTGGCCTCCACCCGGACTCTCTGAGCATCCGTCAGCCTTGCTGCTTCCCTGCCATTTGCTTTCCCATCCTCCCCTTCTTCATGGACGCCCTTCAGCACCAGCAGAGCCCGGTGGTACTTGCCAATAGCATCTCGGAATTTCTTGTCTTTGTAATAATGATTTCCTTCTGCCTTGAACTCTACAGCCTTCTGAATTCTGCCATCCATCTCTGGCTCTCGGCTGGGAGCAAGCCTTAAACCCCCAATGCCAGTCTTTTGGTCTCCCATTGCCCTTACTGCCGGCCCATTCTGGGGGTATCCCAAGGCCTGATCTCTCTGGATATATCTGCTGCTTTGCATACAGGAAGAGCCACAGAGATGCGAGGATGCTGAGGATACTGGAGAGGGAGGGAGGGTGGAGGAGGAGGAAGAGGAGGAGGAGAGAGCTGCTGCTGCTGTCGGTGCAAATCTCACTGCATTCTGGGTACCACAAGGCTTTTAACTCTTCATAGGAACACTGCACTGCTCAATGCTAACTTTCAGCCACCAAGTGATAATAACAAAAGCTTCCACAATATATTCAGGGGATTATCAAAGTGATTTGCTTTGAAGGGTTACTGAATATTAATGTGAAAAGAAAAAACATTCCTGACAGGCTTGTTATTACTATTATTATTATTATCATTATTAATAACAAGTATTTATAAAGTGCCAACATTTGCTGCAATGTTGTACCATAAATATTTTTATAACATAACTTAAATTATTGCGCAAACATGATGAGATGTGTTGAAGAAGTTTGTGTCCTATAGAACTGTTGGGTTGCCTGTGTTTGTGTAAACAGTAAAAGCCATTAGTAGAAATCTAGCTCTATTTGGTTGTATAGGATTTATTATCCAGAAACCTATTACCCAGAAAGCTAGGGAAAGGCCATCTCCCATGTAGACCAGTTGATGCAACCAATTCTTAGTTTATTAATCTAGTAATAAAACAGTATCTTGTACTTTATGGTAAACTTCATAAATTCATATTGGTGAAGAAACAATTATACTATTTAATTTTTACTTCTAAAAAATGTAAACCATGGTGATACAAATGTCTCCTTATTTGGAAAACGCTGGATAACAGATCCCATATCTATACTATGCATGATAGTTAAGAACGGGGATCCTCAGGTAATCTGGGAAAGCTTTGCAAGAAGCTACATTATTTAAGGATGAGCAGCTCTTATACACGAGGGGCCAGATCTCTGGGGCGGGTGCGCAGTCCAAATGGCTGGCTACGTGCCCCTAGTGCCTGCCACAATAACCCACTTCCCTTGCCCACGTCTGCAGACACGGAGCAACGCGCGTGTAAAAGCCAGCAGTATGGGGATGCACAGGTCCCCAAAAAGTGGCTGGGTGGCTTGCCTCCCCTAATTTTTTGCCGTCCTAAGCCCAGGCCTTTGTAACCGTCCTAAGTGTGGGTCTTTGTGGCCACAAATCCTGGCCTATACATGCGAATGTTTCTTCTGCATTCCCCTGTGGTGGACCGTTTTACCACAGGGAAACCCAGGAAGAAACAGCCACTGAGAAGCCCTCTGTACAGTGTCAGACTGGGACACCAGGGGCCCACCCATAAACCTTAGACCAGGGGCCCACCATAAAACCTTAGACCAAGGGCCCACCATAAAACCTTAGACCAGGGGCCCACCATAAAACCTTAGACCAGGGGCCCACCATAAAACCTTAGACCAGGGCCCACTCTCAGTACTAATATTCTTCATCTCCTCAATCAACCTCTATTCTCCTAGTTTGTTTTCTTTACATACTATAATCAATTATTCCATCTATTTAGCCTCTTTGTTCTCATAGAAATAGGGAATGGCCATGAAATAGGCTAAAAGTTTAGCAGCATGAGGGCCCACTGACACCTTGGCCCACCGGGAGTTTTCCTGGTATTCTGGTGGGCCAGTCCGACATTGCCTCTGTATAATAAGCTTCTCCTAACAGGCTGCAGCTGAGGGAGGGTGGGGTTTGTTTATACTGAAGCTGCTCAGTGAACTGGCAATTTGCTTTTGATAGCGTTTGTAGTAACCAAACGAATATAACTTTATTTTAGGATTTTGTCCATAGTGCAGGAAATAAAAAAAAAACAATTGGTAAAAAGTATGTTCAGCACAAACCATATTCACTGAATTCAAGTTGATAAAGTGGGTATGAAAAGTAGAAAATCTAACTGTCTGAATAGAAAGACAAATGCTAAACAATAATAATAAAAGAAATATCTGTTCTCACAGTGTGAGTTCTGCACATCAGTTTGACTCAACAAGCAGAAGGTTAAAATATCAGCAGAAAATAATTCAAACATCCCCCCCACAAAACACCAGATAATTAGATTAAGTTCTTCTGCAAAATACTAAGGGCCCTTACACACGGGCGTTTTTACCTGCGCTCCCCTGCGTTCCGTTTTGCTGCGTTCAGCCGCAGGGGAGCGCAGGTATAGACGCACTCAATTATTTTCAATGGGTCTGTATGTTGCGCATGTTGCGTCTGAATCTGCGTTCGGCGCTTATACGCGTCTCGTGGGTACAACCTCATTGAACAAAATGAGGTGCGTCTAGACCTGCGCTCCCCTGCGGCTGAGCACAGCCAAACGCAACGCAGGGGAGCGCAGGTCCAAAACGCCCGTGTGTACCGGCCCTAAAGGCCCCCATACACGGGCCAATCAAAGCTGCCGACAGCTTATTGGCCGTGTGTGGGGCCATCCTACGGGCTTCCCTGATCGATATCTGGCTGAAAGTCAGCCAAATCTCGGTCAGGCAGGTTAAAAAACCTAGTTCCTCGCGGGCGTATCTCTGCATGTATGCTGAGACATAGGGCCTATAATTGGATCAGCCCCATATCCCCTCAATGTGGGCATATCAGGGAGAGATCCGTTCGTTTGGCGATATCGCCAAGCGAGTGTATCTCCCTGTCTATGGCCACCTTTAGTGTTACTTTAAAGAAGAAAAGAACTTCTCCTTCCCATGCAATGGGTGAGCAATAACTGCAGCTCAGTAATATTTTAACAAGACAGGCCATGGTATAATAAAAAAAGAAAGTCAGCTACCGCACTGCATTCATGGAAAAGATCTAAAATATACAGTACAAATGTACAGTGACGTAACTACAGAGGAAGCAGACCCTGCGGCTGCAGGTAGCCCAGGCGGTATAGGGACTAAATAAAGGCCCAAATAAAGAGCAGTTTCAATATATATTGGTAAAACAGCACAACCTCTGTTGGGGGCCCTAAAAATAATTTGCTGTGGGGCCCAGCAACATTTAGTTACACCACTGAATAGAGGAAAGCAAATATTTATTTTCAAAGATACAGCTAGAGAATAAATGTTGCCTTCTGCTACTACCAAAAGCAGAGTAAACAAATGATCTGGGGCTCCTGTATAAAATGCCTTTTGCTTGGAAGCCATAGATTCTGGTGTTTCTAATTGCAGACATCAGCAAAATGAAGGCCGGTGACAGAACTGGATTGTTTTCAGCAATATGACAATTGCTAACCCCAGGCACATGTGCAATTAGGGTGGCCTTCCTATATATTTATCTTTTTTTCCTATTAATAACATTAGGATCAACCATCACAAATACCGGCCAGGTGGCAACCCCACGTGTGGTGTCTCTCATATAAGTATTTCCTCAAAATTTAGGGTGTTGTTCACCAATGAGAGATATGTCATTCAGCCCATGAACATAAAATAATGCAATCTTTGTCTCCCAGGTTTAATGAATATTCAGTTAACTCATTAATGGCGTAAAATGAACAGCTTTTTGAATGAAATCTCTCTCTGTGGGAAATAAATAGCCTCATGCAAGGAGACATGTACTGTTCAAAAAATACAGTTCAAAGCTATGTATTTTCCAGAGGAGAAAGTATGCAGCTATTTAGCTTAGTTGGATTCATCAGCCCTAATGATCCCTCAGGGACTGTGTCACTTAGCTGTGCCTTTCCATGCAGTAACATTAACTGCAAGAATAATTCCTAACATGTCATGGCAGAAGGTTACAATCCTTAGATAGACGTATCCACCTCTCCGTTAAAACCAGCTACTCCCTTAGCATTATTTAGAATGTAATCCATACACCCACAGCATTGGAATAGCCTGACTACTGATTTATTTGACTTGTCCCTCTGAGCCCATTCTATTCAGGCAACAAATGAGATCCAAAAACCTCCAAAACATTCAAGCAAAGTTTCTATCTTTTATAGGAGGCACAGATCCAAGCAATGGCAGCCATAGCAACGTATTTTGACAAACAGGAGGTCAAAATCTATTTCCTACTACTATTATAGCTTCAACCTGCTCCCGTAACTTGCTGTGGATTTTCGGCAAGTAAGATGCTTTCTTCAAAATACAGGATTTCCTAAACGACATATTATAGTTTCTCGTTTTTAATTTGAACATGGAAACTTGGGGGTTTATCTATCATGCTGTATTAAACGTGGATTAAAAACTTACTGGTGATGCTGCTGATAACAACCAATCAGATACTTACTTTTGTTTTCTAACTGTTAAAAATCTAATTGTTTTTTGGTTGGTATGGGCAACATTGCCAGTAATGTTTCACTCTGTTTGCTGAAAACACTTTTATAATTCCTGCCAATACCCCAATGCCAGAGTAAGAACCCAAATTAGGAATCTGGCTACTCTCTAGGATTCCTGGTTTCATAATATCTACAGACAACTGACTTGAAGAGACATTGCTTTTCCGCAGACAGATCAGTGTTACAAAGATAATGGGAGGGAGCCGGAGAGTGACAAATCCTACTGGTGTGAGCATTCATGTGGAACGGTGGAGAAACAAGTCACAGCAGCCAAGGAAAGGTACAGTCTGTGACAAAGCAGCATCATGTCTGACAAGGGGCGAGATCAGGCCCGGACTGGCAATCTGTAGGTTAGGGCAAATGCCAGATGGGCTGCTATAAGTTGCCATAGAAAGTCAGTATTTAGTGGGCTGGTGGAGGCAGTTTGGGCCTCTAAGTGGGATGATTGGGCCTCTTGTGTACCTGAAATGCCAGGGCCTATTTTGATTCTCAGTCCAGCACTGGGCGAGATTATATCTCCCTGGCAGAGATATTAGAAACAGACAGAAGAGTACAGGTACCTAGACACATATACAGTATGCACAGGTAAGCCTTGATTAAGAGGCCCTCCAAGCAGTTTTAACCCAAGCAAGGCTTTTACATTTCTACTGCATGTGTAATATCCTTTCTGGGGGAAGTAGTTTATGCAAGATAAAGCCTATTGTGCCACTTTGCATAGTGCTGTACATGTATAGTAGGGAGTCTAAAGCAATTCTGAGTAATCTTGAAGCTTCAAGTAAAGTAATTATGCAAGATTATGCAGAAAGCTCAGCTGCATTAGACATACTGTATTATAGTAACTAGATACTGTATATCATGACCTGGATGAATAAAAATCTTCATAGATGGCTATATTTTTTTTAAAAGATACTAACATTTTTAAATAATGAAGGCAATCTTTCACAGGTATTTTAGGAGAGGAGGGTCTCTTATAAAAGCTGATAGTTCCCGCCCTACCTACATGAGGTGTGGCGATGCTTTTCGTCCTGTGTGCTCTCAGCAGAACAAGAGAAACGGGTAATTCTGGTGAAATGAAATGTGCTTTTTATGTTGGGTTAAAGAATCCCACCCCTTATCCTCATGAGAAGCAATGACATGACTCGAAGAAAGTATTTTACAGTCTTGTTTTTTTTATTAATTACGATTATATGATGCTATTATTGCCTTTAGAATTTTATAGAAGGGCATGGGGAAAAGGGAAACACAAAGGGGGGAATTCACAAAAGTGTCGGTAAAATAAATAACCCAGAAGTGGCGGTCGACAAATTTGTAAAATGTCTTACAAACGGCAAATTCACAAAGGCAGATGTTACCATCTCTGAATGTCTCGTAAGTCCGACAATTTTCTAAAATGACGTATATCTTTTCATCATACAGATGACATTTTACACGACTTTTTAAAGACATTTTAAAGACATTTTACAAGACATTTTAAAAGACAATTTGACCGACATTTTCATTTTGGAGAGCCTAATGTGTCGGAAAAATTGTCTGCAAAAAAAAAATTAGTTTACAAGTAATTCATAAAAATGTCGGGGAAAGTGGTGCTGAAAAAACCACGCCCACTTTTCACTACACTTTTTCAAAAGTGTCGTATATGTCGGTAAATTGGCGGGGAAATGCTCTGTGAATTTGTTGTCTGTTGCTACGACATTTTAAAGACATTTTTTCCTTCCCGACACTTTTGTGAATTCCCCCCAAAGTGTAACTAAAATGGACAGGAGAGCTGATAAAAAGGAATACAGAAATAATATCGGAGGACCTTCAGATATTGCAGTCCAACAAATCCTCTAGGACCTCATATGGGAAATTCCTATGATATGTAGAATATAATCATTTGCTTTAGTCTCACAAATTTTAACTTATTGGGCTGCCACTGATCTGTGGTACAATGATCTGTTTTAGCTCCCAAAGTGCTGCTGGCTAAGCACTGTACGCTTTGGATTTTCATGAGCCACAAAATGGCCTAGCAACCTGATTTGTTGTTTGTTGGTGCCATTTTTGATCTGCATGTGCACTCAGTTACCTTTCCAGGCATATGCGCTGTACTTGTCTTGCTTTTTGGTGCCATCTAGTGATTTTTTCCCATTTGTACAGCTGACCCAAAGACAAGGTACTTTGCCAATGATCAGCCTGCTCTCTGAGATACAAACAGAAAGAGGCTGTATATAATGTGATGAAAGACAGGGATACTAATCATTCTGGGTGCTCTTAAAAATTTTTTTTAAAGTCTTAGGGGAGGCAAATAGACTTTATGGTATTTTGTATGTACAATGAACCAGAGCTAATAGTTCTTCTAATCTTCTGATGTCAGTTGCTTCACCATACTTTGAATTTAAATCTCTCTCTATATCATCTATAGAATGTTTTTTAAAATATAGACATGGCTAGATGGACTAACATCTTTAACATCTACAAATCACCCTGCTATATTATGTGTGAAAGTCAACATTATGTACAGCTCTACACATGGGCACATAATTTACACTGCACAAAAGAAACTATATTTCTGTTCAGTACTACCCCATAGCAAAATGGGGGGGGGGGGAAATAACTTTCATCTGGGATACAGACAGGCCCGGACTGGTAATCTGTGGGTTCTGGCATATGCCAGAGGGGCTGCTATAAGGTCCCATAGAAAGTCAGTATTTAGTGGATTGTTTGGGCCTCTATGTGGGCTGATTGGGCCTCTGTGTACCTGAAATACCAGGGCCTGTTTTATTTCTCAGTCCTGACCTGGATACAGATCAATAAAGACATACATGTGATTGGGAAAGAATAACCCTTAAGACTATCTATTGATTCTAGAAGGTGTACTACGTTCTCCAAACATCTCCATAATGGATGGAGTGAAGGAAAGGAGGCCTCAGTGTGGCCAAGGGAGGTGTTGGATGTAGTTACTTATATAGTAATGGAAAATAATTTTCTAAATTGGCTGTAAAGGGATATATTTTAATATTGGCAGATATGGGGGATACTATAGTTAGCAGGCTAGCAAAAAGTAGTAGCAGTTAATACAACTGCATAAAAGTCAGATAAAAATCATCAGCAAAAAACAGCAGCACGTAATATAAAACCAGCTATACTCTATATTCAATGTAGTTGAGGGCACATAAAAAGAAAACAAAAATACCCCCAGAATGGCTATTTTGAACAGTATTGGGCCATCAATTGTTGCAAGTAGCCCTTGTGGGAGAGGCATACAGAGTTCTGGTTTGAAGTTTGAAGTATAGAGCTGGTTCTGCCCATTTTATACTATATTTTGGCATACTGCACAGATAGGGAATATCTGGCGAGTAAATATCACTATAAAGCTGGGGTATGTTTTGGGTGATCATGTGTCCATGTGATTGCTTCCCAAGTGAATGTATTTATGTTTTGCACCTTACAACCTGCATACAATATCAGATAGCAGCAATGGCACAAATCCATAGGGGATGTCTATTAACGAAAGAACAAAAATGAATAATCATGACAGTATTCCTAAAATATATACTTTATTATTTATGTATTCTGCTTTTTTCCATTTTCAGACGCATTCACTCTAGATTTCGTCAAATTACAATGTACTTTTGGAAAGTAAATTGAATACAATTTGTTTTGAACAAAATCATGTAAGGCTGCATTTACTGGCACACACACATTATTTACAAGGTTGACAATAAAAAGCAGAGTACTAAAATACTTTCCTTTCAAACATCTAAATTCACATTTTGTTTGTTTTTTTTTGTTTATTTTTTCAAATACAAATTGTTAGTGTTTTCCCTACCATGCGCGTGCACACACACTTACATACAAACCAAAAAAAATAAAATAAAAATGCAATGTAAGAGGAATCTAAGTTATGGCCTGTCAGTTCACTCAGAACCTGGTACCAAACATATGGAAGCATATAGACAACATACTGGAGCACACTCAGTTATTGGGGCTTTCACATGGGGTTCTTTTGCCCTTTTCCTGGGAAAAATCAGTTTTTTTTCTGGCTGTGTGATGGCTTGACTGCATTGTAAATGGCATGTGGACATCAGAATCAGATGCTTAGTTTTAAATCAGAAGTGCCTGCAGTTAAGTATAATTTAGGCTTTAACAAAAATCTTTTTTTTCTTTCAATTAAGTGATCTTCTGAAAGGGATATATTAAATGTGTATTATTTATTTTACTTGTGTATTAAGTTTAATTTGTCTGCTTTTGTGTATTATCTTTGTACACACCCTTCTGGCTATGTCCTGCTACCAATGCAGAGTTTACGGTCCTCATGTGCCGCTTAGGAGTTGCTAACCCTATCAACTGCTCTGCAACATGTCATCCATGTATTCTAATATGTGCCCACACTCAAAATATGTGGCCATGAGAAAATAAAGTAAAATAAATAAAATTCTCAGAAAACAACAGAAGCCTGTATGCGAACTAATTCTGTGTTACCCAGCTATCTGGCCTAAAACAGGGAATATAGACATACATGCTTAATGCTACATTTGTTATGTGTTTCTATATAATGTTCCCAAGCCATTGAAAGCCACTATAAGGTGTCAAAATAGAGTTAAATCATATTTCAGTCAATAACTTGAATTTATTGTGGCCCTTTTTGCCTGAACTGGGATTACAATTTATATTTTTATTTTGGTGATGGTATGCTCATAATGTATTCCATGGTGCTGTTGGCTTTTTTGAATTTTGCAAAAATATCTGTATATTTGCTGAATTTACCATTAAATAATAGCCTTTGACATCATTGCTTAATGTTATTTGTCTCACACCTGATGTGAAACTCAACCACATTTGGGCTTTAGACACTATAAAGTCTGTATTTACAATGAACGGTAGCAGTAAATATTGGATTTTTATGTTGCACTTGGAAACTTTGTCTTTATATGAATGGGTCACTTGTTTTACTTGTTTCACCTGTTTTATGTGCCCGAGTATGCTGCTTCCTATTGGGCTTTTTATGTTTACAACTAGACATTCACACTTCTTTCACAAACAATTTAGCTTCTTGTGAAACTGTCTTCTGAAGCCACAAGAGATGTCAACACAAATGAGCTGTGATAGTGTTAGATTTCCAGTCCTGAAGGCATGTTAACAATTGATTAGGTTTGTGGGAAAACTGCCAGTGTTCATAACTGAATGCTTAGTGTCCTCATGCAGCGGGCAAGGTGTTTTGAATTAGTCATGGATGGCCCAGAGCTCACCCCTAATTTTTGAGGACGGGAATATTTATGCCAGGTTGATTTGTTTTCCAAAGAACTAGCACGAATCGCTGCTCTTGCCATTAGGTTCTGGCAGCTTGTCAGTTGTGCATCACTGAAATGAGAGAAGCATGCGGGAAACCCAGGTTGGAAAATGCAAGAGAAGTGTCATGTAAGTCAGATTTCATGCTGTAAAACAATATGATTAAAATGATCAAATGACAGTTACAAAGATTTCTCAGACCTGTAGGAGAACCAGTGCTGTACTCCATGCCATGTCTCATCTGTTGTAAGAAATCCAGACTCCATAGACACCCTCTGTGCCAAGCTAAGTGATCCAGTGGCCAACAGAGCTGGCTCAATCATTGCTCCATCAGCCTCTAGGAGAGTTAATTCCATAAAGTACATAGCAAGGTACAGAATCTGCAAAGGGACCGCAGAGAGATGAGGAATTATAACAAAATAAAAACAAGAAATGATTAACTTTTATGCTCAGTGGTGTGATTCTGTGTTTAATTTACTAGTGTTCTAGGACTTCTGCACCAACCCACAGGCCCAGCATGCCTCTGGCACATTCATTGCTGCAGTTACAGACAACATTTAGGCAGATTACATACAGATGTACACAATATCTGT
This sequence comes from Xenopus borealis, assembly GCA_024363595.1. Taxonomy (NCBI): domain Eukaryota; kingdom Metazoa; phylum Chordata; class Amphibia; order Anura; family Pipidae; genus Xenopus; species Xenopus borealis. The sequence goes on from CM044445.1 coordinate 60,222,989, forward strand.
GAAACTATAAATAAGTGTGCATTGGATGACCTCATTAGTCTGTATATTGCCATGTTAAGTCATTGTCTCCACCACTACAACCTTGACTATGGTATGAATTTGGGCCAAAAGGTCCAGACAGTTATAAGCATAAATGGCCAGGACTTTAGTATTACTAATTGCTTAATAACAATTAAAAAAAAAAAAAAAAACAGAATGTGTATCAAATTTGTATTAAAATATAATGTACTGTTGCTCTGCACTGCTAAAGCTGTGTGTTTGCTTCAGAAAGACTACTGTAGTTTATATAAACAAGCTGCTGTGCAGCCATGGGGACAGCATTCTTGCTGGGAAAAATGAGAAAAGGCACAGGTTACATAGAAGATACATAGCATTGTATTGGACAGGGCTTATCTGGTATGTGCTATGTAACCTGTGCCTTTTCTCATTTTTCACAACTTGAATGGCTGCCCCATGGCTACACAGCAGTTTGTTTATATAAACTATAGTAGTCTTTCTGAAGCAAAATAGTGAATTCATAAAAAAAGTTGTAATAAAGCTCAGTAGGGTTCATTTTCCAGGTTGCCAAAGTGGGAATCATACCTTTGCAGGGCATTTCCCAACAGCGGAAAGAATCCGAAGGAAGTGCAGAGGCTGAATATAATGGAGTTCGAATTTCAAGCGGCTGAGGATCTTCCTTTCCATTTTAAGCAGTTCTTTCTTGCTGAAGGCATCTTCCATCATAAAGCAGAGCTCTGATGGCTATGGAGAAGACAATGAACTAAACATGGCTGTTTTCTTATATACACTGTATTTTAATTTACTTGGGGACATGATCCAGCTGACTGGGGAGCAGAGGGGATAACGTAAAGCAATGGTGGTGTAGGTGCACCTTAGATTTTAAATCCATGTGAAGATCTATAGATAACTGTATGATAAAGCAGCTCAGGGAAACAAGAAAAAGGTATCCCTGCAGACCTAAGTCAGAGAATGAGGCATGGACCTATACCAGTAACCAGAAGGACAGATTGTTTACCTACGCCACCATTGTAGACCAGAGAAGAGCCTGTGCCAGTATTGAGAGTACCAGTGGAGCTGTAAGTGGTCATTAATGTTAGGTATAGGGTTGCCACTAGTGATGTGCAGGTCATGAAAAACTCAACCTGCACCCAACACTACCTTGCAATACATTAACCCGCACCCCAACACTAACACACTAAAGGTTGCCATTGTTAGACCCATGCCAAACTCATACCTATGTCTTCTGTGTACATTGCTTCTGTATGTGATTGCCTTTGTTTCCAAGATGGGGGAACTTCAGGAGCAGTGGAGGAGCATATTTCCCAAGTCTGACCACATCCAACCCTACCTCCCCCATATCGCACCAATCTGCCCCTGATATTACTGCTCCACCCCCAATGTAATAGGCCTGCTGACTTGTATGAGCGATGCCTTAAGGCTATGCTCATTATCTCAAATTAAAGGAAATTCAGACAAAAAAATTCAAAACCACTGGATGTTAATAAAACTATTAAAAAAAGAACACAACTGAAATTATATTTCTGTATTTTTGCACTTTATGGATAACCGTTTTCCCATACCTGCAGTGTTCATCACCAATAGAATAATTGTTTGCTAGATTCACGCTGCTGAAGGAACAAGCAGCTTAACTGGTTATTGCTACCTCAGTCAGCACTGCACTTTGCCACCCCACGTTTAATGTTTTATCCTTTCTTTGCTGTCAGAAATGCCATTATACTCAATATATAACCCACCAGCAGTATAGGTAGCCATCACTGAATACCCCCCTCTTTGTCTGCTAAAAATTGTATGGACATAATTCTGACATATAATGTATCCATCTATAAACCTGATACATTTCATACCAACTCCATTGATAAGTCATCCTAACACTTACAGCTAAAGCCAATTCCCAGCCCATTGCACACATCCATAAGCATCAAGGCTACACACACAGTTGGTCACCATACTGCTAGTGATACTAAACATTCGATGCACAAACTTGCTCACCTCTGGTATTAAACTCTCTTCTAGCTTGCTGGCAAGGAAGAGGCAGCTGGCAGCCAGGAGCTGAAGCAGAGCAGTGTGGATCTTGTGAACTTTCATGTAGGAATTCATAAGGTATACAGCAAGGTAGAGTGTCTCCTCTTCCAGACCCAGGTACTCCTGCACCATTACCAAAGTATGCATAAACACTAGAGAGATTACATCCCTTACAGACCATACAGTCAGGAGTAACTTTACAAAATGTGCAGCCACTGCAAGTAACACAAATGTTTTCAGGAACACATTGATAATCCCTATGCCGAACACTACATAGTTTTATGTGCAGAAAGTGTTTTAAACTTTCTAGATGTAGACATTATTTAAAATACATACATGAACCTGAACCAGCCAGTCCACCAGAACAGTCCTCATCTCAGCTGTCACTGATTTAGGGATGTCACATGCTTTAAATGTTTGGCATGACTGATTCACCTAGAAAAATATGAACACAACATATAGGAGGGCATAATACCATTAGCATATCCATCTTAGCTCCTAAAAGTCAGCCACTCACCAGCATTCCAGTGAAAAAATCAAGAGCATATTCTTGCTCAGTATGCATGTCTAGTGCCTCCATTGCTTGAATCAGCTCCTCTACCCACTGTTCTGAGAAAGAGCTTCCTTTACTAGAGTTAATTTTTAGCTGTACGTGATGGACAGGAACCTCAGAAACTCGTGCTTAGGGGAAAAAAACATGATTATAATCTACAGACCTGTCAATTATAATAATATAACACTCAACTTTGAATGTAAATTTTACCCCTTAGTGCTTTTGGTAAAGAACAGAGACACAGGCGTTAACAGAGAGCACACAGATGATAAATAATTTCCAGTCTTATTATATACAACAGAAAACCGATTTCTAAATGCTCATAGACTAGCCATATGAACATCACATAACGGCAAACACGTGCAAAGTCTTAGGCTAAAGACTCCGTTTTATTTGTCCATGGATTAGTGGGAAGGCAGAAGCACAATAAATGCTTAGTAAGGCAGGCATTATGAATGGCACAGACCCTTAATATCAATGGAAATAAATCATAGGTAAAAAGAGAATGACCTGCTCTCTATGGATTGAATGCAGATAAAAACAAACATGGAAAACCATGATGAAAAAGATATTGGCCACTTTAGGATGGAAAGCTTATTTTGAAAAAGATGCAAGCAAGTGGAAGAACATCAAATATTAAAGAAGTTTCCAAACAAGAGATAATTAAAAAGGGAGCTGAGCTGTGACAAATTCATGTTTAAATAAATAAAGCAAGGGGGTTGTTTGCATGTGCCATTTTGGAAAACACTATAGCTCAAAAGTTTGTTTTGTAGAGAGAACATGCTACTCAATGGCATGTGTTCATCAATGTTATTGCCTGCTGCTAGAGAATAAGCTCTTTTAAAGGAACTATCTGCAATGTTCTGGACTACTTCCAGTAAACACATCAGATCATGTAGTTTAGCTGTAATTAGTCAGAAGCTGGTAATACAAGGTACACACTCCTAACTGGCTTGCATTTGGATGATATTTCATGTCCCTGTGCAGTTTACTGTCCTTGAAGGGGTGGTTTACCTTTAAGTTAACTTATAGAAGTTATAGAATGGAGAATTCTATAACAACTTATCACTTGGTCTTCATTATTTTTATTCTATAGTTTTCTAAATATTTGCTGTCTTCTTTCTCCAGTTTTCAAATGGGCGTCATTGATCATTTAAAAAACAAATTCTCTGTAAGGCTTCACTTTTTTGTTACTGCTTCTTTTGATTACTCAACTTTCTATTCAGGTGTTCCCCTATTCAAATCAATGCATGCTTGCTAGCAGTGGCTTAACTACCGGGGGAGCAGGGGGTGCAATTGCACCAGGGGCCCGCACCCCCTCAGGGCCCCCCGGCAGCTCGCGCACCGCCGATTCCGTGGTGGTTCGGCATTTCCCGTAAAGATAATTGCGTACGGAGGGGGGCGGGGGGGCCCGGCTGCATGTCACGCACCAGGGCCCGCCCCCCTCTAGTTACGTTACTGCTTGCTAGGGTTACTTGGATAATAGCAACCAGATTGCTGAAATGGCAAAGCTGCTGAATGAAGGGCGGTATTAACCCCCGAAACGTTGATGTTATGGTGGCATAAATAAAAGGGGTACATTCCCCGACTGCTAAAAATTGTGTGTGCGGACCGTCTTTACAGTTGTAAAGCTGCTGAATAAAACACTAAACTCAAAAACCACAAATAACACAAATGAAATCCATTTGCAAAATTGTCTCAGAATATCTCTCTCTACATCATACAAACAATTAACTCAAAGGTGAACAATCCCTTTAATCATGTTTTGACATCTTACCTCTTTTTGCTATCAAGGCTCCTAGTGCGGAAAACTTGTCTGCTACAGAAACCTTTGAACCTATTGCCAGAAGCTTTTTCTGTGGAAAGAAATTACTTTAATTATAAAGTGCACATGAACAAACACATGGGTATTGGAAAAGCTCCTTGTCATGTGCCCCATTGTTTCTAAACTTTTAGCACAAGTACTGGGAGAAGTTATAGCTGTAAAGGTTATCACTTTAGTTTCCATTTTTAGAATTTAGTAATTAAAAAAAATATATATTTTTTTTTCATGAGGAATGATATGAGGAATAATAAGATAAAATATAAAGACAGAGTAGGACCAGGGGTAGTCTCTGCACTTAGCAAGGGTAAGAGTTAGAGTTGCTTCACTTTTCTCTGATCTCCTGTGCATGGAATTCTGTTGCTGTCCTTGGTCTTGAATGGTTCCCGCTTCCCTTCCATCTGAAATGTCACACAAGCCAGCCGGAAAAAAAACAAAAAAAAAACATTACGGTTAAATTATGCCTGGAGTCAGTGTAGGATGTTGGAAAAACAGTGATAAATAATGCATGGTATAATGCCATACAGACAGACGTTTAACCCCATTGTTTATTCCCCAAGAATTGTTTTTAGTGGGACACTTTTTCATTACAGCTGTTGCAGTATGAAATAGACTGTGGCCTGTATGGAGTCCTCTGTTAAAGGGGTGTTTCACCTTTCAGTTAACTTTTCCTATGGTAAACAATGGCCACTTCCAAGCAACTTTTCAATTGGTCGTCAATATTTTTTTTTTTTTTTTTTTTTTTTTTTTTTTTTTTTTTTTTTTTTTTTATTATTTGCCTTCTTCTTCTGACTCTTTTCAGCTTTCAAATGGGGGGTCACTGTTGCTAGGGTAATTTAGACCCTAGCATCCAGATTGCTGAAACTGCAAACTGGAAAGCTGACGAATAAAAAGTTAAATAACAAAAAACACAAATAATAAAAACCAATTGCAAGATGTCTCAGAATATTACTATCTATAATCACACAAAAAAATACAATCCCTTTAAAGGATGTAAAGGCAAAAAAAATAATATAAAATCCTATTTTTACTTAATGAAAAAGAAATCTATCTCCTCTACATTTTAATTAAAAAATGAGCACCGTTTTTATAACAACCTGACTGTATGCAGTGAAAGCCCCCCTTTGTTTTACTTGCTCTGACAGCTGCAGATTGGAAACTTCAGACAGTCCCTAACTGCTGTGCAGGGAAACAATCAAACCTTCAAACGACAGGGGGGAATCCCCCCACCTTACTTCCCAGAACTCGAGTACCTTTGTCTGTTTGTACTGTGTGAATAAGACTGTAACATCTGTGCTATTTTAAATCCTATATTTTTAAAATCCTGTTTTAAATCCTATATATCACCCCTTGAGGTGACAGAATTCTTTTAAATACTTAATTTAAAACACATTATTAACTCATATAAAATATATTTCAAACTTTAATCTTGTGTCTACACAAGAACTGTCCAACTGGAGGCCAGCATTCCGGATGGGGCCCTCCAAAGGATTTTATGGGTCCCAGTCTGATCAAAGGCATACAGAGAAGTCATAGGTATTTCAATATGTATTGCATTTTAATGTGTTAAATTGAATCTCAGACATGAATAGGAGCATACGAATGTTGACTTTAAAAATGTGAAAGCCACAATCCCTTTAATTTTTTTAACTGATTAGGTTTCACCTATAGTATGACATCAAAGATTTGCAACCAATCGCATCCCTTCCCAGGCGTGCCAATAATCAACCAAAATAAAACGCCTCGTGTTCTCTCAGGCCTGATTAGCACCGACCTCCGGCAGAATAAGGTGCTGCCCCCAGTGGCGTAACTACCAGGGGTGCAATTGCACAAGGGTCCCATTCACTTGGGGCCCATCGGAGACACAAAAATAGTTATGGCAGGCTGTAATCTAGGGGGGGAGATTTTACAGCACACATGCGATCAACACTTCAGCATCTGATTTATAGAGGTAAGGGCCCGACAGGGGGGCCCAGGTGCCTATCCTGTACAGGGGCCCACCAGGGAGTAGTTACGCCACAGGCTGCCCCCCATCATTATCTGCCTATAACCTTCTAGCTTTTAACCAAAAAGCTTACACTCACAGTGAAAACAGAAACATTTGCCATGATCAATTTCATTTTTATTTCTTTTTAGCATTGGTGTTTACTCCCTTGGGGAAAAAGCCTTAGGGTTCATTCACACTACAGACTTTTGGCCACTTGTTGTTTGCACTAACACTTGCTTCCATTGGAAATCAAAAACAAATAAAAAAAAAATCTGTGAATACCCATTGCCCAGATTTCTTGGGTATTAAGTCAATATCGTAGTTAACATGAATCCAGATAAGTTTCTACTCAGCTGTGATTGTTGTTCATTTATTAAGGCTCCAGTTTAAAAGGGTGAGGTGGTGATAATCTGTAATTTTTTCTCTGTTTAACAGTAACAACAGATAAACCTAATATTTTAATTTGCAACTGTAGGAACTGCCCAAGGACTTGATCATTAATTTTTATTTATTCAGTCATCAGAGAAGGGAGAGGTGAGAAATTGCCAAAATACGATATACTATATAAAGGTATACCAAGAATTCTTTGCTCTCTTGTTAATTTGTTCTATGAACAGCTCTCAGCCTGCCCAGGTACAACTGATATATAATTAAGAGATGTGGGTGTAGAATAAACATAAGTTTTTTTTTCATTAGTACCTCAAGTGACTTCTTTGCTTCTTGCACCATGGATTATCCCTGTGTCCCAACACGTTATGGTTTATGATAAAGCCCAAGCACTGGTGTATAAAGAAGAGAAATTGGTTGCTTACCTCAGACATGAGAGCAGTGTGTAAATGCAGACAGATTCAATCAGGTGTTCTTGGCAAAGGATTGTGGGTAACATCAGCTCAGCAAATCCTAAAACCAGCAGTGGAGCAGCTTCCATCTTTGGTGGCAAACTGACACCCTGTAGCTCAGAAATGACTAGAGGTCATTTGTTTTCATATAGTTTTGTTGTAGCAATAATAAATCAGCATTAGACGTCTCCTCTTCTTAGGGGTTATGTAATAAACAGTGCAAAGCTTGCTGCTAGTCTAGTCATCCCTAGCAACTGCTGACTGGTTGCCTAATGTGCACTTTTGGATGACATTTTTTTTAAGACATGACTTTCTTTGTTTACATGTGCTGATATCTCCTTCCTTAGTTTCACAGGTAGTTATGTGGGTATATTATAGACCGGACTGTGGGTTTTAAAGCTATTGTTCTTTTAAATATAGGCCATAGTTGTCCAAACTTATTGAGAACTTCTCTTCTTATGATTCCTACCATGTTATCATCTCTATTTACCCTTCTTTTCTATCAGCATTCAGTCTCTTCATACTTACATGTTTCCATACTTTTGCCAGTCCTGCTTTTACCATTTTCTTACTTCCCCTTACACCCCTACCTCTCTGTGTCCATCATACCTCTCCATTTCTCTACTTTGTGCTACTTGTATCCCTAAGGCTCCTTTTAGCGTAACGCAGCATTTGTCCTAGACCCCAGGCCATACCTCCAAACATTTTGGAAGTAAAAAGAGGG
>CM044445.1:60248987-60259498 GCA_024363595.1 Xenopus borealis
ATTTCTAATATTTTCAAACTTTAAAGTATATTGTACAATATTTCTTAGAAAACACAATAAATTCACTAAGTTGTATGAGATCACTATGCATCACATTTTACAGGATAATTATGGTTTGTGTGTTTTCCACTGGCTGTGTTGTCCATGTAAATGTCCCGGTAGGTGATTCAATTAATCAATGACACAAACACAGGCTTAAAATATTGGTTTGTTGTTTTATATCCACAACAACAACAAAGTATTGAGGAAAAATTGAGTATTCATCTCATATGTTTACAAAATGTAGCAATCTGGGGCAAAGTGAAATTCCCCCATAAAGAACAGGATAATACTTAAAGGAACTGCCTCTCTTAGAACAATGCATTCTATATATATATTTTTATCAATTTCATGGTAAACAAATATTTGTACAATCTTAAGCTGATGCATTTTGGTAATATCTGGCTTACCAGCCTTTGTAGGCACACTTGTTACAGTTCTGCATTACAATAACATGGGATTTTAAGAGAGGATCCAAGGAAGATAACCATTTTCCTAGATCTCTGTCCAATGTAAAAACATATTTGACAGTCATAAGTGATACATCAAAACTGTGATCATGAGGGGCAAAAAATATGGGGTGAAATTAAATAACCATTATTTTGGAAAGCGACTACTTGAAAAAAAAAAAGATGACCTTTGAAGTGAAACTGCTATTTGAGACTGCACATTTAAAAACAGGACTCCAGCAAGCAGAAAGGACTGACCTTCTGTACACGAGAAACACATTATTGCTTAATAGAATGCCGCACTGAACTCAACTGGTATCTGGTATAGTGCAGCCTAGGTTTAAAATCAAATTGTTAATGTAAAACAGCCATTTCCAGTTATAAAGAAAAAACACAGTACCCCTGTTTCCCAGCAGGATGTGCCAACACAGAGAACTTACAAAGAAGACAAGCTGTTGGGTAAGGTTAATTATGTTTCTGGTAACAGCAGCTGGTCAGAGTGCTCCTTAAGCCACAGGGCACCTCTGAAGAGGCTGAAATTGAAGTCCAATTGGGTAAAGCAGTTTTTGCTCTTGGGTTCAGAAGAAAGAAGGGTTTGAATTGGAAAAAGTAACATTTGAGATTTGTTTCACACGAGCGATCAATTTATAAGCAGGGACATGGAATATTAAATAAAAGAGGATGATGTGTTTACATTCAACTTTTAAAGTCAAGCCACTTATATAACAAGACAAAGTGTTTGTGGTGCAAGTTTCTTACCAAGGATAAAAAAAAGCATATTCTTTAGATTGCCATTGTTGTTCTGTTAAGGCTTCTTTTTGGTTAAATCAGGACGATGATAAAAAGCATGAAGGAACACAAAATGACCGTTTTGTGTTTGTTGGTTGTACTGAACTGACTGGGATCACAACATTATAGCCCAGAAGCTTATCATCTCCTATATTAAATCATCGAATGGGTGGGCATTTTCTTGTTGAATAATCTCACACTTAAAATATTGTACCGTTACAGTCACCAGACATCGCTGGCATGAGACATCCTAGCCTAAGCGTTGTGTTGGTTGCAAAACATTCTGGGATGAATTGTAACCCTGAAATTAGCTCCCTCTCCCTATATGGCTTATAATCCTGCCACTGTTCCAGCAGTAAAAGGCAACTCAGTTTAAAACGCATGAGCCAATTAATTCCATTGTGGCTTCAATATGTTATTTTATCCATTGGGTAAAGTTGTGCTGGATTTTATTTTCCTTCCTCTGCTAATTTGCAGTTTCTTGTGTAATAATGTGGGAGGCTATACAAAAATCTCTTTATTCCAGAAAGGGAGTAAAATGATTTCCTCTTCCAGTAGAATGCAAAAGTCTTTCAGTTTGCCATCCCAGCTGTCGCTGTATTGAAGAATAATGTTATTCCCGTATGCTTGCAGAATAAGAGAATTGAGGAAAATGAGGGCGCGGATCTAATTCTAAGTCATCAAGGTTATCATCTGCAAAGAGAGAGAAAATCAGGTTAACACTTACATTAACAACACTTTGACACTTAGGACTACAACAGTAAAAATGGATTAAAGCATAGTTCATTTGTAATTAGTAAAATGTAATGGTATAATTTCTTGCAATTAACACCAAGCTGTTCGTTACATTCACAGTCTGCCACAATATTCTTTTTTAGTCGCACTAAAAGGCAGAGAAACATTGCATGTAGAATGCATAGAAAGAAAACTTCAAAACAATGCAATATAATATCGTGTACTGTGCAAGAAACCAGTGTGTGGCAAAGCTGCAATGGTTGAGTTGTCCTCCTCTGGGAACTTGGGTGAACAAACTGAAGATCTGAAAATTAATTCGGGCATGATTTAGAGCGAGTGTCTATTTGCTGCCCTAGATAGTCTGGTCCAGCTTGAAGATAAATTAGAATGAGATCTTGTCTGAAAGGTATTTGCTGTTCTAGATATTCTTGTTACTATGGTTGAATAACCAATGTTTACAGATGTCGGTAACAGTGTTAAGAGCTAAAATAAGTCCTACACAAAGGTTGGACCTTCATGGGGGTTTCATCTGAATAGGTCTGACAAACTCTGGATTAACACATCAGTTAATCACAGGGTTCTTTTGTAATGACAATAGGATGACAGATGCTTTATAATGCGAGAGTCAGTACCCGAGTGCTTCAGGCTAGGGACAGACAGGGAGATTCGGGGAGATTCTGTCGCCTGGCGTTTAATAGCAGCCGACAATCTCCCCGAACTTCCTTCTCCCTGTCCGTCGCTAGTTTAAATGACAAAGCGCCAGCGCTGTGCACACACGGCGCGGCGATTTACGGAATCGCCCGAAGTTTCCAACTAGCGACGGACAGGGAGAAGGACGTTCGGGGATATTGTCGCCTGCTATTAAACGCCAGGCGACAGAATCTCCCTGTCTGTCCCCAGCCTCACATACTAAAGTGATGTCAATTAGAGGTTTATTATAGTGCAGCAGGGAATCAATTACAAAAGCTTAATTGTTAAGTGATCAATTATCTGAACTTACATCTGTCGGGAGGCGTCAATGTTATAGACTGAGCTGTAAATTCAACATCAAAATATCTTGTGTCAATCTCTGATGTGACTTGTGGCTTGAAAGGAGGGGTGAGCTGAAAAGTGAGGGAAAACAAGGCTGATTCAGTATTGTCTTACAAATGAAAATAATAGAAAAAGGCCATTCGGAATGAAATAACCAAGATGTAATAACTACAACTAAACTAAACTTTAGTTGCAAGAGTTTTGTTGGAAGTACTGTGTGGCAAACATTACTATTGTTTAACATGCTGGTTTGTACATGCTGGTTTACCTTGATCTTCTTTATTTACCATTTTTGGGAAGACTATCAAGCACAGAATCACTTGTAAAACATTTGCCTCACAAAAATAAAGGAGGTGAGTTAATTCAAATGTAAACAAAGGTTACATAGCAGCAATAAAAAGGGAACTATTTTGAGAATGAGGGCTGCTCAATAAAGTGTGCAAACTTTATTTATATTCTTTAGTAAGAATACTTATACTTAGAAAAGTATTGAGGAAAGACATATCACAACACAACCTAAATTGTCTGAATCAACAAAATTGATAAATTTTTGTCCATTAAAGAGTTCACAGGTATTACCTTTCTCTCTGTTACATCTTGCCAATTGATAGAAACAAAGAATCGATGTGACATGACCTCTTGGGCATCATTAGGACCCCCTCCTAATCTAAGTATTATAGAAGAGATAAATGACAAATTCAAATTATACAGAACTGATTGACTATAGTTAGTAAAATTATATATATATATAAAAAAAATAGATTTCAGTGGCATTTCTGTAAAGATGTCACATTACAGTATATTTAAACTCATATCCATTGCCAATATACAACATATCGTACCTCTGTTTAGGATCCTTTTTCAAGAGTCCAGCAAGCAGAGATTTTGCCTCTGGGCTTAATGTGCGAGGAAAGCGGATCTCCTCCATGAGGATAAGTTCAAATAACCTCTCATGGTCTTGGTTATAAAAGGGCAATCGGCCACACATCATTTCGTACATCACAACTCCAAGACCCCACCAGTCCACAGCTCGCCCATAATCATTATCTTCAAGCACCTAAAGACACGGTGATTTCAGTATCATTTTAATGAGATCCAATAAGAAAAAAATTACATTTTCATTCTTGTGTGTCAGCATGTGTGTTCTATCAAGTCTATTACAGAATATCTCCACAATAAAATGTTTTTGTTATTCCTGAAGAGTCTTTATTAGAAGTTGTGTCGCAGTACCCTTTAGCTCATACACATACATAGCAATGGATATTAGGTTTTCTTGCCACTGCTTCATTTGGGGACTACAGAAAGGCAGTAGAAATGCACGAGTTGGAAAAATGTGACCCTAGCCCAATCCTGAATAACAACCAAAACCTGACCCCTTCTATAAATAAAACAGCTTGCCAATGACCTCACTAAGGTGCCACAGCATCACAGGGGAGAGGGTTTAAGAGAAAAAGGAGAGAAAAAAAACGAAGAGAAATCCCAAATCAAACTCCTTTGGTTTCAGCAGACCATTGTGTGATCCAACTGGATTGCATTTAGTCTGACTGCTCATAAAATTTAGTAATGACCCCAGCAGGCACACAAAATCTAGAAATTCCTCAAACTGGAATATTAAACCACCCATCCATATAGTTAATTATTCACAAATTATTCAAATTTAAAAAAAAAAATCTCCTTTTAATCTGTAATAATAAAACAATTACATTGTATTGGTTATCTGGAAAAATGCAGGTGTTCTAGTAGATGAAATATTTTTTTTTTCCAGTAATGCTTTTTTTCCAGCAGAATCCTGCCCTGAAATCCATTTTTTTAAAAGAGCAAACTTTTTTTTTTTAAAATATTTAATTTTGTAATATGACAGGGGGCTAGACATTTTCTTAGTTTCCCAAGTACAATACATATATATATAAAGAAATTTCAGTCACTCTTTACTGCTGCACTGCAATTTGGGAGTGATATCACCTCCTTCTCACTTCGTTCCCCCCCCAGCAGCCTAGCAATAGAATAATGGGAAGATAATTAAATAACAGCGCCCTGACATCTGCATTGCTTAAAAAGAAAAAAAAAGAAAAGAAAAAAAGGCAAAAAGCTCCCACCTTGTGGTTGATATTAGAATAGCACTCAGTAGTAAAGGTCCGGCTCACAGAAGCCACAACTCTTCCACTTAGATTGAGTAGGAGAAATAACAACTTATTTAAAGGCAATTTCATTGTAGATCAGACACAAGGTCCTGAAATAGCTGTCTATAAACTAATATTACAGCTAAAATATAAATACTAGTGGCTCTGTTTGTAAGCAGTATCCTGGAATGAGATAATTACCTCAGGGGCAAGGTACTCTGGTGTGCCACAGAAGGTCCTCATGGTAGCTCCATCTGTGATGCCTTCTTTACACAAACCAAAATCTGTAATCTTGACATGGCCATCCTTATCCAGCATGAGATTCTCCAGCTATAAAAGAAAAGTATAAAAATGTTGAATTGTCTTGGTTAAGGAGATCAGTTCAGCAAAACTGAAACACTTGGACCGATCATGCAGCAAAGTGGTGTGCTTTACATTATGATGTGACTAACAGGGGGTTTGATGTAATGGTGCATCTTACTAAATTAATACAGACTTTTACAAAAAAAGATTATGCTAAAGCTTTAAAAAGAAAAAAATATAATCAGTTAGAAAAGATGGAACCTTTAAGTCCAAACTTAAAGGTCGCTGGATTCTGTCACATACTAACAACTGTATAGGTGGCCATCTCCTTTATATTTCCTACCTTGATGTCTCTGTATACCACGTTTCGAGAATGTAGATATTCTAAAGCAGACACAATCTCTGCTCCATAAAAGCGTGCTCTGTCCTCTGTAAAAACTCGTTCTCGTGAAAGATGGAAAAAAAGCTACAAAGACAGAGCACAGAGTGTCATGAAGAACATTTTAGTCTTGTATAGGATTTATGGCAATATTATTATTTTGTGTGTGCATAAAAAGGATACCAATCTGAACAGTTTTACGTGTAAAATAGGCAACTGGGTATTAAAAAAAATTATTAAAACCAGAAGACACATATGTATGCATAAGATTCAATTAGCAATGTAGTCTGTACTGGGCAATACAAATGAAATATAGTTATTTAACGGGAAACAATCACAAAAATACAAGTTAATTCAGTTCCAAACTATTTTCTTATTTCCATGTGATGAATCTTACAAGCCCATTTCCAAAAGAAGAATGGGATGATTTGAAAGTTATTTGAACCCTATATTAAATTGAAAATAGCTGCACCCTCATGCCTTTTTAACTATGAGCTGATACTAGGCTGGTTAGTTTTTCTCCTCTTTAGCCCACAGGATGCAGCATACATGAAATTCCAAAAATTTTAATTCATCAGGTCACAGGACAGTTTTTCACTTCACCTCAGCTTGGTCTGAAATGTCATGGACATGCAATAGTGACTTTAGGCCACGTCCCTTGCATACAGAGATTTCTTTGGATTCTCAACCTTTTAATGATATTATGCAGTGTACTACACAATATGTTCTATATGTAGAAACATTCCGAAATTCTTTGTTATATAGTTTTTGATGTGTATATATATATATATATATATATATATATATATATATATAAAAAGTCCTTGGGGTGGCACACCGTATCTGATATAGAGTACCCAGGTGCACGGTAATATGTAGTATACAGCATTCAAAAAGACCAGCAACACCGGGATTTAGTGAAACAGTTGAAAAATTGTATTCAAATGTGCAGTACACACACACACACACACACACACACACACACACACAATGTGTAGGACTACTGCACACACTTTAAATGAGATACTGCCCTGGTGCAAACAGAGATAATATATAACAATTGAAAAAAAAATGCTGTTGCACTCTAGGGTCTAGGGAAAAGCTGAAGAACTTTGTTAATATCGACGTTTCGACCTTCAATGAGGTCTTTATCAAGATAAATTGTACAAAAAAAAGCAAATTTATACCCTCAAAAGGTATTAATTCCCTGGACCTAATGGTTCTTGTCATAGAGGAAGTGGCAAATGAATTAACTAAAGTACATAAGGATCTTATTGCATTTGAACTTCAAAACAAATCCATCCTCAATGACATTAACAACTAACAAGTAGACCAACTGAAATTTAAGAAAGGAAAGATGTGCATTGTTGAAGATGACTACAATAACCATAGAGTATACCGATGGCTCAGTGGGGGACTACAGCGTTTTCCCCGCAGATACGAGGGCCAGCGAAACCAGTGACGTCACCTCAGGAGAATCAGGATCCGACACGGAAACACACACCTCCAGCATTAGCGGTATACAGTAAACACATGAACCAGTATCGAGCAGACTAAGCGGGTCTTTTTCCAACATGCTTCCATCGCAAGAACATCCCTTACCGGCTCCTTTTTTCAGCGCCGCAGGATCAAGAGGCGCACACGCCGGGGGAAAAGCTAAAAGAGGTCGTCCTCCTCGCAGCCTGCGTTGATACCGGTTTTCAGTCTCTCACATCACACACTTAAAGGAACAGTTCAGGGTAAAATTAAAAACTGGTTAAATAGAAAGGCTGTGCAAAATAAAAAATATTTCTAATATAGTTAGTCAGGGAAAAATGCAAACTATAAAAGCTGGAGTGACTGGATGTCAAATATAATAGCCAGAATCCAACATCCTGCTTTTCAGCTCTCTAAATCTGAGTAAGTCAGCGACTTGAAGGGGGGCCACATGGGACATAACTGTTCAGTGAGTTTGCAATTGATCCTCAGCATTCAGCTCAGATTCAAAAGCAACAGTTATGACCCATCTGGCATTCCCTCAAGTCACTGATTGGTTACTGCCTGGTAACCAGTCAGTGTAAACAAAAGAGAGCTGAAAAGCAAGTAGTTTGGTTAGTTTAGACTTGCAGTCACTCCAGCCTTTATACATTACATTTTTGGCTAACTAACTATATTGAAAACATTTTTTATTTTGCACAGTCTATCTATTTACCCAATTTTTATTTTTATACTGAACAATTCCTTTAACAATGGTGAGTTTACATTACTTTCTAAAGGCGCAAGTTTTGTTCCTACTGTTAAATTTGATGATTATCAATGGTCTATAGAGCACTTTAAATTGGGGCGCAAACTACGTTTGTTGGAAGAATTTGGTGATGCTGACATTGATGAAAACTTTAATAACTGGAAACTAAAGAGCAACTATGATCCGTGTTCAAATAATGCCAGCATCAAAACATTTCTCCAAACAACCACATTTGAGATTAATAAAGCTTTAAGTAAACCTATTAATAAACATGTCAATCTAACAAAAGAAGAACGTTTCGCCATTTCCACTTTAAAACAAGATCGCAGCATAATTATAAGACCTGCTGATATTGGTGGTGGTATTGTCCTCTTGGATTATAGCGAGTATCACAATGAAGTCTTGAAACAACTCAATGATACCAACATATATCAGAAATTACACTGTGACCCTATTAATCAATATAAGAACATTCTAACAGATGTTTTGGATCATGCTGTGGACTTGCATTGGATTACTGGAGACATAAAAAATTATTTTTTGCAGAATTTTCCAATTTGTCCAGTCTGCTTCTATCTCCCTTAAGTCCATAAAAGGATTACAAATCCACCTGGACGCCCTATAGTCTCATCCAGAAACAGCTTATTTTATTTTTGTGGCAATTTTGTAGATTATTATTATTTGCAGAAACCAGTACAGGCATTACCTTATTATATCAAGGACACTCCACATTTTCTATCCATGATCAAAGATAAAATTTCACTCAAAAAGAGCTTATTTTGGCTACCTTGGACGTAAGAAGTCTTTATACAATTATCCCTCATTTGGAAGGAATAGAAGCTGTTTGTTTGACATTGGAGTCTTCTGCACACTACGATGGTCCCCCCATAGATTTTATTTGTGAACTCTTACATTTATCTTTAAAATACAACTATTTCCACTTTGAAAATTGTTATTTACAAAAAGAGGGTACAGCCATGGGTGCTGCCATGGCTCCTGCTTATGCCAATTGCTTTATGTCATTGTATAAACATAAGTATATTATGCCAAAATAATGTTCTAACATTTTAATGTATTATCGCTATATTGACGATATCTTCATCATCTGGCAGGGTAGTCCCGACTCTATTCAGAATATGGTAAGAGAACTGAATGATCTGGATACTCCAGTACGCTTCACACTTTCCATTGACCCAAATAAGATTTGGCTTTTGTATGTGGAAATCTCCTTAGAGGGAGGGGCTTTAGATTATAGTTTATAACGTAAACCAACAGACAGAAACACCATTTTACACAATAAAAGTTTTCATCCACCAGCAACCAAGAATAGTGTTTCTTTTTCACAATTTTTACGGACAATTCGAAATAATTCGAGAGAGGCCACCCGTGACATACAACTAGAAGAAACATATGATCATTTCTTGGAAAGGGGATATAGTGTCCAACAACTCAATATAGCACAAAATAAAGCATTAACACATGATACACAGAATAAATCAAAAGGACAGGAAATCCCTAAAAGGATGGTAATAACCTCCCAATTTAATAGAAATTGGTCTAAGTTGGCAAGTGATAACAGTCTACCTGATACATTGAAACAAAAACCCATATGGGGATACAAAAGAGGCAGGAACTTAAAAGATATTTTAATGCAAACTGATCCTGTGAACTGTTATAATGTTTCACTGTTTCGTTTGGCCCCATTAAAAATGGTTGTTTCAAATGTGCAGGCTGTACAACATGTAGAAACATGATAAGGGGAAGTACTTTTTGCCATCCACACACTGGGAAACCAATTGAAATTAAGCACAGAATATTCTGCACCACGTCACATGTCATTTATATAATAATCTGCCCCTGTGGTTTAACTTATGCAGGTAAAACCCAAAATTCTATACGAGAACGCATGGGCAACCACAGGTCAGCATTACATGCTGCATTTGAGAAAAAACAAACTGACATTCCCCTTTATAAACATTTTTTGGAAAAAGGCCATGGTCCCCCAACCTTTCGTTTTATGGGAATAGATACAATTCCTAATCCCCGTCGAGGGGTGATCGTTGCCGAATACTGTTACAAAAAGGGGTCTTAACGAGTATTGAACATATCTGACTTTTTTGGATGAACGTTGATTGTTTTTAATATTTATGAATTTGTATATGAATCTGTATATGTATTGGTAAATTACTTTTTCTTAGTTCTATTTGTCTTTTCACCTTTAGGTGGCAGTGTTTACATATTACTTCACAATGAATACGGGCTTAATTGGCTTGATGTTGAACACTTGATGGTGTCGTCTGTCTGGTGGGAGTTTACCTTTTGAGGATATAAATTTGCTTTTTTTGTACAATTTATCTTGATAAAGACCTCATTGAAGGTCAAAACGTCGATATTAATAAAGTTCTTCAGCTTTTAACAAGACCCTAGAGTGCAACAGAATT
>CM044445.1:60260477-60300081 GCA_024363595.1 Xenopus borealis
CCTCCTTATTGTGCATCTTGAAACAACCACACCACATTTTTTCAGAGAGTCCTGTATTTCCCCTGTAGTTATTTGTGGGGTTTTCCTTGCATCCTGAATAATTTTTCTGGCAGTTGTGGCTGAAATTTTAGTTTTATTTGGTTTGGTTTCAATAGAACCCCCAATTTTCCACTTCTTTATTCGAGTTTGAACACTGATTGGCATTCCTTTGATATTTTCTTATATCCCTTTCCTGTTTTATAGAGTTCAACTACCTTTTTCTGGTAGATCTTTTGACAATTCTTGCATGTTATCAGGCCAAATCCCCAGGGTATGTAAACTCAGGGCCATTTGGGTAGTTTGTGTAGTGATTATGATTTAAAAAGAGTAAACTCAGTTGTTTGACAATAAATGGCTTCAGCCAACCACTAACCACGAGTGAAAGAAAGTTTTTGTGTTATCATTCACAGACACTGAAAAATGGTTAAGAAATCATAAATTATGCCAACTGTATATAACTGTATGTATATAGGTATGGGACCTTTTGGCATCGAATTCAAAACAAACAAATATTTCAGAAGACAATGACATTATTCCGTTTCAAAGTTTTATCTGATGTCTTTGTAATATTTTCAATTAAATATTCAGCTTAAATGATTTGCAAATCACCCCATTCTCTTTTTATTTACACAGTGTTCAAAATATTTGGCAAATGGAGTTGTATATTACATTTTCACAACAGTTCTCCTTTAAATGTATGCAGCAGATTATAGTAAATAACATTACAGTAGTAAAAAGGGTATTTTTGCTCTTCCCTGTACAATATCTCTCTTCAGTGAAATTGGGACTGGCACCTACAGGATACTTTTAGCTTTCAGTAGGCAGTCAGACAAATGAACAAAGGACTGTACAGCCTTTCCTGTGGGCAGTACAGAATCTGCCACTCAAGTTTAACCTCCAGTAGAAGGGCTAATTATCCTTAAGGTACGTACCACACATGCCTGGTGTTCACAAGGTAAGGACCACCAATCCTTGCAATAATCAAATAATAATCAAATAATATTAAATCAATATAACCAGGCTAACGTGACCAATGCTTAAGGGCTAATAAAGCCTGTACTATGGTAGTGGTGGGAAGGAGGGGGGTGGAGAGACCCATCTCTGAGCTATAGCATAGTACAGCAATCTGAAATCTTGGAAATGTAAAGATTTGCAATACTCAGGATATTAAAATCATTAAAAATAAAAAATTCTGTGACTATATAAGTTACAAGTATTAGGCAACCACCATTTCATATAAAACTGCAAACAAAAGACCTATAACAATAGTTATAGAGCAATAGAAATTTGACATCTTACCTCTCCACCATTAGCATATTCCATAACAAAGCAGAGTCTGTCACTGGTCTGAAATGCATACTTTAATGCCTGGAAAATACAGGAAAAGTACAAAATTCACTCACTGAAGCACTTCTTTAAGTAAGTAAGACCAAGACCATATTGCATGCACACATCAGCTGTCTGAAAACCTGATCATGTACACAAGACATACAGACTGCAGTTTGCCCAGGTTTTTAGATTTGTGGGTTTCCTTATCCCTTCATTTTAAATAAATGAAATTAAGTTCAGGCATGCCCCAACATACATACCGTCAAAAACGGGTGTTTTGTGTTCTGCAAAACTCTGCTTTCTGTAAGTGTATGAGCAACTTCGTCCTGAAATAAAAGGACACACTGTGCTTTAGTCCCTTGCTCCCACATACTCCCACAGGGCCAAGCTGCATATTTTTACAGCTGTTGTTAATTGTTATAACAAGACTCACCTTAGCGATTATGACTTCTTTTCGAAGGATCTTCATAGCGTAATAACGTCCGGTAGCTTTCTCTCGGACAAGGATAACCTTCCCAAAGGTCCCTTTTCCCAGCAATTTGAGGTAGTCAAAATCATTCATGGTCTTAAAGCAACATCAAAAAATAGTGAGCAGAGGCAAATAAAGCTGCACACAATTGGAAAAAAGTGTATCAAAATAAAACTTTGCTGTTTATACAATAGATTTTTGTAATTAAAACAATAGAATTAAAGTATGTTTAACACAAGTCATATACATTGCATGCATGTTGAAAATAGGGGTATACTGAAAAATACCTGTCCCCCCTTCATCCAAACAGCAACACACACAAAACTTGTTAAGGCATAAATAATAATTTCGTCCTTTCAAGGACAATCAAGATTAGGTACAGCTCACCACTTTGGGGTGCCCTTTGGACATTGCAACATCCATCTGCTCTGCGCTTGAGACATCGCTGGGGGAGCCATACTTAACTTCCATGGCTTCCTCCTCATCTTCGGGCAGCTGGTTCTTCAGGCCATTGGCTACAGTCTGGATGGCAATAATCCATTCTTCCCTGAGGCAAGAATAGCAATTCCTGTTGTTCAATTAATCCAGGACTGTCAAGGCTTTAACAGATTTCCTTACTGTTATAGAGCAATTGTACAATCTAGAAGCTAACTGAAGCTGCATGAGTTTCTCTATTAAAGAATAGGCAGAGATTTTAGTAAAATGCATTTAATTATGACCAAACTGTATAATAATATTAATCTGCATTATCTCCATACCCCTGCCCCAAATCTATCATGCAAAAGACAATTATGATTTCATATTACACTTTGGCCTTATATAAAAATGTGAGTAGTATATTTTAACTGGGTCGCCTGATTCACAGCCTGGTATTAGGTTAGACTTTGTTCTGAACTAAAGACTCCCATTTAATGACATTTAAGCTGAGCAACTGTACCTTTCCTCTGGTGTGTCAACATGAAAAGTTCGTTCAATAACGGTAGTCCATTGTAGGCACCGAATCACAAATGTGTTGGGCCTAGGCCGTTCTGTCTTCATTAGCTGACATTCTGCATGAACAACCAACATGTACAATGGTCGGAAATAAAGTCCAACATTAAAGACAAGGCAAAGTAGATATTCTATCATTTTAAAAGGATTTTAAAAATGATAAAAATATTCCACATACAAAACTGAGTGAAAAATTACATAAAGATCCTTTCCTACAACTACTGCACACATTAAGTGCTACAGATTGTTCACAATCCAAATAAATCAGCTAGCAACAGGCTTGATAAAAGGCTGAGGGGGCTTGAAATGTTTTTTGTATGTGTGTGTATATGAGCTAAATAAAACACCTTTGTGCCCTGCAACTAATTGGTGTGCTACTTGTTTTTCTCTACTGTGTCAATGGCCACTCTGTGGAAGAATGGACTTCTGAAGTACTGAAACACTTTTAAAAGGGTATTATGGATATCCATCACCGAGCATCAACCCAAATTAATCAATGAGATCCCAATAACAGTTACTCAAATTCATTATAGTACATGGAAGAATGACCCTTAAATGAACAGTGTAAAAAGAAAAACTGGGTCAATAGACACTTGTTCTTCCAACAAGTGTCCCCTTTAATTTTATGAACAGTTTAAACTGATGTGCAAAAATATTTTATTTTGTCTCACCCCCAAAACCAGCATTTCTGAAGTGTTGCTGAATGTACTTATAATGGAGTGTCAAATCCTATTGGTAAGAATGGAGGGATTTCTGACACAACTGTATAATACTGGGACCCTTAGCATGTGGTACTACATGATTTTTATTACCAAGAGCATAGCAGCAGAACCACTTACATTTTCAAGTGTTGAAGCATAATAAGCTAATGAAGGATTATAACTACTTCAGTATGACCATTTACATGCCACATATAGCAAAAAACTCCCTTGCCAGCTAGGGTCAAAGTACTGGCTTCCAAACACTCACCTGCAACAGAGAAGTTATTGAGGGGTGGAAGCATCAAACTGTGCTCTGTGGACTCTGGCTTTTCTTTATAGCCAATAAACGAACCATCACTTTTTAGAAGGAAATATCGTGGTCTCCATGTTTTTATATACTCCCCTGCGCAAAAAAAAAAAAAAAAAGTTTAAATCTTATTTAGACTTTCAGGCTAACCCCCAACCTTCAGGGAAAATGGTACTGGCCAGGTTTAAAAATATTTGTCATGAAATCAGTCAGTGGACAGGATGATCAGATTATCAACGTTGAACTAATGTCCACTATGCATATTTTTCCCCCATTTTAGGTCAGATAGCCATGATCTTGCAACCAACAAAAATATGACAAAAGTCTCCTTGCATATTGTTTAGCTGATATGATTGTTGTGGGGTGACGACAAAATTTGCCCATGTGTGGCCACCTTTACTCCATATACAGTTTTGTGCTCTTATCTAGGCTTTGAATACAAGTAACTGTCCTTGAATCTTTGTATAAGTAAACAAGTTAGTTGCTTTCACTTTCTAGTAGAATGACAGGAGATAGATTCAAGGCTTACATGCAAACAAGGAAACATACATGTGGTTATATGACATAATATGTTGATTAAGACAAAACCTAGAACAAAATTCTCCATGTACAGCCTAACAAGCAAGCTGCTTTTACAGTTAATGTTTACCGTCCTGCTTCAGCAGGAGTAAACCTGCTTCCAAGCTATGGGTTAAAATCCTACCCCCACTGTTACGGGAGTAGGCCAGCTTTGCTGAATGAAATTTAACACAGCTCTACCAAAATAACATATTCAGGAAGCTAATTTTACCAACTGTCTTTACTGTGAGTAGATGGGAAAGAGGGGGTGACTCTCTGAACATGTCCAGCCAACCCAAAATAAGCCTTTGAATGGAAGTAACTGACTAAAGGACCCAATAACTGCTGTGCTTTCTGGGACAGGTTCCCATGAAGGAGCAAAAATGAGGTGCCAAATGCAGTGTCCAATTCATAGGAGAAGAGTGGCTGCATAAACTTTAATGGCTATAGATGTACTAATTGCAAGTTTCTCATGAATGTTTCTACAATATTTCTATTTTGAAATATAAATAACATACTTCCTGGTTACATGTGATCCAGTGGATGCAGACCTAAACAATCAGTCTCTTGTAGTAATAGGGAAGGACCCTTTAAGTTCAGGAATATTATGGAAGTACAATGCTTAAAATAATGCAGCTGAGGTTTTCTAACTAAAAAATGGTAGGCATGATTTTTAAGATGAATTAAATGTAACACAATTAAATGCAAGATGATAACCCATTCATACTCTGATCTAATCTACATGTAGCTAAATAGAGCAGGGTACCCTCTTAAAAACCCCAGGATTGTTTATCATGAGGGGGATGCTGCAGAATTCCTTAAAATAAAGGATCCTTAAAGAAAATTTTAGTTGAGTTATTTAAAGAAATCTTAGTGTTATTATTAACATGTATTTATAAAGTGCCAAAAGATTCCATGTAAGTATGTGTGTATAACATGTTCTATTGCAGAATAAAGCAGGATGAGTTGTCTAAGCCCAATCTCATATGGAGGCCAATGAAGCAGGACAGCAGATCAGTTGAAGAGTACTCCCGCAGGAAGCAGAGAAACAAAATAAAAGCATAAAACAGAAGACATCTGAAATGGCCATCAAAGATGTACATTTGGCAAGAGGTGGAGGGCATGGTGTGTCCCTTTCATCAATATATGCCCTAAAAAGACAAGAGCTGGGAAGAGAGAGAGAGACAGGCAAAGGGCACAGTGGAGCAATATCTTGCTAGGAAACAAGCAGTTGTGAATACTAGCAATGGACAGGGCAGCTTAGATGAGTGCAGATACCCATACAGTTCAGAGAAGGCCTGTCTAAGAGGAATGCGTGCATGGTTAAGACTATGGAATTTTCACATTTACCTTACTACTACTACTAGAGCTAAATTAGAAAATGGTGCAGCTGCAGAAAACGTGTTGATCTCAGTGGTTGGCAGCATCGAAAGTCGGCCAGCTCTCGATCAGGCAGGTTAAAAACCCAGTCGGATTGCGGGCCATCTCTGCGTGTATGCTGTCCCGCAATCCGACAGCCCGTATCGCCTCCATTATCCCTAGGGCCCACGATCGGATCAGCCTGATATCGCCCACCTCAATGTGGGCATATTGGGGAGAGATCGGCCACCTTTATTTACCCTAAAGCACAAGCTAAGGTTTTATTATTACAGAGGGTAAAGTAATAATAAAAAAAGAGAATTAAAATGGGATGAGAGATCTCACACACCTATATCTGAAAACTTTGCTTTGTGCAATGACAGTAATTCAAATCAGCTTCCCCATATACTTCATTTTTAGCAACTTTAAACTTCTAATTTGCTTTTTAAAATCTGAGTGAAAAAGAAACATGTGTGGGGAAAAGGACATTTCCAGTCTGACAGCCCCATTCCTGGCTACTCACAAAAAACTGCTTCCCATCCAGGTCACATGGAAGAGACAATGTGTGATTTTGGGTGGTTGAGAAATAAGTGCCCGGTTTGCCATCAGCCTTAGAATTTTTACACCACTCCTAACAAGAATCCCAGAAGTTTCCTTCTCAAGGCCTTCAAAGCTCCTACTTTTCAGAATCTTTAAATCTTGCTCCCTGGTTAAGATGCACCTATTATTAACTTGTTTTTACTGGTATTTCAAGAATCCCAAAAGGTCAAAAAGGCTCTAGTATGCTGGCAAAACAAAACAAAAATTGCTTCCAAGAAACATCTTTCCAGGAATTCAGTAAAGCAGAATTTTCATTTGCAGAGGAACTTTCATGCCATACCACACACTAGTAGTAGTATTTGCTCCCTGCAAACAACTTTTCTTCTGTGCCCTCTATTAAAGGAGAGGCATGACACGGAGTGCTCATCCCTTTAAATAAAGACCAAAAGATTTAGGGGGCAGAACCTACGGCAAGTACTATGCTATATACATTAGAGAATTCTGTACTCTGTGTTTTTTAGGGATTCCATATAAGTACCACATAAACGTGTATGTGCATTATGTGGACAATGTATACTTTCTGTAAAATGCTGTGCAATATGAATATGTTGGTGCTTTGTCAGAAACAATACTTGCCATATTCATCATTAGATTTGCCAAGCATGTTTAAGCAGTCACAGCTAAGGTGGTTAGCATAAGAAGTCATAATGTTAAAAAACGAGTGCTATGGAGGTGAACAGTGTTTATTATATATTTTTGTAAAGGTTGGCACATCCAACTGTGGGATTACTGATCTGAGGAATTACTGATCTTCCACTGCTACATCCTCTGCCAGCACAGTGCATAGTGTGTCATCTTGATGTGGTTGTGCAAAAATAAACAGGCTTACTTTTGCAAGTAGTTTGCTGTTAGCATAACATATTCCGACAGGTCAGCCATGTTTCACTGGCCTAACACTCTAGCATACTTAAGGCTGCCATACATAGGGAGATCCTCTTTGGCGATGTTGCCAAACGAGCAGATCTCTCCCCAATGTGCCAACATTGAGGTGGTCAATATCAGGCTGATCCATTTGTGGGCCCTAGGGATCACAATACAGGCAATACGGCAGGACGGATCGTGGGATTGCATCAACATGACAGGATTTTTAACCCTGCCCAAATGACATCTGGCCAGATATCGATCAGGGAATCACATCTGAGGGCCCCTCACATGGGTCAATAAGCTCTTGACTTGGTCTGTCGGCAGCTTTTATCGACTCTGTATGAAAGCTTATAATTAGTACGCTTGTTGGACAGCTAACACTTCTATTTCACAAAGCCAAAGCTTACAGTAAATAATGATAACTACAGGGCAAATTCTCCCCCATGTTTCCCTTACCTCTTTTTTGAAGCCAGCCTTCTTTAATCACCATCACTTCATTCATGGTGGTAAAAATGGGCTAAACAGACTTGAGCCAGGTCAATCCCTGGGAAGCTGGTTAAAAGCACAATGGTGGCTCTGCAAAAAGAAAAACATACAGTAGTTTACATGGCTCCTACGGAACACCTGCACACTACATCCGGCTAGAAACAACAAAAGGTAGTTTTATAGCATACGGACTGCTTCTTTTAGGAAGACAATGTAAAACACAGGAAAAATGGAAAAGGAAACTTATGAAAATACACGTGCCATCAGTTAAATTAAAACGTGTTTTCAGATTAAGGGCAAGTAAAGCAAAGGTTAAAGGAATTCAGTATAAAAATAAAAACTGGGTAAATAGAGAGGCTGTGCAAACTAAAGAAATATTTTCAATAGTTAGTTGAAAATGTAATGTATAAAGGCTGGAGTGACTGGATGTGTAAAATAATAAACAGAGGACTACTTCCTGCTTTGTAGCTCTCTTGCTTTCTAATGATTAGTCAGTATCAAAACAGCGACATGAGGGGGGGGGGCACATGGGTAATAACCGTTGCTCTGAATCTGAACTGAAAGCTGAGGATCAATTGCAAACTCACTGAACAGTTATGTCCCATGTGGCCCCCATAAAGTCGCTGACTAACTCATAGCTGAAAAGCAGGAAGTTGTATTCTGTTCAGACATCTGCTCCCATCCACTCCCATCTAAGCAAAATGTTTTAAATGTCCCTTCCATATATTTCATTTTGAAATCTGACAAGTGGCTTAAAGAGAATCTGACACCTGAAGTCAAACTCCTTTTCACTCTATTATAATAACTGGCTTTGAAAGCTACTTCTAACTTTGCCATAAAGTATTTGCATGATGCTTTTACATTACCCGTCTGATTTCCAGTGTTCCTGTATGAGGGGGCTGCCATATTTGTTATCATTAGAAACTGTAACTAACAGACTTAGATGGGACTGTTAGGTTGGCTAAGTCAGATTGTCAGAGAGTCAGGCTTAGGAAATTCAACTAACAATTATATACAAAAACAAAGCTCTCCGCTCAAAATGATCACCATGACCTATAATGTAATGTACATTCATATGATAAAATAAATTTTTTAGTGTCGGAATCCATAGATGCAAAGATCCACTCATTTGACGACATCGCCAAATGAGCGAATCTGTCCCCGATATGCCACTAACTGGCACGGCTACATTTGTGTAATCTGAACTTTCGGCCCTATGGGCGAACGATCGGATTACGAGAAGTGCAGTGGACTTCCGACGGGTCAGTCGGTAGAAAATCTGACCTTCCCGATTGATAGTGTCCAGATATTAGTCGGGAAGACCCGTCGGTCTAAATGACCGATATTGGCAGCTCTATGTGCCCGTGTATGGTCAGCTTCAGCTTCCCAGATGCCCTTGGCCACGTGACTTGTGCTATGCTAAACTTCAGTTACTATTTACTGCTGTGCTGCAAGTTGAAGTTGTATCACTGCCCCTTTTCTGCATAGCAGTCTATGTAAAGATAGAAAGGGACAGGTAACAAGATAACAGCATTCTGACACCTGCACTGCTAAAGAATAGATGGTAGATATAAGAATAACACTCAGTAGTAAAAACCCAAGTCCAGCTCACCCAAGGTATTTCTCCTTCAGTTACACCAAGTACATTAGCTTATCTGAAGGCAGTTCCATTGTAAAGTGATGGCTCTTTCTGAAAGCATGGGATAAGGAACAATGAGCTATAGGGAAACGCGATACTGGAGGAAAAAGCCTCCTGAGTTCGCTGAGCCGGTAGAAACCCGTACCGACTGCCGGCAGCAAGCAATCAATCAATCATGAACACGTGGTGCGGGAATAACGGCACAAACTATGCAGTGGAACCGATGTGTAAAACAAAATCTCTTTATTAATCCATGTTAAAAACAAGGCAGTGAAGCCTTCTGATGAAGTGACGTTCTGGTCACGAAACGCATCAAGCTGTGTCTCCCTGCCCACACAATACCCTGTTTTTAACATGGATTAATAAAGAGATTTTGTTTTACACTTCGGTTCCACTGCATAGTTTGTGCGGGTATCCCCGCACCACGTGTTCATGATTGATAAGGAACAATGACCTGAGATGGCTGCCTATGCACCAATATTCAAAAATAAATCTTTAAAAGGTAGAACTAATTATTTGCAATGTACACAGTGTAATTTAGTAATAGAAAGAACACAAGTATGGGATCCATTATCTGGAAACCAGTTATCCAAAAAGCTCAGTATTACAGGAATAAATATCAAAACAGAATCCCTTAAAATCATAATGTGTGCCTCATCCTTAAAGCAACAGTAACACCAAAAAATGAAAGTGTTTTAAAGTAATGAAAATATCATGTAGTGTTGCCCTGTGCTGTTAAAACTGATCTGTTTGCTTCAGAAACACTATAGTTCATATAAACAGCTGCTACAAGAGTAGCAATGGCGGAGATTGAAAAACGGCTATATGGCACAGGATAAGTAAGGGATAACATTATGTTCTAAAGAGCTTATCTGCTATCTGCTGTGAAACTTGATCCTTTTCTCCTTTGAATGGCTCTCCCCATTGCTACACAGCAGCTTATTTATATAAACAATAGTAGTGTTTCTGAAGCAAACACTGCAGTTTTACCAGTGCAGGGCAACACTGCATTATATTTTTATTACTTTAAAACTATTTAATTTTTTTTGATTTTACTGGTCCTTTAAATTAGATTCTTCGTAAAGTGCTTGAAATGTCCCCTCCATTCTCTCGCGTGCATGGCATTTTCTTGACAGGTGATTGTAGTCCAGAAATAAAGCATTCATTGTTTTCGAATGATAAGCATCCTAGTAGCTTTAATTTGATTGCCAAATGAATGGAGGAGGGGAGATTTTGAGCATTTTGATCTCTGCCAAAAAAAAAATGCAAAGGCAAAACATTCACAAATTACCAAGAGTACTATTGCCCCAAAGGAGACCAAGTGAAATTTGACTAATCTGTAAGCAAGCACATTTTAAATACCAAACTGATGTCCAATCATGGTGTGACAATAACAAAAGAAACAATGTTTCAAAAATTACCTACTAAGCTTATGTACTTTTAATATTACGCTTATAAATGCTACTACTTGTTTCTATATAACATAAGACTTAACTAGAAATGCTAACGTTCTGCAGCTTTATATGATGGTAACGTAGAACATCCATGAAACTCTCCATTAACTTTTCGGGAAGCACGCGAAATACACACAACATATCAAAACAGAACTTGCATTGTTACCTGCAATTACAATATGACTCCTTATCTGGTTGGACTCTGCTATCAGCTGTGGGACAAGATAGAAGTGAAAATGCCAGCCCGATTGGACCAAAAAGCAGTGAAGGCAAAAGACAGCAGCCCTGGCAGAATAAACACTTAGGCAAATATTAAACTCAGGGTCACCTGATGGTGCTTTGCTGTATCTAAAGAATCACTGTGAGGAGACCAATAGCACAAGCAGATGGGTAAGAATGTTTTGTTAGGACAGGTTAAGCAGAAATAAAGTGTTAGCATCTGCTGTTTTTATGATAAAGGTAGATACAGAAACAAACAAATGCATCTCAGTATGGTAACCCAGTGCTATAAATTGCTGCTCTTTAATCTGTAAAGGGAATATTTTAAATAAGTGATGTCCAGCTATCCTATCTAGAATTAAGGTGGGCATACACCCTAAAGAGGTGGTTCACCTTTAAGTTAACTTTGAGTATGTTAGAGAATGGACAATTCTAAGCAACTTTAAAATTGTAATTCATTATTTTTAAAAATTATTTATTATTTTGACTTTCAAATGGGGGTCACTGACCCAACTAAAACACAAGTTCTGTAAGGCTACGGATTTATTGATATTATTTCTATTATTCATTTTCTAATTAGGCCCTCTCCTATTCATATTCAATCTCTTATTCAAATTTAAATTAATATATGGCTGCTAGGGTAACCCTAGCATCCAGTTAGCCGAGAGCTGCTGAAAAAAAGCGAAATAATTCAAAAACCACAATTATAAAAAAAACAAAATCAAATAGTCTTGAAATATCACTCCCTACATTATAGTAAAAGTGATCTCAAAGGTGAACAACCCTCTTAAGGGCAATGGTACAAAAGGATTGCCTCAAGAGGAAACTTTGGGCGACTTCAAAAAATGAAGCTTTACATGTTTTATCACTGGTGATTTACAATATAGCCAATGGAGGAGATTAGTCTCCAGCAGAATGCTATAGGGGTTTAAAACCTAGCAGATATCTGTTGCCATCAAATAGAACACGCACAGATGCGCCCGCGATCCGACTAGAATTTTTAACCAGCCCGATCGAGATCTGGCCATCGATCAGGGAAGCCTGTCGGATGGCCCCACACACGGGCCAATAAGCTGCCGACTTCGTCTATCGGCAGATTTATCGGCCCGTGTATGGGGGCCTTTACATCAAAAAAGTGAAGTGTTTCAAAGTAATGAAAATATAATTTATTGTTGCCCTGCACTACTATAATTCATTTAAACAAGCTGTTTTATAGCAACCTAACTGGCCGAGCCACCCGAGTGCGCACATAAAGGAGCGTGCGCATATGCACACTGACCTAGGTACTTCAAGACATATCTTTAAGAAAAATTAACAGGTTGGAGTAAAAGTGAGCAATTTTAGTCACTGGGAGTTGTCTATTTTTGGAATTTTGGAATTCCAATATGTACACTACCAGTAAATCAACATGCAATGTTAAAATAACCCTCCACACCAGCATTTCACTCTGAACAAGAATCTGAAATGAACCTTTTATCTTTAAAGTCAACTGTATTTTGAAATTAGTATCCCTTTAATTTTCAATCATTCTCAGAATTTGGTCTATACTTACAAAAATAGCAATCCCGAGAATTTGGAGTTCACTACACTAAGAATAAACATTAAATCTGCAATAAGCACAGCATGACGACAGAAGTTACAGAAAGTATTTATAGGACAATGGTGGTTGATGAGGGACCTCTGACACACACAACCTCCAACAAGACCCTACTCGCATTAACCCCCTCAGGGCAGGCAACTACAAAGATCCTGAGGACCAATCACATAACCTTTGGGATTCCTAAAATACCAGTGTTAAATCCGGCATGGTGACAACACTCAAAAATATCACCACCTAAGGAGCCAGAGAAGCTCCTCAGAGGAGACGAGTAATTCAACACTAAATGCAGTTATTATTATTATAATCATTATTATTATAATCATTTTCTCTAAAAATATTAAAGAGAGAAAGGTGCAAGGAGCACTAAGGGCTGGGTCAGACAGGGAGATTCGGGGAGATTCTGTCACATGGCAAGTAATCGCTGGCGACAATCTCTCCGAAATGCCTCCCTGTCTGCCTCCTGTTTAAATCAAAAAGCACCAGCGCCAATACAAGCGTGGCGATTTCCGGAATTGCCCGAAGTTTCCTCACGAAGCAACTTCGGGCGATCCCGGAAATCGCAGCGAAGCGTGTGTATTGACGCTGGCGCTTTTTGATTTAAACAGGCGGCGGACAGGGAGAAGGCAGTTCGGGGAGATTGTCGCCAGCGATTAATCGCCCTGTCTGCCCCATCCCTAAAGCCAAAATCAGGTACACTAAGTCAAATATTGAGTCCTTTTCCCCTATGTCTGAGCAGCTGGACTTCACTAGGGACTAAAGCACAAGCAAACTGTCGGTATATGACAGCCCCTCCATCATTCCCTTCTATGACCACCACTTGCAGGCCAACTGTTTATCAGTAGTGATGTGGCCACACAACTAAGATAATATTTTCCAAGCTAATTTTTGATTCCCCTGGTGAAAGCTACAGTTTGTTTGAAGTGTGTACAACAATCTACATCTTGGTCAGCTAATAAAGGTCAACCAGATAATGGACAGTGGGAATATCAACTATCAATGTCAAAATTTCTAACTGTCTCTGGAAGCAACATCAACACACATAACCATTCAGGAGCCTGGGTATTTAATCGGCAAGCAGTTGCACACAAGTCACTGCCATGCACAATACAATGTTGGCTAGAGTGGTGTAAAGGTCACCAGCATCAGAACCTCTCTGGAGTGATGAAACGCCATCTGGCAGTCTAATAGACAACTCTTTTTGAAGTATTGCAGGACAGCATTACTGGTCTGAAAATATGACAATTTTAAAATGTTGTTGACAAGATATAATGGTCCGGGATCTTTTTTTTTAATGCTTACAGAACTTGACTGACGGCAATGGCAAATCAATTCCCGAACCTCACTTACGGGTGGCTGGAAGCAAATCTCACCACAATTTTTTTTGCAACAACTAGCTGAACGTTGTTAAAGCAGCATAGAGTGGGCCAATATCCTATTAACACCCTTGGTTTGGGAATGGAATGTTGGACAGGCAGGAGCTTTGGTAATATAGAGTATCACAAATTATGTTCATGTTTGTACCCTCAACTTCAAAACTGAGGGTTACTTTTTTATTTTGTGGGGTCATGCTTAATGTAAGGTAGTAAAAAGTAGTAGTACATTGACGGAGAAGTTTGGGCATAGCAAGTGAGCTTATGTATTCTGGCCAAAGTCTAGTACTAACAACTCATTTATATAGTAAGTAATTTACATATAAACACAGGCTGGATCATTGTTCCTGGAATTAATGTATTTTTGTGTGAATAGGTTGTGTATTATATTTAACAGCTGTTCAGTTTTAAAAAGTGCATTAGACCAGGCAATGGTAAATGGTTATTTTGAGCAGGTGCCAACATTACATTGTGGCTCTTGTTCATGTAGAAACTGACGCATAATATTACTTCTAGATGCCATTTAGCATCAGGTACCATTTATGTGTTCGCTCCAGGCTATTTTAGCCAGACGTTTCATAAAGCATTGGCCATCCAGTTCTGATAAACCTTAACC
Source organism: Xenopus borealis (assembly GCA_024363595.1). Taxonomy (NCBI): domain Eukaryota; kingdom Metazoa; phylum Chordata; class Amphibia; order Anura; family Pipidae; genus Xenopus; species Xenopus borealis. The sequence continues at coordinate 60,275,078 of CM044445.1, forward strand.
AAGCCCCCCACTATTATAAAGCTTTTCACAGGCACTTGCAGGACTCTGTGCTTCTTCAAATACACGGTGTATTGTATACGCATGAACACACAATCCTACTAATACCTGTGAGAAATGTTTTCTATTACATTCAGGTAAGGCTGAGGCAGACTATAAGATGCATAGTGCATTTTCACCCACCTGGATGGAAATATTTGCTGTAAACAAGTGAACTTTAAGCAGGTCTGCTCAGGTGAAGAAACCTGGGCACAAGCTTGTTGCACTTGTTATATTGTCTTTTAAATAGTTAAATTAGGAAAACCTTAGCACAGATTATTGTGAAAACAACCAATAACTTTCTCAGACACGGGTATCCCCCTGTACCTCCATGGAAAATACTTGTTTTATAAACCACTAAGCAGTATGTACCTTTGATTATAAAACCAAATTATCACCATAAGAATGTTTAAGTTGTATCTTCTCTACTGACTTTTATACAGACTTAAAATGCATTTAGACAACATATTTTCATGTGTAATGTACTATGATCTAAAAAAGTAAATCTTTTTTGGCATGGAGAAACTTAACCCAGAAACATTTTCAGTGCTTTAAAGTTATTTGTAAAAATAATTGCTATTGAAAGCAGGATTTTGCCTAACTACTGTTGTTACTTTTTAAACAATGTTGCAAAAGTCGTAGTTCTCCAGCAAAGACAGGTCTGTTAATCAGCTGCTTGTCTTAAGGCCCCCATAAAGGCTGCCGACAGACAGAGTCAGTAGTTTATTGGCCTGTGCATGGGGCCATCTGACGGACTTCCCCGATCGATATCTGTCCGAAAGTCGGCCAGATCTTGATCGGGCAGGTTAAAAAGTCTAGTCGAATAGCATAGTGTATGCGGTGCTGTGATCCGACCGCCCTTTTCAGATGCATTATGATCCGATCGTTGGGCCCTAGGATTGGATCAGCCTGATATCGCCAACTTCAATGTGGGCATTTCGGGGAGAGATCTGCTTGTTTGTTTCGCCAAACGAGCAGATCTCTGCGCCTGTGGCCACCTTTAACAAACGCATAATAAAAATACACCACCCATTAACCAGACACAGAGCTCTACAAATGGGTGCGTCATTGAGCCCGCATGAACGCATACAGCTGCTCTAAGTGTAGGGTAAAAAGTACAGGTGGTCATGTATGGCACCGTTAAAAGAAACATTTCAGCAGGTAATAAAACTTAATTCATTTTAGTGCTGGCCAGCTTCAACTTACCTGGGATTCCCTGCTACTTTACGTTACCTCTGGCAGGGCCACCTCTCTAGATAGCACTGGGGCATTTACCACCAGGTTACACATCAAACACACACAGCAGACAGTAATGCACCATAGAACTTTACTCAAGAGCAGACACCTGACATAAACAGATATTTAGATTGTGAGTAGTGACCAGAACGCACATAGCTGTTTATAGGCACAATAACAAGGAAACAATGACATTCATCTACACATATCACTAAATAGATGGAAATGACAGTAGACCGCTTTATGACAGGTGAGCAGGAATAGAGCCCAGCAGGCCAGTGCTTTGAGTAGACATGGCACATTATTATCATGTGCAGCTACACCTCCTCACTCAGCACTTAAAGCGACTTCTGCTTACAAGTCGCTGTCACCACACCGTGCACTCAGTACTATTACATGATCTGCCCAATAGCGATACGTGTGAAACTTGTACACTGCACTAGGCCTCAATATATCGCTAGCACTCCACACCGTTAGGCCTTTGTTTACAAGAAGAATTACTTACCACCCTGTCAGTGCCCCACCACTGCAGGCCTTCTGCCGCAGTAAACACATTTATGTCCCTCCGCTTGACCCGTATTAACAGCGTAACATCCACAACCACTAGGCCTCCCCGGCAGGCCCTATACTCGGGCTTTCATTCTTCTTACCTCCCGGGGTCAGGCTCCTCTTTCTCGGCCGCTCCCCACTCTCATGTCTCCCTCCTAGCGAAACTACCAGCACTACAGAGAATGGAGTCTAAAGCATCCGCCCACATCCGCTCTACACAGAAAAGCACAGGAATTGAGGTAATCGCCATATTTAATTAGGGCAAAATGAGCCCTTATGCATGGAAGCTGTCAGCAAGTGGTAAAGGAAATATAAATAGGAAAAATAAATTACACTGTATTTCCTCAGCTTGCGATGTTATACTCGCTTTTAAATGTAACATTACAAGAATTCTCACAGCCACAGTTGTCGTAATTGTACGTCAATTAATAAATAGTTAGTGACGACTGTGGTAGAATAATAATTCTGCTTTACAGAAGTTGAAGCCCCTCCTCATCTGCTAGAAAAACAAATAGGATGGAAACAGCGTCACATATTGACTGTTAGTAGTTTCTGTCATTTCTTTCTGAATCCACTATAACCGTAACACTTGTAGCCCAGAGTACTTTAGATTTGAATGAATAGTGAATCATATGTATCCAACGCCGAATTTGCACAGATAAATCCACATAACTGCACCAGCCATGATCAAAATATTGGCAAATTCAATAGTGCAAAACTTTTAAGTCGTGTGATTTTTTATGTACTAACGTCTGAAAAAAGTGCCTTCATTTGCTTTCTGTAAATACAAGTACATTTATAAGATTGAATTGCCATTTTGTTATTTACAAACTATGCAATATTATTTGTCACATCGTAGGGTTGCCACCTGGCTGTAGGGTTGCCACCTTTTCCTGAAAAAAATACCGGCCTTCCTATATATTTATCTTTTTTTCCTATTTACCTTGCCGGTAACAATTATGGTTAAAAACCTAAATATGTAGGAAGGCTGGTATTTTTTTCCAGAAAAGGGGGCAACCCTAGTCACACGTCCTGTTATTGAATTTTTCAAGGGGCTATTTATTAGGGCTCTTACACACAAGCCTCTGAAGCTGTGCTCCCCTGTGTTCCTGTTTTATGCGTTCAGCCGCGGGGGAGTGCAGGAGTAGACGCATTACATTTTTTTCAATGGGGCTGTACTCACACAGGCACATGTAGGCGCCGAATGCAGGAAAAATGTTGCGTTTCAACCTGCGTTCGGTGCCTATTTACGCCTGTGTGAGTACAGCTCCACTGAAAAAAATGAATGCGTCTACTCCTGTGCTCCCCTACGGCTGAATGCATAAAACTGTAACGCAAGGGAGCGCAGCTTCAGACGCTTGTGTGTAAGAGCCCTTAGGGTTGCCACCTTTTCTGGAAAGAAATGCCTGCCTTCCTATATATTTATCTTTTTTCCCTATTAATACCATTTAGATCAGCCATCATTTTTACCGGCCAAGTGGCAACCCTACTATTTATGGATTTCAAACCACTGGTGTTGTAGCATAGAACAACATAGTAAGTTAGGTTGAAAAAGGACAAATGCCCGTCAAGTTCTATATATAACATGCCAAACTGCTAGTTGATCCAGAGGAAGGCAAAAAAAGTTGAATCCTCTCTAAACTGGAGAGGCAGGACTGTTTTTCTATATATAGGCCCCAGAGGGCCTGTGCCTACAGCTACATGGTTTTGGGGTGGCCCTATGGGTGCCTATTTTTTTTTAATTTTGTTTTCTTTTTTTAAAACCCTCCCCACCCTCCACCAAGGATTTCCATAGGAAATCCGGTGATTTAGCTGAGGGGGGTAGGGGGGCTGAGGAAGAACGTAGAAGTGACGTCACATGCACAATGTGCTGATGTCACTTGCACTGAATACGCAGTGTGACGTCAGCACACACGACTTAAGTGCATGTTTAGATTCAATGCCTAGGGCGACATCAGACCTAAATACAATATAGTCCTGCTCAGAGGGGGGAACATTTGTTTGTGACTCCAGGATGGATTTGTGTATGTTTAAACATAACTCACATTTTATACCACTTTTCTGTTAGTGCCTGCCCTTAGTTATTTATTTATATAGTGTTACTTTTGTATGCAGCACTGTACAGCAGAACCAACAGGGGTCAGTACAATAATAAATACAAATAAATACAAAGTACAGTTGCGTTAATGTTAAGCTCAAAGTGTCATAGACACAGGAGGAAGTCAAACACTGCCCAGTAGTGCTATATGGGTAAATGTGGACAATCACCTAAATTCCTTAACGAGTCAGGCCTGCAAGTTTGGGTAATTGTAAAAAAAATCATTGTTTTAAATAAAAAAATTTAATCTTCAGGAAACTAGGTTCTGAAACATTTTTGTATTGAGATGTCTGTATCTCATATATCATATTATCATACCAACTAAAATTGGTATTATTTACAGAGTTACAGTTCAGTACCCCCCAATCTGCCCACTTTACCACATTTACATTCTGAATAATATATTCTAAACTCCTATTAAATCACAAGTAACCTTAACCCAGTAGTCAAATTATTAGGAAACTGGTTGCTTGGATTTCCATGATTTTACTATGAGAATAGCATGTAAGAGTATGTAATAAGTATGTAAGAATATATTAGAGCTCATTTTATAAACATAATGGATAAAATATTCAAGTGCTAATAGCAAACAATCAAATAATTTGCTTTCATTTTCTAACGTGTAGGAAACTGTTTAAAGCTAGTTGCTAATTGGTTCATATTGCACATGTAGCATCTATGTTTCTAGGTCAGCATAATTGTTTGGTTAAATTTGCCTTTATGACAATGCAATACCCTATTGTGTGTGACAGTAAGAAATTGACAGTGTGTACCCCTATACAGAGATTAAACAGTTTCAGTAAATGTTACATAATCATTTGTTACTCCATAAATAAAGCATAATAATAAGTCAAAAAATTATAGATGATCCAATCTAGAATTATTTTGGAATTTAGCTGTTATTATTTCTGTGCACAAATTTTAAATAGCTCTTACTAACCTGGAATACATTTCGCAATCCCATCTGCAAGTAGAAGAAAGATTTAACATTTTTAACCTTCTTACTGAAACTGTTTTTAATTTTTGTTTTACAACTAAAGAATATGCAGGCAGAACTTAATGTATTTTGCACAGTTAAACTTCTCTGATTAATAACTGTCTAAAGAAGAATATTACAGTGGGAAATTCAAGTTTTTGCTCTTATTTATTCACTTTTTTCCATTTACCACTTTTATTACATTTCTTCCTAAGTGTTCATTCAAACTGAATTTGCTGAAATTCTGTTAAATTGGTGGTATATCCCCCTTTTCATGAAATTATAAGCTTTAGATCTACTCAAACTGATTTTAAAAAAATAGGGTTCAGACATTTTTGGAATATTCTTCTTCAAAAGAGCTTATGGTGGCGTTCTTGGCAAATGCCTCCTTTACCCACTGAGTAAGTTAGTCCTACAAGTAAAGCTAGCATTGTCACCGCCCATCTTATACACAGGTCTGGAAAAAGCATTGTTTGTGTGTAGACTATTCATCTAGAGACATTGCCTGCATTGTGTTTATAAGCAGCCAGCTTACCTGTAGTGTTGTGTGTTTGTGTAGTGCACTCCAGTCACCTGTGTAAACTGCCTGCTTCCTGTACATTGTCACCACCCCAGCCCCATGCCCATATAAGTAACACACGGTTTGTTATTTCTATTCAGTCCCTGAAAATATTTACTCAGTAGTGTTTTCTTATATCATTCAAAGCCATGTGAGAGTTTTACGTCTATTTACCTGGAACGATAAAGTGCAATTTAATCTACAGAGAGTAAAATAAGCATGTGTACATTCTCAGATCCAGTTGTGATACAGTCACTTTTTTAATGATTTTATTTCACATCAAAACAGCAATAACAGATATAAATATAAACTAGTCCAAAGGGTGCATGCCATTTGTAGCAACAAAACCCGGGTGCTAGTGTAAAACAATTACACTGGACCATGTACAGGATTTAAAGAATCAACATACAACAAATATAAATGCATACAAGAAAGGTTTATTAATTAAATCTTCATTTTTTTTTTTACTCCAGATGAAGGTCTCTGTGTGAGACCGAAACCAGGCCTGGACTGAGAGCCAAAATAGGCCCTGGTATTTCAGGTACACAGAGGTCCAATCTGCCCACACAGAAGCTGAAACAGCCCCCACCAGCCCACTTAATACTACATTTATATGGCACATTATAGCAGCCCCTCTGGCATTTTCCAGAACTCACAGATTTCGAGTCCAGGCCTGACCGATATATATATATATATATATATATATATATATATATATATATACACATATCTATGTGTATGTGTATATATACACACAAATATAAATCACAGTGCAAGTTCCATGTAAGAGCAAAGTGATCTAATGGTCATGATCTCAGCAGTAGTAAGATTTTGATGTACTGATGTAAAGTGACCAAAAGACCCTTATAAATTTGACCCTAGTGTGTGTCATTTTTGTTTCAATATTTCTTTATTGCAGATATCCAATATTTACAACTCAGTGCAGTGGTAAGAAAAAAACAAGCCATGTATACAAGCATTGGAATCAACAAATCGTAATTAAACATAGTGCACACAATACAACTGACCGGCACCTGAGTAGGTGCTATATGTTACTGAGAATGTAAACATATCAATAAGCAAGACAGTCAAAAAAGTTTTTTAAACAGGGTTAGGAGTGTGTGTCATTTTTGTGTGCTTAGGGTAGGATATTAGATTGTGATTATTAGATATGATAAGTGCTGCATAACTTGCTGGTGCTTTATAAATTAATACTACCCGTAGGGTAGAACTACAAAAGCGATTTTTTAGGATGGTGTCGATAAAAAAAAAAAACGCATCCTACAAGTCTGATGTTGTCGTGTGGGTTAAAATATAATGGAACTGATATAAAAATCGGATGCGTAAAATTTTTTCCTTCCAACATGATGTGAACCCTGCATGCTGCGTCTTCATCCGACAAGATAAAAACAGATGGTGTCGGAAAGACTTTTTTCCTCATTGAAATATATAGACTGTCAGATGTAACCGTATGAACTAAAGACTCCATCCGACTTATCTGATCCGACTTTACATTGTAGCCTAAGGGCATCAGATTTTGTAGCAGCCTACAAATGCTTGTGCTGTTGTACAGCGTTGCGTGGTGTTGCAAGGAGGATCAGATAACATCTGACCCACAAAATCTGATGAAAAACGCTTGTATAGTTCTACCCTTGGGGGCAACACCACGCAACACCACAAGCTTTGCAGGCTGCTACAAAATCTGATGCCTCTAGGCTAGAATGTAAAGTCGGATCAGATAAGTCTTATGGAGTCTTTTGTTCATGTGTTTACATCCGACAGTCAATATGTTTCAATGAGAAAAAAAAATCTTTCCGACACCATCTGTTTTTATCTTGTCAGATGAAGATTCAGCATGCAGTATTCACATCCAACAGTCGTGTTGTGTCAGATGGAAAATTTTAAATGTAGTTTATGCATCTGATTTTTGTATCAGTCCCATTTTATTTTAACCCACATGACAACAGCAGACTTGTAGGATGCATTTTGTCGATCAGACACCATCCTACAAAAGCGCTCGTGTAGATCTATTGCTATCTGGCAATCCAGCCTATGATAGAATTAATACACCTACAATGTGTAAAAAGAAAGTGTAAGGTAAATAAAAGAGACTATAAGACCTCTTCTAAACTGTGCATGGCATCATTAGTACGTGAGTTAGATCATTTAAATATAGACAAAAATCACAAATCCTTTTGGCACTTTTTGTTAAAAGTCTAACGTGTAAACAGACATAGATGAATTCTGTTCCTGAATATTTCATTGATTTCACTTCAGCTGCTTTAGTTGCTAAACATGTTCACTGACATTTACACACCTGTAATAGCAGAACTGCAATGCTTAAACATTGCACATGTAGTTTTATAAAGGAGACATCTCCGTACATTTATTATGTGCATACTCCCGATGTGAGGAATTTTGCAGAATTCATTTTATAACCTGAATTATGTTGGATTCCAATTACTAGCATTTAGGTTTATTTTTAGAAGGGAGAAAATGGTAAAGAAGAAATAAACAGCACAGAGCGTTTTGTAGTTCTACAGTGGGGTGTTGGCTATTGCAAAAAGAAACAAGTGGGAATATCATCAAATATTCTTGATGCCACAAAAGCATATTATAAAATATACATGTACAGTTGAATGCAACCTGCCAAATTACAGGTTTACACGTTCATTTTGTGAATAGTAGTATACAACTTCTGCAGTGTTAGAAAAGCAACATATTTGCAAATGTTATTGTACTGTAACATTTTATTTCAACCCTAAATGGGCCTTAATATCCATTAGAAATTCTCACCTGCTGGCAATGCAGAGCTTAATAATATCACTGAACTTTGGGCTGTCACTTAACAACCATGGGCTCATTAACTTATTAAGAATGTGAAAACAGCTTTTTGATGCCTTTAGGGGAAGGCTATAGAAGACCACAAAACATGACTAGCTCACAATTTCTATGTCCATAATATCTTTAATATCACAGGGGAGCTGTGAAAGTCAAGGCAATATCTGAAGACAAAGAAAACCTTCATAGAGAGCTGTTTGTATGCTGGTCAGGGAGGCAAAACCTCATATGACTGCAAAGGAAGTGCAGAAAGGTGTTGCTTGCACAAACATGATCTGCATGGAACAGTCATCAAAAGTAAGTCTACCTGTGACCTCATCACAAACGTCAACATCTGAGGCATGCAATACTACATCTAGACAAGCCAGACACCTTTTGGAAACAAGTGCTGTGGGACAGACGAAGGCAAAACTTTTAACTCTTTGGCCACAATCAATTAAATAACTTAATTATAATTCATACATGAGTTCATAATAGTTAAAAGTACTAAAGTAAGGCTAGTTGCAGTCTCAGATTACCAAAAACCAAGTTAGTTAAAATTGGTTAACAGACCGCAGCTGTTTGAAGTAATTTCTCGAATTCGGACCAGCGACCAGCATACAGAGAATAAATTAGGAGTATCGAAATATAATAGAGTTGGAGAAGTTCCAAGAATAAACCTGCCTGCATTTTTTTCTAAGCCCTGAGACCCCACAAAGGGGAGACAGAAGCTCATTGTAGTCTCAGTTTTACCTTACTATCTCTGGTAAATGCTGATCCTCCCTATAAAACTACAAATCCCACAGTGCCTTATGATATTGAAAACAGAACGGAGAAATTAGATGTGGTCAAAGTCTATGACCACATTAGATGTGGTCAAGTAAAAGGTAAAAAAAAAAAAAGAGGCGGCTCCAAATTTACAGTTTTCAAACTTGAAATTCAGGTCTTCTAGCGCAGAGAGAATAATCTGAGCTTGAAAAGAGCATCTGTGAGCCGCTTCAGGGTCCAGGATATCTCCTGGCAGTGCTGTCCAACATCTGTGGTACTGAGGGACAGATTTTTTCTGGTCTGTGTGAGGGACACAATGCCATTGCTTTTTCAACAGTCTGTCTAAAGTGTGAACAGGTGAACAATGTGGCACTGGCAATTTGAGGTGTGATCAGTGCAGGTTATTACAGGTGTAAACAATAGAGGTCCATACAGATGTAAATAATAAAGGGTCTTGAAGAATACAAGGGATTACAAGCGTGAACAATGCAGGGTTTTTACATCCTGAATATTATGTATGAAGGGGTATTCGGCCCACTAGCTGCCAGTTGGACAGCATTGTCATAGAACATACTAGGTGCTAATTTAAATATGTATAATATATATTTATGTAATTAATAGTAGCAGGAAACATTAAAGGGATACTGTCATGGCAAAACATGTTTTTTTTTCAAAATGCATCATTTAATAGAGCTGCTCCAGTAGACTTCTGCACTGAAATCCATTTCTCAAAAGAACAAACAGATTTTTTATATTCAGTTTTGAAATCTGACATGGGGCTAGACATTTCTTCATTTTCCCAGCTGCCCCGCTCATGTGACTTGCGCCAGCACTTTAGTAGGGAACTGCTTTCTGGCAGGCTGTTGTTTTTCCTTCTCAATGTAACTGAATAGTATGCAGTGGGACATGGGTGTTTTTCTTAAATCTACCAGGCAGCTGTTATCTTGTGTTAGGGAGCTGTTATCTAGTTACCTTCCCATTGTTCTGTTGTTAGGCTGCTGGTGGGGAAAATGGGAGGGGTTGATATCATTCCAACTTGCATGTTTTGGCCATTTAATTGACAAGCAATTTTGTCCGACAAATAGTAGCAATGGTTGGTCACCAATAGATATTATCAGATAGGAAATACATGCAAAGATATTATTATCCGACAGAAATGTTTTAGCCTATTTGATCAACTTAACGTCCGATCACATAGGTATGAAAATTGTTAGAAACTTTGTTTTGTATGATTATATTCATGCCTATAAGACTGTGCCAGTTAGGGTTGCCACCTGGCCGGTATTTTACTGGCCTGGCCTGTAAAAATCATGGTTGATCCCAATGTTATTAATAGGGAAAAAACATAAAAATATAGGAAGGCTGGTATTTTTTTTCCTGAAAAGGTGGCAACCCTAGTGCCAGTACATTAGTCTTTTTTTTTCATTATAGAAGAAATGTTCTTTAAAAAGTAGTGTTTCATGTTGATTTATTGAAAATGTCTGCAAAAATGCTACTAGTGCCACCCATCCATTCAACTTTCCTGCTGCCTCTTTTTCCAGGCTGTGCAGGGGAGCCAGTGACACTCAGCACACTGCACTGTAGTAAAGGAATCAATCAGTAGCTTGGCCGACATGATAGGGAACTGAAGACTGTCTTTGTTTGCAGGGCTGTGATTGGCTATCCTCCTCCTACTGTGCTTCTTGAAGGGAAACAGGGACATAGACCACAGCAGATCTATAAGGAGCTCCAATACATGGGACATTTTTAAAGATAGTCATTTTTAGCCTAAAGCAAAACCAGCACTATGTAGTGTCCATTATTGCCTACACTATTGGAGGGGTTTTCATTTATCCTATATGTCTCTTTTAATGTATGCATGGATATCAAAATATGTACTTACTAGTATAATGTAGAATTTCTGAGCATAGATATATATAATACATGTATTTCATTTACAAATTTTGATAGAATTTTCCTTTGCCAATTATTTAGCTTTGTCTTTCTGGATGTTATTAGCTGATGACTAAGAAGTGCATTTACTAACACTGGAGATTAATATCAATGTAATGTCTGCACTTGGACCTCCATGCCTTGATTGGTGAGTTTTACATTTATTCCTGGATTTTTCTGTTAATGGAAATACCTCAAAGGTCACCACAGTCTTGAAAAGCAAGCTGAATATTATGAAATGGCCTGCGTAGTCTACTGGATTAAATATAATTTTTCCATTTTTTTTACTTTAATAAGCATGTATTTATGTATTTATATACCTAATATCATTCTAATAAATCATAAAGGAATGAGATTTTTTTTACAACCAGTGTTAGCGGTAATGCATCCTTTCACAGATGATACTGAATATTGCAGGGAGTATTTTCCCAGCAGCCTTAGCCGCCAGTTAACATTACTGTCTATGCAGGCTCCATGGCTCTGTTGGGTGAAATCATACCTTTATTTCTTTTAACTTTTAGCCCTTAAATATAGTTATTGGATTTTTCAGGAAACCAGGGTGCCTGATACATGTTCATATGTGCTTACTAGCTGTAATGATACCTGGTGGTCTAGGTAAGCATGCATCCTTTTATTTGGTGCGCCTGATGTCATTCCGCTTGGCGCAAAATTCAAATACAGATGCAGCCACTGGGATTTGTGAGTTAAATGCATCATGACTCAGGGTTAATTGAAGAAACTGTGTTATCTAAAGTTATCTTAACTCATTTAATGCATTTAACCTTTTCATTAGCATACCAAAGCACCATTGTTTTCAATGGTGAACTCTTTAATTGGATGGGATGCTGTGACACAATATTCTGTGATAAGTGAGTTAAATGGGATAAATGAGTTAAGTTATTCTGTGTCAAATGCACAATCCAAATTGGCTTCATCTGTATATAAAGGTGCCTCGTTTTCCTTGTCCTGGGTGTGATTCTTTGTTGTTTTAGTGTTCCTTGATCCTTGCTTGTCCTTGACCACTTCAGAACTGACCATTGCCTGTTTACAGTTTGCCTCAAGAGGAAACTTCAAGCAGCTTTGGGAAACTGAAGCAACTCATGGGTTTTACCACCAGTGATTCACATTATTGCCTATGGGAAAGCTTTTACAGGAGATTAGTCACTTGCAGAAGTAGATATTTATTGTTGGCAATTAATCTCTTGGTGCACCATTGCCATAAAAGTCCCTAATGCCAAAACAATGTTTCAAGCTGCCCATAAAGTCACCCACAAAAAAAGCAAAGATTTGATTGGCTGCTATGGGCAACATCACCAGTGATGCAAGTCTCCGGTGTCAATATGTCCCTAAGACGTCCTTAAAAGAGCAGTAGCTTGGAGGAATGAAGACATATGATGAATCATAGATTATAAAGAGGGTTCAGGAAGAGAACATATTTCAGATGAAGCAGAATAAGAGAACAGAAGGTCATCCTGCCTAAGCTCTCAAGTGAGAAAGTGATTTAATTAATTTTTTATTTCAACAGAATGAGTAAAAGCGAGTTATTTTTTATTAAAGCACTGCTTGTGTGCATTTTGCTTGTAAAATCTAAAATCTCTCCCTACTTTTTCTCCCTGATAGTCAATATAATAATGACTTTAAACCTGCCCGCTGTCACCTCTGTCTCACATACAAAGAATGAGAGAGAGTCAACATTTGCACAACATACTAATGAGGTGGAAATACCCCACCTGTTTGGGTGCATAGTGTAAGTGCTCTGTGTTTACTAGGAACTAGTGATTTGGACCCACCAATGAACAACAGCAGAGAATAACAGGTGCTTTCCTGTTTTCACTCTCCAGTTGTTTACACTAAGCAAAACGTCAGTAGACAAGGAAACCTTTCCAAAGTGTAGATTTGAAATAAGCATATGCTGTCAGAGGTGCTCAATATAGGGGACAGAGCTGGTAGGCCACTGCACTCTAATTAAATAAAAAAATATGACTTTGGAACGATATGGTATGCATTCTATTACATTTCTGTGCTTTGTATAAGGGTAGAACTATGCGAGAATTCTTCGTCGGATCAACGCCCAGTGACAAAGCGCAGGCGACAAATCTGACGGACTTGCAAACGTCAAATTATAATTGGACTGCATACAAAGTCGCAGGTAAGAACTACACGGTCCGACTGTTGGATGAAGATGATGCTTACTGTGTCCACATCCAACAGTAGTGTCAAGTTGGCTATAATGTAGTTCTTACCTTCGACTTTTCATTCATTCCAATTATTCCAATTGGTTCTACCCTAAAACTACCTGATCTGGAACAGCCATGCCACCACGGTCACTTATAATTCCATGTAAGAGATCAAGTAAAGCTGGCCATAGACGTAAAGAGTTTTGAAAGATCCAATGGTTATCGTGAGACCACGATTGTCTCAAAACGATTGTTTAAATGCCTGATGTGTCCATCAACTAAAAAGACCATTTCAGGCGATATTGCCAGCAAAACTGAAGGATCGCTGCCTGCTTGACCCTGCAAACATAGGTAGATTGCATGGGGACCGATAAAGATTTTGGCCGATCAATCTTCAGACCGATGTCGGACGAAAAATCGTAAGATGTACGATCGTTTGTATCCCACTAACCGCACGATAATTTGGCAGATTGGTCGGATTTTGCTAAGATTGGTCGTTCGGCAGGGAAAGATTGTTGCGTCTATGGGGAGCTTAAGGGAATCCAGTAGTTTAAGAAAACACCTTTGTGTTGACTCATTCAACTAGACTGTAGCTTATTTTGCTCCTTGATTTTTTTTCTGTATAGCTCCTATTATTGTTACCTTTACATTTACCCTTTATTCCCCTTATTTCCATAAATGTCACACACAGGTTTTTTAATATATAGAGTCATTTTTATTCCATTTTGTTTGTTACCTCAAAATGCCTATAAAATGGAAGTGTACAAAGATATAATTTTGCACGTGAGAAAGAGTTGCCAGTCTTTTACAGAGCAAATGTTGTGATCCTTTTCAAAAGCATAAGAAGCAGAAAGCATAGTATGAATGCTTGGGAGGCATGGGTGTGTGTTAGTTTCCAATTTGGAATGAGTGGTTCCTATTGGCTAGCACTAGTGATTCAATAAGGTCTCAAGATGTTTACGATATTGACTGCAGTAAATTGGTTGTTTAATTTTTATAAAACAACTTCATCTTGCATGCCCAATAACGTGCTTGAGAAGTGGCATATACACAAGGCATGAAGGCTAGTTATAATGAAGCCTTTCCTGTTACATATTTAATGGAATCAAGTGAATGTTTCTTGTGTATTGGTACCATTTGTTATAAAGTCAGGGGTATGCCCTCAGCCTTTCATCTGCTACTGGTAATCTACAGCTGGAGGCAACTCTGTTAAAAAGATTGTATGTTATATATTTGGGCTTATATAATATTTGCCGTAAAGCACATTTGGTGGGCAGACTTATATATATATAAGTTGCTGCTATTTAGAATTTATATAATAATATTTGGTGCCTGAGGCACAGGTAGATACCATGTCTCATTCAAGGACCTTACAAATATAAAGTCCCTGCTCTGGAGGGCATGACTGTTGATATAAGATGTCAGAAAATCAAACTTTTGTTTCAAGTTGCTATTTGTAGGTTAGAAAAAACAGAACAACATCATGGGCCAGTGTGGGAGATCATTGATTTCTGTTGCAGTGGCTTTTTGAATTCATGGTTGCGTTGAGCAAAAAGCAGCAAACATATTTTAACAAGACGATACTGCTATTCCTGATCATTTATTTTAAAGGATAAGGGGATTCAGGAAAAACACAGGCTGGACATAAATGCTGGAAGTTCAGAATGACATTGCACTGTATGAACCTTGCTTATAGGGTCACACATGTCAATAATGTTTCATTTAGACTGCTATATGCCATTAATACTGTATGATATATCTTCAGCCAGGCTAAGCCACACATTGCTGACTGTTTTTATTCACTTGAATATGTTACCTATAGACTATGTGACAGGTTCAATAACCTTAATCAGTGCAGTTTCTACTTTCCTTCAAACAAATACCATTTATTAATAGACAAATGTCCCTTTTATATCCAAGGCCAATGTGAACACGCAGTATTAGATAAAGGGGTTTGGGTTATCAGACACTCCTCCATTGCCCACAACTTATTTCTCCTGAGTAGGCCATAAAACCTTTGCAACTATGTACATAAAAATAAATATATTTCCTCCTCTTGCCAGTTTCTTGTTGATCTGTGGCCCATGTGATAAAGTAGGCATCAGAAAGGCATGGTGGAAAGTCTTTGGTTCTTTGAAGAGTGGGTCATGTCTGCAGTGCTCACTGCTGGATGGGGAGACAGTAGTTGTGATGGCGGGACAGGACATAGCCTCGGGGACATACACATTCATAGGATCCATCTGTGTTACGGCACTGCCCATTTAAGCACAAGATGGATAGATCCTCTGCTTCATCACACTCATTGATGTCTAAAACAATATCAGTAAAGGAAAGATTGTTATGCCATAGTCAATCATTAATTTATTTGTTATTGCTGCATAGAATGTGGTTTATATTCCCACTAATTATATTTTACAGTAAAATGTAAACAACCATCCATATTTAGATTGTAGCAATTTTATATTTAGTATACAAGATAATTTTTTCTGTTCCTATCATTACCTTTCTCATTACACTCTAATGTTCAAACTCTAGATCTGACATTTTCTGTATAACCTGAAGGTAATATTGTCTTATCTTAATTTAAAACTATGATACATGATCCATCTCCTGTGCTATGCAGTACTCAGTGGCACTCCAGCAGTCTAGTACAGTGATTTTCAACCTTGTGCCTCCAGCTGTTAAGAAACTACAAGTCCCACAATGCATTTGCCTGACTGTGGCTGTCAGACTCCTTCATTGCATTGTGGGACTTGTAGTTCCTTAATAGCTGGAGGCGCAAGGTTGAAAATCACTGGTCTAGTATATTGTGGCATGTTAAGTCTCTCTTGCTTTTTTGCCTTATTATTTTTATTGTCCAGCTGTAGCATCTTTTTTTAAAGACAGTTTGTTTAAAATTATTCAAACAAGCATTCTGTCTTTTTCTGGGTGATATTACCTCATCAGAGCAAACATGGCTCCCTGTAAAATAGAACCCATACCAGTGTGTGTTACTGAGCATTTACAAAAAGCTGAAGTATAATCAGCCCTACTTAGACATGGGGTACACTGTCCCTTTAACAACTGGGTGTGAGGATCAGCTCCACCATTTTTACCTAATTTTTTTTAGACAATTTGTCTTCAGAATATAATGCAATTTCACAGACCCTGTTTTATTCATCCTTCACCCTACATGTGCAGGAAATGTTCCTTTATTCAGCGTAATTGCAATGCAGCATATGTGATGTACATGAAGCATGTAGTACACCCAGCCATACCCATTGAAATGTTGTGCTATGATGGATTAGTAATATTTACTAGATCAAGAGCAAATATGGGGTCTAGACACCCTAGCTTTTAAGTGAATATGCTCTTGAGATCACTGATTATAACTTAACTATCCTAGATATATGGAATAATTTACCCCCTTTCAAACAGTTATGTGACTATATCTCTCTCTCTTGTAAACTGTAACTGGAGAAGAGTTTGATGGAAGGTATATTTCCCCTAGGTTCATCTGTATACTTGTGACTATGCTGAATTTGTGCAATCCATTATCACAATATGACTAACTTTTGCTTCCCCCTATCCTTCTTACCTATGCATGCCATCAATGTGATGTCCAGTCGGTACCCATCATAGCAGTCACAAGTGTAACCTTCTGGAACTCTGATGCATCGGCCATTCTCACAGCCATTTAGTATGCCACATTCCTCAGCCTGCAGACCCTCAAACTGCTCATACCGATCTGTATGGGCACAACAAAACATGTTTTCAGTATTGTGATACACAAATAGCTCTTTGCATACAAACTGTTTGGCATATTATAGGCACCAGTGAGTTTGTTCATTGAAGCCAATCAGCAATAAGGTTTGGTCAATCTACTACAAATTGCATTGTAATAGTGATGAAGCCTCTTCCCAACCTTTTCCAATGTTAAAAATTTGGAGAGGTGAGGGGGCGCCTCAGATAAGCTAAAGCAGGGTGGCACTCATGGCAGAATTGGCCCTGTTTACCAGTGATCTGTAGATGCCTGCTGTAGCCCCCCATGTTTTTTTTATAATAGAAAATATCTATTGATTTTTTTTCTACTGATTCACTAAGATCAGTTACCTGAGGTTAGGGACCGACATATAAAGTTTATATTAATATCATTTTCAAGGTATTAAGTGTTTTGTTTGTAAGTTCCTCAGTCCTTCTGCAGTAAACTCAGTGCTATATTACACTGATTTTCATGCTATAATGTGACCCTGGTGAAGTAGTATCTTGTACCCTTAAGGTTTCTCACTTTGTGTTTTATGGAACTGTTGTTGGTTATTTACATGTGCCTGTTCATTCTACTACTTGTGTGATGGTTAGCTCTCTACAAGTGACCAGGAAAAATGTGGTCCTCTTTAAATTTCACTGTAAGTCACAACCCTCAGTGTAAGAATTGCTTCAAATACCCAGATTTGCTTCACACAGGTAAAAAAAGTGATTGATAAATGCACTATTTGCTGTGCAGTTATGATTTCCCTTTCTGTATCTAATACGTTGCTCATATTTGGATAGGTTGGTATACAAGGCAGGATAATCTTAGTTCAGAATGTAAATGGGTCTCTGCATAACCAGACAAGATACATTATTGAGGCAGTTATGTAATCTTTTTATTACCATCAAATGCCTCTCTTGGGTCTCCTCTCCAGCTTGAAACACTCCCTGGATCACGGGACCCAGGCCTTCGTGGTTGAACCCTACGTCCCCCTGCTTCAAGTTCAAATCTAGAGGGGATATCAGGACTTCTCAACCTGGATCGAGATACAGATGGATAAAGACGAGGATCATGTGGAGAATCTGTCCTCTGAAAAGGGTTTCTTGGCTCTTCAATAGAAGGGTCAGGGTAATAAAGATCTGAATCAAAGTCTGGGGATTCATAAGGTGGGAGGCTGTAGAGTGAATCACGTGGGCCATAAGGTGGTGCTGGCCTTGACCCAAAACTTGTTCCACCTGGAGCAGCAGGGTAAGAATCATATCCTGGTCTCACTATCCTAGGAGGGGGGTTGGCAAATGTATCAGGTCCATATGGAACTCCATAACCTCCGTATTCTGTGCCATAATCATAAAGGCTAGGTTGTGGTGGGCCAGGGTTTTCAGGTTCTGGAGATCTCCAGTCAATACAAAGGGATTCCAAATCATCTAGAAATGGAAACAGAAATAGAAAAAGAATATATAATAAAGAGAATAATAAAACATAAAGTCTTATGCTGTGAATAAACCTTTGTATTGAGAGCTACATTTCAGCTACATCATTATATATCCACCATATAGAGCAGAATCTCTGTCGGCTTCTCTATAATCACTATGTTGCTTTTCTTTTCTAATCTCTTCTTTGGTCACTGTCATTTCACTTCTCTCTATCTCAAAAAATGAATGCTGTCATTGCACTTATTAGTGCTGCTTATTAAAGGCAATTGTGCCTAAACACAATCACAACTGTTTTCCCATCCAGTCTGTTCTACTGAATCATGCACAAGCTCACTTAAAGGAGAGTTCAACAGTAAATGAAAAAACCCTACCCCTGTGTTTTATATGCATTTATTGTATGCAAGTGTATTGGGTTGTCCAATATCCACCATTCCTGTATAATGCATCATGTCCCTTTTCTTTAAATAAATAAATAAGATTTAAAAAAAAAAAAAACCCTACCGCACTACCCTACATAGACCCCCCTCCCTCCTCCCCCCTAGCCTAACTGCTACCCTGGGCAAATGCCCCTAAGTCTTTACTTAACAGATTCTGTCCAGCAGAGTTCACAGCAGCCATCTTCCGGCACTTCATAATTAGAGTGGCATATTGGCAATCTCTGTGACTCTCAGTGCATGCGCAGTTTTCGCAAAGAGGAATATTGCTGCAACTGCGCATGCTCGGATACGCCTCTTATTGCAGGGTTTACCGAAGAGAAGATGATGGCTGCTGTGAACTCCACTGGACAGAATCTGCACAGGGTTAAGTAAAGGCTTAGGGGCATTTGTTTGGGGTAGCAGCTAGGTTGGGGGGGGTCTCTGTAGGGTAGGGATTTTTAATTTACATCAGGGGCACCCTGGAGGTCCCACCACCTTAAATACGGTCATAACTGTATGGTTCTTTCTAACGGCTTAATCAATAGGGGTCATATCAATGTCAAAGCAAACAAATCCCACCTCCACAAATTCTTATTCCAGTTGGGTTCGATTCATGAAACCACAGAAGTTCAATTGTGCTTAGCACAAGTCTGCATGCTGCTGCAATGATGCTGGAATTGTGTAGAGGAATGCTGCATAATGGATAAGACACCTGACAAAACTGTGTCCAAAATTGCACTTTGCACTCTGTACTTTGCTATACACTGTTTGTATCTCGCTCTTATAATCTGTTATTCTCTTTTCTCAGGTATGGATTGCTTATACTGTATCTTTTTGAACGCTAACTTTGCACTAGAGCAGGGACTAATGTCTCTATAACACTCTATATGAATAAAGAATAATAGTTAGAATGAATATCCCTTTCTTCTGTGCAGCATATCCTTACCAGTGTCCCTTCCAGGACACAGTGCACAATTTAATCCCCAGGCTTCTCCATATTGACAGCAGCACTCAGTATAAGTTGTTTGTCTTTCCAGCAGAGGGCGTCTACACAACAAATCTGCTCCAATCTCCTGCCAGCAGTAGGAGAGATTTTCGTCTAGGACAAACAGAAGCATTAGAGCTCTGTATACATTACATAATGATAAATCTATATATATGTTTATGTTCATAGGTTCCTACTGACCTATAGCCTGACTGGTGTTGGTGACACATCTCCTCTGGGTTGAATCCAGCACCAGTGGGGGGTTGCAGCTACAGTAATAGGATCCTACTGTGTTTATGCAGTTCCCCCCTACACACAAGTCCTCTTCATGACATTCATCATTATCTGAGATTCAGTTATATAAGAAAGTATAAATTAATAGTAATAAATGGATATAATCAGTAATACGTAAACCAAAACACTATTAAATGTTTGAAAATATTGTATAAAATGTAAAGTTTGGTGATACCTTTTATTGGCTAACTGAATAAGTAACAGTTGCAAGCTTTCGGAGCACACAGGCCCCTTCGTCAGGCAAAATACAAATGAAAATTGAAAAGACACATTCATTGTTCATTTGTACTTTGCCTGACGACGGGGCATGTGTGCTCCGAAAGCTTGCAACTGTTACTTATTCAGTTAGCAAAAAAAAGGTATCACCAAACTTTACATTTTATACATTTTTTTCGAATGGCTAACACAGTACTACATCTCAATACTATGAATATATTGTACTTATTCATTTTAATGAATGCTACCTTATTATACAGGAGCTAATGAGAACTTTCTGTAAGATATTGGTATCAAATATAAAAGAAGAGCTACCTAGGAAATCACAAACGTTTTTAGTATACCTTAACAAAGCATGAAATGTTAAGGAATGAAAGGAATAGCTTGTGCTGAGAACACCTCTCTATACAGGTATGGAATCTCTTATACAGAAAGTTTCAAAATCTACAATCCATTCCTTAAGATTAAGGTTTTTAATGGGAAAATGTGGTAATAAATATATTTTTCCTATAAGAATGAAAGATATAATGTTTCGGAAGTTCATGCATATTATGAAGGAGGTTTAAGTGAAAGCATTGTAAATTTCACTTTCCACCACTATAAGTTTGTGAGGGTTTAAGATAAGCTGAATAACCTATGGATAGGTGAGTAATGGAGCGATTAGTGCACATATCCTTTTCCTTGCAATCTTACCTACACATTCAAGCCGCTGTACATCATAATAGTACCCATTGGAACAGTAGCAAGAAAAAGAGGGGATCTTGTTCTCACAGTAACCTCCCTTACACAACTGGGTACCAAAGATTTCGCATTCATTGATATCTATCAGAAAATCAGAAATTATTCATCAAACATTCTCTGTGATTGATTTAATTCAGTGTCACTATTGTAAGCATCAAAGGACAGGGTGAGGCCAGATATTACATATATCTATCCTAACTGAATTTCACCCAGTGAAACACAAAACAGGATGATATATGCAGGGAGTCACTGGAAGAGCAGGGAAAGCAAATGACAAAGCAGGATCCAATATAATGTCTGCATTCACAGCCCAGGGCCAGAACATGGGGTAGGCAGAAGAGGCACCTGCCTAGGGTGCAACCATAAGGGGACGCTTGGCAGCAGGACTAGACTGGGATTCAGAATAGGCCCTGCCATCTCTTCTACAAAGAGGCCCAAACAGGCCCCACCAGCCCACTGAACAGTCACTTTCTATGGCAACATGCAGCAGCCCATCGGGCATTTGCCAGAACCCACAGATTGCCAGTCCGGGCCTGCTTGGCAGGTACCTATTAAGCATATTCCGCCTACCCCTATTTTGTGTTCCCTACACTTCTGTAGCGCTCCCCTCCCTCCTCTGCACCGTCACCTCCTCCCCTTTCCATCACTCCCCTCCCTCCTCCCCTATCCTCCCTCTTCCCCTATCTGTCACTCCCCTCCCTCCTGTTTTCAATTTTTCAGGTTGTTAGGCTGCAAAAGGCATAAATTTTTTTTTCAGGCAACCAGTTTCCCCCATACGTTTTCTATCATATGGCATGTTATTTAACTGTGGGCTTATGTGTAGGGCAGGGCCATTTTAAGGCCTTGGTGGGCCCTGGGCAAAGAGCAAACTAGTGGGCCCCCCCCCCACAACCGTGTGCGCCAGAAATTTTTTTCGAATCCCCTCCCTGTATTTTGCCCTGTCTCCCTCCCTGTGTGTGTCCCCCTTCCTCCCTTTGCGCGTCCCCTCACTCCATCTTCCGCCCTCTGTCTTCCCCTCCTTCTGTCTTCCTCCTTGTGTGTGTCCCCTCCCTCCAGTTTCCTCCCTCTCTGTTCCCCTTCTGGCGTTTTCCTCACGGTGCGCGTCTCCTCCCTCCTGGTGTCTCGCCTGTTCACCGAGCGCAGTGGGCCCCCTGGGACAGTGGGCCCTGGGCAGGTGCCCCATCATTTGCATTATTAAAGCGGCCCTGGTGTAGGGCATTAAAACAACTCTATTGACTTTAATAAGGTTCCCTTGGCATGTCTAGTTATCAGTGTTAATGTAATGTATTTGATACACCATGTAACATAAATAGCTAAATTCCACTTTAAATTGCTCACCGTATGCAAATTAGCCTGAGTGTAAGCTCTCTAGCGAAACTGCGCTAGGCAGAATTGATCACAGCTTCTGTTTGATTTGTTCGCTCTGCCAAAGTAACACTAGAGAAAATTCACCAGCTTTCAGCACCCTGGACGCAATTTCACACTTAAGTGAATTAGCAATGTCTGAGCGAATTTTCTCCTGGCGAAGTGTTGTGATGGCACTGATGAAATTGCATTCTTTAGTGAATTTGTCCCTTGGTCTCTTCTCCTATTGGAGTAGGTAGCTCACATATTAATTATATGGGTGGTTCATCTTAAAGTTAAGTTACAAGGGGGAATGTCATAAAATTCACAAGCGTTATGTAAAATGGCCTTTTTGTGAACGTTTAGCACTGCTTACAATGTAAAATCATTTACTGGCAAATATTACATTGTGTTCATTACCGCTAAGCAAAGGTTTAGTGTTAACACCTGCTCTGGAGTTTTGTTAAATATTTTGTCGCAAAAAACACTTTGCCTTTCGAAATGTAATTGCATATGCTGCGAATGTTTGCAAAAGCCATTTGGTCGTAAACTTTGTGCTAAAGTCGTTGAGATCTTTAATCAGTCAAAAAAAAACACAAACAGGGTCGCTAATGTTCACAAACATCTTTGCGCAGGTTTTTTGCTCTAACAAAACATATTCCATTTTCCCTTAGTATGTTATCGAATGGCTAATTCTAAACAACTTTTCAATTGGCCTTCATTTTTCTTAATTGCGTTCTTCTTCTGAGACTTTCCAGAAGAAGAAAAATCCCAAATGGGGGTCACTGACCCCATCTAAAAATAAATGCCCTGTAAGTTCTTGCTACTATTAATTATGCATCTTTCTATTCAGGGCCTCTTTTTTCATATTTCAGTTTCTTATTCATATCAATGCATGGTTGCTGTGGTAATTGGACACTAGCAACTGGATTGCTGAAACTGCAAACTGGGGAGCTGTTAA
This sequence comes from Xenopus borealis, assembly GCA_024363595.1. Lineage (NCBI taxonomy): Eukaryota > Metazoa > Chordata > Amphibia > Anura > Pipidae > Xenopus > Xenopus borealis. The sequence continues at coordinate 60,298,349 of CM044445.1, forward strand.
ATAAAAAGCTAAATAACTGAAAAAATACAAATAATTAAACATAAAACCAATGGCAAATCACTCTCCACATTATACTAAAACTTAATTTAAAGGTGAACAGCCCCTTTAATATTAGGTTGGATTGGGTGTTTTTGTATTTAACTGAACTGTACTTTGTCATTAACTATCTGATATTATTGTGGTAGCTCTGTTTGTGTTAGGAAGATAAGCTCCTTGGTTCCACATTTCAAATGCACATCATTGTTTTAGATTACCTTTACATTTTATTTTCAGTATGACACCTTACCTTTTAACCCTTGTTCTGATATAGTGTATCCCCCTCCCCGTGGACACAAGGCCTGGTATTCAGCTGAAAAATATCAACACATATATCAAACTGCAGACTGAAAAGAGTAAAAGACACAGTAGTCATTTTGACACTTTCTTCAACTGCATAATAAAATCACAATAATTGCCTTTGTCTACAATATAAAATGGACATGTTAGAAGAAGGGATGGCTTATATATCAAAAACTGAATTTGTGAATTTTACAGGTTTTTTTTAAAAAAAATTTGAATGAACTTGAAAACTTACCAGATTAGTATGCTTATTTATGAAAGAAACGCAAATGCAGCAAGTTAAAATTCTACTCACCATTTGTAATGGGTCTACCAACTCTAAAAACAACTTGAAATAATTGTTTACGTTTTGATTAGGACAACTCATTTTGGCAACCCACAGCAGCCAGTAAGAAAAAGGCTTTGATCAGATCAGTTTAATCAATTTAAAGCTATTTTCTAATTGGTAGCTCTAAGATACAGCACTGGTACAAAGTAGCTCTTTGCTTTGTGGACCACTTGGGAGGCAATATACTGTATATGTATATAATGGTACTTGATGGCAAGTACAAAATATATAATGCATCTGTTCTCTTACCTGTGCCTATTGTTGGGCATTTTTGAATCTCACAGTTTTGGCCCCATCCTTCACCTATGCTACAGCAGCATTCATCCTGGCTTACATTTCTGGCAAGGACATTCCCACAAACATCTGACTCTTCCAAATTGTAATAACATTCGTTGTTACTTGAAGTCAGTGAGTCCACCTGAGCTGTCCTAGGATGGCTGGGAGGCACAGGGCGCACTAGGAGACAAATGAATGATTAATGTGTCGGGTATCATTTTTGGAGACACCTTTATTGACACAGCTAATGTGGTCTGACATTACTACTAACTGTCAAGAGATTACTCGGTAACAACTGGTAAGTTCCTTACCAGTAGAGTTAGATCTGATGCATTTTCCAGACATTGGGTCAAACTCGTCCTTGCTATTTGGACATGTACAGAGAAAGGAGCCCTCCACATTCTCACAGATTGCTGTTCCACAAACACCTTGCAGGGTCAGACATTCATTGACATCTGCAAGTGGCAAAAAGAAAATATAATGTTTCATCAGAAACCACCCTACCTATCAAATACCCTGGCACATACAATAGTCCTTTCTTGGGATATTTCTGAAGTCAAACTAAAATGTATTAAAGATTTTCTAATTAGGCACAGTTTCTACATGTTATAGTCTCTTAAGCAGATCACAAAGCCTGTTGCCGATGACTTGGGCCAAATGATAACCCATATACACATACTGACCAGTCAATTCTCAATATTGTTTGATCTTACACTGGCATTATGTTTTAAGCCATTGAATGTTTTTTGACTAATCATCTTTCTTTCTTATTGACTACTTGATCCATTTT
>CM044445.1:60300306-60316594 GCA_024363595.1 Xenopus borealis
CCCCCCCCCCCACCTGTAGATACTGGGTCTGCTTCCCCTAGAGTTACTCTAATCCTGACTGAAGGAACATTACACATTACAGACTGAGGAACAGAATGCGGATTGTACAAAATGTTATATACTCTGGGGAATATTTATCTAAAGGTGAAATAGAAAAGAAAAACATAGTTCACCATCACCACCAGGAAAAGCTCACTGCCCTTTGTTCATTTGTATGGGGTTTTTAGAGGCATATTTATAAAGTGGTGAACACTTACTTTAACCCACTAATAAATATTAATATAAAATTCCTATACAAGTGATTACTGCGTGTTGAAAATTCCATGCGGTTAGGGTGTAATACACTGTTTTCACACTTTTGATAAAATGTGCCTCTGTACCTCTTAGTTAAATGACTCACCTACACAGTGGCGTTCACCCCTTGCCCCCTCATAGCCTTGGTCACACAGGCATTGATAGGTTCCTGCCAGATTGTGGCAAGTTGCGTGGTCACCACAGACAGTTGTGTTCAGACACTCATTGATATCTGACAAAAGAAAATAATGTAGGCATTTCATTTTGTTAAATTATCTCTGATATAAATGTCATGCATGTGATTTAAAAGGGAGTTGTATTTTTTTTCCTTGTATGCTTGGCTTTCCTCCAGACACTCTGGTTTTGTCCCATGCCCCAGAAAATATACTAGTAGGTTAATTAGTTTCAGCTCGAATTGACTTGTGTGAACAGGGGCACTGCTGCAATGAGTTGAGTTGAGAAACTCATCTCAGAGGGCAGAAGCCCAGTAGTGACAGAGGGGCGGCAAAAAACAGGTCCTTGTAACTTTAAGAGCAGTCTCTTCTAGTAGGTGCAATTGCACTCTCTGCACTAACGATGTGCCTGACCCCCTACAGCACAGGGTTAGCCCTGGGGGTGAGGAAGGGCAGCATCACAGGAGTCAACTCAGGGTGACTCAAGTCCTAGAACTGCCCCAGTGTCAATGGAAGAACTTTAACTGTAAGCTCCCTTGGTGCAGGGACTGAAATTACTTTTGAACATTTCCATTTAAAGCACTATTGGGGCTATAGAGTATAGATAACTGGTAATAACAATAATAACTGCTAGGACAACATTTTATATCCATCACCTGTGCAGTCTCCTGAATGAGCTAACTGGTATCCAGGCTCACAGTCACTAATACATCTATAGGATCCTGGGGTATTTTCACAACGTTTATTGCCACAAATAGATCTTCCATATTCTAAACATTCATCAACATCTGGAAATAAAGACATAGAAGAAGAGAAAAAGATTATCTTAATACCCTTTTCTACTGTAAAACAAAGTAATTTTCCTAATTCCTAAAATATGGCTTTATTTCTTTAGGCAAGTAAACTATATATTATGTCTGTTGAATTAACACTTGTATATTCTAATCCAACATGACCTAGAAATAGGTTACATACCGATGCAGTGCTGGCCCTCACTGGACATCTCGTGGCCCCAGTTACAAGTGCAGCGATAGGAACCTAAAAGATTCTGACATACTGCATTGTCTCCACATATTGTAGAATTTGCACATTCATTGATATCTGTAAACAGAAGATGTAAAATGAAAATGAAGAGTTTCATTGATTTTCTATAAACTCTTTAATCATAATGACCATGTAACTGGCTGCAAGTTGGAAATCATGATTATAAATATAAAACTATGATATATTTTGCAGCATAAATTATTTAGACAACAATGTATGTACCCTACTTACAGGGTCATATGTGCAAATCTACTTAGGTTGCTGGAGAGCTACATATATGTTCTTCATGAGACTCTTTTAGCTCAGAGAGACATGTGTAGCACTCTATCTGTACCTTCACAGTGACCGGATGCTGTCAGTCTGTATCCTGTATCACATTGTGCAATGCACCTGTAAGAGCCCAAAGTGTTTTCACAGCTCTGTGCGCCACAAAGGGAAGTTCCTCTTTCCTGACACTCATCAATATCTAGGAGAAAAGCATGAACATTTAGTTTCTGTGGTTCTTCTTGTATGTATTTTTTATCATTGTAGAGTGGAGGAACAGGCTCCTCTATCCCTGGATTTGTTTAAAAAAACAGTTATTAAATTTAGATTCATTCTCAACCAATAGACAATAAACACTTGCAAGTGATTTGCTTTGCACACTACATGGCTCCCTATAATCATCATTAGGGCTACCTGCAGAGCGCACTGAAAACTGCAAAAAAATGGTCACAGCCCGCTATGTATTTTGCACTTTGTTCTCTGTTCTGTGGGTTCCCACTCACCTCTGCACTCAATTTCTTGCACAGGGCTGCCTACTAGTGATGGGCAAATCTAGGGTGCCGCCGTGTCTCGTTTTGCACGCCGGCATCCGTTTTTGGACTCCGCCGTCCATTTTTGGATGCCGGCGCCCATTGCCGGCATAGAAAAAACAGACGCTGGCATCCATTATTGGACGCCCGCATCCAAAACGAGGCGCTGGTGAATTTTCGACCAGGCGAATCTCAGGAATTTGCCACAAATCTGCCCATCACTACTGCCTACTTTTTTATGCCCCCTAAGACTATGGCCACACTGGACCAATTCAGTTTTTTCAGTAACAGGCCAAGAATCAATCCCTATGCTAAATTTGGCACTCTGTGCCTTCAGCAAGAATCGCTAAGTTGGCCTGGGTGCAGGACCACACAACAAATTTTGTAGCTAAAACTTGTGAGTATGCATTTTGACACCAAAATCTACTGTTTGTGCCTGTAACTGGGCCAACACAGTGATTATGGGTGCACTCACAGCAGAGTGTATTTAGGGGCAAAGTCTCGGTCCACAGGCTGCGAACAAGCCTGTGACGGTGCCAGGTCATGAGAGTATGTGGGAAAAGGGTAGGACTTACACAAAACTCCTTTAGAGAATGAGGCTATTGCAGCTTCAATGTTCAAAGTTTTCTATGGCCTGCACTTCTGCCTGTGGATGGTGCCAGGGTTGGGTGCTGCTACTGTTGGTTACTGGAACATGTGGATACAGCTGCGATGGTTACAGCTGTGTGGTCTCTGTGATCTTCCATGTGTAAAAGACTAGCAATTTGGAATTCCTAATTGGCAATTTTGTAAGCCAGAAAGGAAACAACCCCTGTTGTAAATGCAGAATGGGGATTGATGCTTTCTGCCAACCACAAAGGCAGCTTCCAGAGGGGGACGATCACATTACATTCTGGGTGAGAAATTATAGGGTCCAATCAAGCCCTGAATTGTCATAGGGCCAATCACAGCTAATACTGCTGGGCCAATAGTTTACCATTTAGTGAGCATGCCGAGTCAAGTCTAAGGAACCTATTTATCATGCTGTGTAAAGCATGTGAGAAAAACATCACTGATTATGTTGCCATAGCAACCAATCAACAATTAGATTTCACCTACAAGTTAGAAAACAAAAAATCACATTGGTTGTTATGGGCAACATCAACAGTGATGTTTGTCTCCAATGTTTTACACAGCATGCTGTGCAGCTCTTACTTGGGACCAACTATGTGTATTGTCAGGGCCCCGATTTACCTAGCGGGCGCCCCTAGGCCTGCTGTCGTTTGTCCCCTCCCTTTTATATGCTCAAATTTTCATAATTGGGACAGAGCAATGGGAATTGGCATATAGGAAATATAAATTTCTGAACCAATGTGGGTGTGGTTGGGCAGCATGCTGCCCCCTAAAATCCTGCCACCCAAGGCTGGGGCCTAGATGGCCTCTTCCCTGTGTATTGTATCAAAGGCCAGTGTGGCAGCAGTCTCAGTGGTAATGGACTTCTGTCTGGGGTCTTGGTAAATGTTTCCTTTGTCTCACCTGAGCAGGCTGCTTTGTTGGAAGTGGCTCTGAAGCCAGTAGGACATTGGCACTGGAATGACCCTTGTGTGTTGGTGCATCTCCCCCCTTGGCAAAGGGTGCCCTGTTGGCATTCATCCTTATCTGACAAAGTGAAAAGAAAGGAATTTGCTCAGTTTATATATTTTTTTCCTTTTTTGCCTCACAGTTATATAGAAAAGTTTTTATATGCAGTGGCAGTGCAAGTTTCACCCTGATAAACACAAGCCTCTGTACACATTGGCTAATATGTATAGTTAAATGCAGTCATATACAAGGAAGTGCTAACAAGCTCCTTTAATACCACCTTCATAAAAGACACAACATTTGCACAGGTGCAGTAACCCACAGCACACAGTAAATTCTACCCGCTGACTCTTTGCTGTAAATGATTACATTTGTAGCAGACATTGCACCTTTTACTACATAACCCTGTCTTGTACAACGTACCAACGCAAGAAGCACCATCAGGAGTAGTGACGTATCCCTCTGCACATACACACATATAAGAACCCTCTGTATTCTGGCACTCTCCACGTGGAAAACAGAACTCTCCTTCCAGACATTCATTAATATCTGAAAAAAACATGAGAGAAAAAAGAAATCTAGAAGGTGGCTGCATACTGGTCCATTTGCTCATTTTACAAACCAATCTAAAAATTGCTTAGATGTAGTAATATTCATCCCTTATTTGATGCTTGGAAATGTTTTCTATTCAACCCAGACATCTTTGGCAGCATAGCCCTTTAAAAACTGGGTATTCTAGGGTGGAAATTATTAATGAAGGACAAGATACACCTAGGGTGAGATTCATTAAAGTATGCAAAAATAAACTATGAAAGAAACATAAAACATAGTGAAATTTTATAATGTTTTTCTGGTGCCCCAACCTCAGACCCACAGCAAGGGTGCAGAAGAATTGTATATTCCAACCACAGAAAAAGGGGAGTTAAGCTGGCCATAGACACAAAGATCTGCTCATTTGGCGATATGCCACTAACTGCAGGGCTATATCGGAGTTCATTTGAATGTTCGGACTTATAGCCCAATGATCGGATTAGGACGAGGGCAACGGGCTCCGACGGGTCGGTCAGGTTAAACCTTTCCTGATCAATATTGTGGCCAGATATTGATAGGGAAGACCGGTTGGAAGCCCCATACACGGGAAGATAAGCTGTCAAATTGGTCTAAACGACCAATATCGCAGCTTTATCTGCCCGTCTATGGCCATTTAGGCACTCCACAAAGATCAACAAAAAGAAGTTAAAAACAAAATCTTTATTTAAACAACATATGTATTGCCTTACATGTTTCTTTCTCCTTGGGCTAAACAGGCTAAACGAGACCCACAGAATGTAGCTATTAACTTCCACTAATAAAAACACAGAAACACAAATAAAGCTTTTTTCTATCTGCATTTTAAAAAGTGGATGTAATAACTACTTTTTGTTGATCTCCTTTAGCCGCTGACTATGTGCTTGTGGAGCACAAAATGTGTAATCCAATAGATATATTGTTCAAATAAAGTTTTTTAAACATATTTTGGTGACCTTTGTGGTACTTTTTTTGGTTGGAGTATGAGATTTATTGTAGATCAAGCTAGGATATCGACAAGGATTCCCTGCTATTGGTGGTTTATCAAAACTGTACCATCAGTATTATGCATTTAGACAGTTTGCCAGATGTGAAATATCATCTGTCACTCCAGGGGATACTTCTTCTCTGCTACAAAGTGTTGTATTGGTTCCTTTTAGCACTCGAGACGATGCTTGGCATCACACATGGTTATGTTAAGTTTGGTTGCCTTGGATCTCTCATTAAACCCCATGTTCTGTGAATGTGAATGTTCCAACAATGAACATGTTTAGATCATTTTGGCCATAGAGCTTATGTGTGTTAATGAGTCAGAATTAGCTTTGCTTCGATTAGTCAAACACCATTCTGCCTTGTGGACTTTTAGTGCTCAGTGCTGAACACTAACACGTATTTAAATCATTACTAACCAGAATCACTAAGAAGTGATTCAAACACATATTTTCCAAGCTGGAAAACATTCCGTTTAATGATAGGCTAAATGGCCATGATCAAGAGATTTTTTGTTGGTTGAAAAACACGGGCATTTTAATCAAAAAAGAATTGAGGGTGAATAGCTATATTAAACTGTGCAACTTTTTTGTTTGGGGGTTTATCCTCCCTGTATCCCATGGGCCTTAGAATAGGGAGAAGATGCCATGCAATATTCAGCTGAGGTAAGAGGTTGGAAGAAAACTGGATAGGCATCCAGTGAGGGAGGTTGGAAGAAGAATGGACTAGAGATGAACACAGGTGTAGTCTGACCTGTACAGCGGTTTCTGTCATTAAGGCGATATCCTTTATGACACTCGCATTTGAAGGAGCCCTCGGTGTTAATACATTTTCCATGAAGTCCACAAGCAGACTCTGTTTGACACTCATTAATGTCTAGAGGAAAGGGAATGGTAATCATTGCAGTTCACAGTACTTGTCAGTGGAAATGGAAAGTAGAAGCTGCAACTTACCCACACAACGCCGGTTCTGCAGCTTATATCCACTACGACACTGACGACACTGGAAGGATCCAGGCGTATTTAGACACTCCTGTCCAGCGCAGGCTCCAGGATTCTCACATTCATTTATATCTGAAGAGAAAATCAATATTTAAAACATATTATTGTTCATTATAAATTACTTGACGTTCAAATACTATGGGGCAAATTTATTATTATTCACGAATTCGAGGGCTAAAAGCCCTCGAATTCGGCAGAAATTCGATTATTGAAATAGAAGATTTTTGACCACTTTTCAAGCCCTATTTGATTTCTTGATCATTTCGTCCGATCGACCGGCATTTCTCGATTTGTTTGTGAAATCGTGAAATTTCTTTCAATCGTACGAATGCTATTTGAGCAGGTAATAGAAAAAAAGCCTATGCAATTCGGTAGGTTCAATCTGGCGAAGTAGGCCAGAATAAAATTTTAAAGGGGAAGTACTTCGATCATCGAATGGTCGAATATTCGATTATTTGATCTATTCGATACAATCGAATTTTGCATAATCGATGATCGAAGTGGCCAAATTTGCATATTCGAATATTCGATAAAATCGTACGATCGGAATTCGATCGAATTCGATCGAATTTCGAATCCTTCACACAAATTTTGTAAATGGGCCCCTATGTGTACATACTGTATATATATATATATATATATATATATATATATATATATATATATATATGTGTATTTTAGATTACTCTAATAATTACTGCTTAATTGATGAGTCATTGGACTATAGAAGTATTTGAGACCTTGAGTACTAGTGAACTGATTGAATATTTAAGACAGATATCTATGTGAATTTTGAATATTTTTTTAAACTATTTGTTTATTATCTGTTAGCTTATGTAATGAATTTTGTGAACACTTTATTATTAATTATGAATTAGTATACTGGCCAGTCACTGTATGAAACATATATTAAATTCAACTGATAATTTTTGGTATGGTGTAGGACAACCCATGTTTCTATTTGCTTATTGTTATATCTCAACCATCATATATAAGAAGGTTAGTGTGGTTGCATTAATCCCAAACAGATTGGGCTTCAGACCCAAACTATTGCACCATAAACGGACAATATGTTACACCATAGCATAATCGTTGCATTTAAGGAGACATATTATGAAAAAAACAGAATGTGCCAGTGCATAATACTCTTTTAAATATAGAAGGAATGTGCTTAGAAAAGTGGTGTTTTGGGATGCATTATTGAACATTTCTGCAAAAACTCTACTACTCCAGCCCATCTGTTCCACTTCCTGCTGCCTCCTTACCCAGGCTGTGCAGAGGAGCCAGCGGCACTCGGTACACTGCAGCTAGGCTGGCCTGATAGGGAAATTAAGCCTGTCTCTGCTTGTGCAACTGCAGTGCAGTGCTTGGTTATCCCCCTCCTACTGTGCTTCTGTCAAGGGCCATTAGGACACACCTTCTCCTAATTTGAAACAGTCATGGACTATAGAATATCTATAGGGAGGTCCAATAAAGGGGCCATTATTAAAGATAATATTAACTTTTAGCCTATGCGAAACCAGCAAAATATATTATTCAATATTGCCTGCAATATTAGGATGGACTTTTATCTATGCCAGTGATCCCCAACCAGTAACTTGTGAGCAACAGGTTGCTCTCCAACCCTTTGGCTGTTGCTCCCAGTGGCCCCAAAGCAGGTGCTTATTTTTGAATTCCAGGCTTGCAAGTTTTAATTGTATAAAAACCAGGTGTACTGCCAAACGGAGCCTGAATATAGGTTGACAATCCATATAGGTGCTACCAAATGGCCAATCACAGCACTTATTTGGCACCCCAAGAACATTTATCATGCTAGTGTTGCTCCCCAACTCATTTTACTTCTGAATGTTGCTCATGGGTTCAAAAGGTTTGAGATCCCTGATCTATGCTATATGTAGAAAGAATAAAATAAAGGTAAAACACAGGAGTCTCTCCTTACCAAGACAGTCATTGCCCTGTGGGGTCAGCCTATATCCAACTGGACATGAGCAACGGAAACTGCCGGGAGTGTTCTGACATCTACCAGATCCACATAGCCGAGGAGTCTGACGACATTCATCAGTATCTAGAAGAGGATTTGTAAGCAAAAATTTTGGTTTCATAATGCACGTTATCATTTCCCTACTATTGTTTGAAAGCCATTGAAAGTTACTGAGCAGCTTCAAACCTCTAGCAGAATGACTTGTTTAAATTTAGGAAAAAGTGAGAGAACCTGTTCATGACTCAGGAAATACGTGCTAAAATAATTTTCAAAAGGCAAAGCAACTTTCAAAGAGGCAAATCACAGAGGACAAGGAAGCCATGCCCACTCGTCAACATGTAAGTCTTGATGTCTTTTGTGGGTTTCTATTTTTCCTTACTGGTTACTGGGTAAATAGGTGTAATAGTTGTATTTATAAAGTTCCTTTTTTATTGCGGAAAGTAGAGGATAAAGGGCTTAAAGGGCAAGGAAAGTGTAAAATAGAACAAGGGTAGAAATGCTGTATTTTGTATACTAAACATAAACATGAACTTACTGCACCACAAGCCTAATCAAACAAATGATTTATGCTTTCAAAGTTGTCCACAGGGGGCTGTCATCTTGTAACTTTGTTATACATCTCTGCAATATCAAGACTCGCACATGCTCAGTGTGGGCTGGGCTTCTTAGGGGTTGTCATAAAAACAAAGCTGTTTGAGTTCTGCATGGCTGGTAAGTAAGGCAGGGGCTCCCCCTGCTGTTTATAAGTATGATTGGTTCCCGGACAGAAGTTAGGGACTGTATGACAATTCCTATCCACAGCACTAAATGAAGGGAGAATTTCACTGCATACAGTCAGGTTTCTTAAAAAAACGGTACACATTTTTTAATTAAAGTATATTGGAGATTTCTTTTTCATTAAAGAAAGTAAAAATGGGATTTTATTTCTTTGCCTTTCCTTGCCCTTTAAGCTGACTTACTACTGATTTAAATAGGAAGGCCTAGATTGGGTAAATAGGTGTAATAGTTGTATTTATAAAGTTCCTTTTTTATTGGGGAAAGTAGAGGATAAAGGGCTTAAGATGACTTACTACTGATTTAAATAGGAAGGCCTAGATTGGGTAAATAGGTGTAATAGTTGTATTTATAAAGTTCCTTTTTTATTGGGGAAAGTAGAGGATAAAGGGCTTAAGCTGACTTACTACTGATTTAAATAGGAAGGCCTAGATGGGGCAGTGCTGCTTACCTTGGCAGTCTGTGCCTTGTGGATTGGCAGTATACCCTGCTGGACAAATGCAAAGGAAGCTCCCAGGAGTATTTTCACATTTGCCACTCAAGCAGAAGCGCCTTGGACTAAGTCGACATTCATCAATGTCTTCAGTACAAAAGAGAGGAGGATTAATGCAAGGCAGAGTTTCTGTAAATTACATAATTAAATTAGGCTGTATCCAGTGTTTGAAAAGAGCATGGGGTGATATGATATCAATTCATTTCAGCATCCAAGCTGGTGCTGATGTTTTGTGAAACCAACTTGGCATCTTTCTATGAAAGAGAATCATGTGTTTTTATTACAAGGTAACACATTATCTAAAAGTGGTCTCAGAGCAAGAAACGTGCCAAGGACCTCACACAAGCGATATTATAAGTGTATTTCCCAAAATTGAGCACACTACTTATATATTAGTAAATAAGTCATTATTTTGAAGTTACAGGAAACATAATTGTTGGGTTTCTGGTGCATTGTGTTCATTACTAGAGCTTCGAGTTGTAAACAGAAAAAGTATTTGGAAGTATAAGCACTGTACTGCACAGTATTGTTTGGATGCAGGGAGAATGTTGCATGGGGTAAAGTCACATAGTATATGCCAGGTCTAGTAACCCAAAGCAACATATCAGCCAATAACGTTAACTGATCAACTGTTTGAAAGCATCTGGTTTACTGGACTTGGTACAAATTGTGTGACTTTAATTGCATTACACCTTTAGACTACTAATATGGTATATTTAGTATGCTTTTTAAGGTCTGATATAGTCAGATTATCATTATTACTGTAACTTGTTAATTATTAATCTTTAAAATCTAAACTATTCCAGAGACTGCCTTGAAAAATATCTCTTGTAATAATATAGATTCAGTTGAGCTATAATTGTATAGGAAGGAAAAAGCAGAATATCCTACATCAGGGATAATTTGGATTTTATGATCAAAGCACCAAGGGGCTAATTACAATCCTTCGTCAATGTGCAACTTCGCACCCTTACGCCAGACGAAGTTCCGCACTGACGAAGGATCGTATGCAAATTCACTAAGATCAAAATTTTCTTGAAAGTTAGCACTTACGCTAGACTTTACTTCGCCTAGGCGAAGTTCAATACAATAGATAGGAGTTTGAAAAAGAAAATGGAAATTTTTATAAGCCCCAAAAAAACGCTGACGTGTTTTACCATTGTAGGGTGATAGTCTGAAAAAGATTTTTTTGGGGGGTTACCCTCCTTCCCCCCTAAATCTCCTAACATATGGTAACAGAACTATATAGTGGGCACATGTAGGGTAATAGGACAACTTTATTTAATTTATTAAAGGTTTCCTGGGCTTATGTAGTGGAATGTAGTGGCTGTAACATATATTTCTACTATACGCTTAAATTCCCGCCGTATACAAATTAGGCATCGCTAGCGTAACTGCACTTTGCCTGGCGAAGTAACACTAGCGCAACTAGCACAAGTTGCGCAAGTCTATTTACTTTGCTAGCGACAATTCGCCAGAGTTGGTGTTAGTGAATTTTCAAAGTTGCGAAATGATGTCACGCTGGCGAATTAGCGCTAGCGTTAGACGCTTCACGCTTTAGTGAATTTGGGCCTAAAGGTTTACCAGTCTTACCTTAGTAAGACCTTAGCAAGGAAGTTTACCTTAGCAAGGAATATTTGAAAACACGTTCCTGTTATTATTACATGCTGGCCCTGAGCACAGGCACAGCTGTTATTACTGTAATTACTGTACATTTTGTTAATGGACTCATTACCTATGCAAGATTTGCCCTGGGGGTTCAGGGTAAAACCTGGAGAACAGATGCAGCGGTAGCTTCCTGGTGTGTTTTCGCAGCGGCCATTGTCACAGAGCTGCTGTTCAGTTCTGCATTCATCAATGTCTGAAAAGGGAAATTAATTTAGTGCAAACCCAGATCACATACTGCATCTTGCTAATGAAGCAAACTTTGTATAGCATTTTTTGTGGGTATCCTGATAGACTTAATAGTGTAAATAAATAGATCTGTGCTTCACTAGAAGACCAATGCTTTTTTGGACAAGTTTGTAAAAAATTTGCAAAAACTTGTTTTAAAGCAGAATGATATATTTTATGATGACATAATCAAGCATTAATTATTTGGATTATAGTTATTCTCCTGCAAAGCACGTAGTCTCCCCTGGTAAACCCCAAATGCCAATAACTCAAAGGACCTTGGACATTGGATCTTGTTACTCTGACAGTGAATGAGGAGCATTACAGAATAATTTGTCTGACCTGTACAATCTGTGCCCTGTGGGTTAGTACTGAATCCAGCAGAACAAGCACAGCGGTAGCTGCCCACAGTATTCTCACAGCGCCCATTGGTACAAAGACTTGGCCTTTGTCTGCATTCATCCATGTCTGTTTAGAGTAGGAGCAAAGTGAGTTGAGTTTGTGCATGAAGGCACAAGGCAAGTAAATTGAGAGGAGAGCTTTGGTCTACAGCTATACATTATTAACAATTACCAACATTTCATTTAGAAACATTTGAATAAATAACCCAGAAACTATTCATTCTCACTGTATTTAATACATTTGGGGTTAAACTTCCCTATACTTTGATTTAATATATTTATGATGTCAATACCCTCTAGAAAAAAAATTACCAATGTAGAATGGCAAAGTTAATAGAAAATATGGCAATTGCTCTCCTTAAGCCACTGATTGCTTAGCTTTTATTTCAATCCTCTAATGCCTTTGTATTCTTATTTTCAATACATGTAAAGTACTAGCCTCCCCCAAAAAATCAGTATGATATTCCTTCATCTGTTATTTGTATTGGCTTGAAGGTGACAGGGATTAATGAGAACCAGTTTAAGCTTATTTAACAGTGCTTATTGTTCTGTTAATGAGAGCTACATGTGCTTTTCCTTGTGTTCTAGGAACTATTGAATGACTATCTCTGATATATCTCAGTCTATCTCAGTTATTCTGCTAGGAGTCAGATTGTCTGATTATGCTTCCCTGTACAAAAGCACAATATGGCTCGCAAAGTGCAAATGTAGAAACAAAATAACATCAATTTGAAAAGGTATTTGATTCAGGTTTAGAACTGTATACACATACATACTGAAGTAACTCATGCTATAAGAAAGCCTGGAAAATATCACTTCTTTATGGCAGGTGTCAATTCAATATGTCTATGTATATTGTACTTTGCACCTGAATCAGCAAAGCAGACACATCTAGCATGTTGGTTGTGGGACTTATGTAATTTGTTCCAGTATCAACCCATAGGGACACAACCTCAAATTTGCTTCACTCTGGTACAGATGAATCCACTTTGGATTGTGCATTTGACACATAATAACTTAACTCATCTATCCCATTTATCCCACTTAGCACAGAATATTGTGTCACAGCATCCCATCCAATTAAAGAGTTCACTATTGAAAACAATGGAGCTTTGGTATGCTAATGAAAAGGTTAAATGCATTAAATGAGTTAAAATGACTTTAGATAACACAGTTTCTTCAATTAACCCTGAGTCATGATGCATTTAACTCACAAATCCCAGTGGCTGCATCTGTATATTGCATGAAAAGTACAGTGTACCAATCTTTGCCAGCATCTACAATTATGATTATTTTTTTAAATAGCTGCGCATCATTGGTAGAAAAACATGAAGGATACCATGCATATTTTGTATTATGCACTTCAACTTGCTTCTAATATCTGACATCAGCTAAAATATCTAACGAGAAATGGATCTGTAGATTTTTGCCATTAGATCCTATTTATCCTGACTACAGCACAATTGGGATTCCTATGAATACGCTGTGCCATATATATTTCAGTAAAAAACGGAACTGATTACTGTTATGAAACAGAAAATGTGTGTATAAATTAAAGAGCAGTCTCACCAATGCAATGTGTCCCCTGTGTGCTCAGCCAGTATCCAGTATTACATACACAGGTGTAACTGCCCAAACGTGGAACACAGCGGCCTGGGCCACAAATCTGTGGATTCAGCTCACATACACTAGATTCTGAAATACATACACACAACAGATATTATATATATATATATATTGATTAGGAAACAGATATTATTTAGCCATATATAGTGCAGCATGGGCATCTCATATACAGAAACTACCTTGAGTTGGAGCTTCTCTTTGCGTTTCTGTTGGAACTGGAACTGGAGCAGGCAATGGTGAAACCCTGTCAGGGCCAGAAATAGACCTGTTGGCTGATACTGGTTCCCTGGCAGGTACTCTTTGGTTTGGTGTCGTTATTTTACTCTGGTCAGTATCCTGCTGCCTTTCCACAACAGTGATATGGCCTACAATAAATCCAAGTTTATAAAGATAAATACAGATTGTTAAATAGGCTTTATAAATAAAATACATTTTAATCAAATATAACCATTGTGCACTCAGGTCACTTTTCCTGCCAAAATCTTATCAGTGTTGCATTTTGCATCCTAATGAATAAAGGAATCTAAGGTCCACCAAGGGCCTCCATCTCTTACCTGTAACAGCATGGTAGATTGGGCTAGTTGTGGTGAATAGAAATCCTCTGGATGCCGGTTGTCGAAGCAGAGGCACCCGTGCTTGGTCCTGCCCCACATACCTGGTGTTGATACGCAGGTCTGAAGCAGAATAGTGGTATCCAGGCCCAGCAGGACAGGCCTCTTTAAATCCCTCTGTAATGATGATCATTCAGTCAGTTTCTCATCATCAAGTAATAAGTTATGCTATATATGCAGTTACACTAGAACAAACAGAATATTGTCTTTGAACATTTAGCTATGTATTTCTAGCTTTTCTATTGATCTGCATATTTCAGGTTCTACATATAAGTGGGAGCAGCAATGATTGATCAGGGTAGCTTTATCCAATGAAAAAGATGAAATCCTTGCTTTATAACAAACTTGGGAAATGGGAGTGTACCATTAAACTAATGACGTTGACTATTGTAAAGTTCAGGGTGGTAAAATCAGCCTAAAAATATCGACCTATAAATTGATTGCTTAGGTCTGAAAACTTCAGTCATATACAACTGACTGACATTCACCATTAAAAGATATTTTACCATTCCTGAGTGGCAGCGTCATCTTTGGTTAACATGGGATTGCAGTCACAATGCAGTGACTTTCTTTTTATAGAAATTGTGAAATGCACAACTAATTAACTAAACACTTTCTACTTGTTTTTTCATAGATTTTTTTCCTAATGTGGTTAAACAATATTGTCTTACTGTCTATGGCTGGTTTACCTGGCCGTAAAGCAATGAGTGTAAAGAGTTTATTGTTAACCTATAAATATGTCCCTTGAATCTTAGGGCTAGGCCAGACGGGGAGATTCAGGGGAAATTTGTCGCCTGGCGACTTCTCGCCCCCGAACCTCCCCGAATAGCCAGGCACCCACGCTCACCGGCGTAGCTTGAAAACGCCGGCGCGTGTTCACACAGAGCAGCGCGATTTTTGAAATCGCTCCAAGTTGCCTCACGAGGAGAACTCAATTCTCATTACAGTACATCAGCTTGCACTGAATAAGACATTAAATTGGTACATTTTAACTCTGTCAGTAAGCTCTGGCAAAGACAAAGGTGTTTATAAGCTCAAAAGCTGAATAGTTTCTTTGGAAGAGACCATGCCAAATAAACAGAAAAACTCTATTTTTAACTAGATTAGGACTGACACAAGGACACAGTTTATCCATATTTTATACAGACTATGTAACTAAATGTGTTTCTATTTTTACTAAATGCAGACATTTTTTCCCTTTAGGTTCTAGTTTTCTCCTAAAGCTATATAGTAGAGTGTAGTAGTATGTCAAAATGTCAAAGGGCAAGAATACAGCTTGCCACAGTTTACCAAGGGAACATTTCAAACATCTCTTTTCAATTCTGTAGGATTTTTAGGGCATACGGTATTAAGTATGGGGTGAAAGTCTAAAATGTCCTATGTGGTAGTGATGTGTGGGTTGACCTGTTCACTGGTGATGCACAAGAGATTTGACTGCTCTTTACATCTCCTGCACACACTATCCCCAGTGCTCCTGCATAAACCTGCACACGCACAAGGAGCAGTTGCAGGTTCCCTATGGCCTAGGGGCTTGGAGGTGCACACAGAAATATTGTGCAGTGCAGGAAGATGTGGGTACAGGTTAGTACAGGTCCTAAAATGGCAAAATTTTACAGGTTAGTATTGGGGAGGGTTGATTCAGGTTTAATATTTGCGGGAGACGGATGTGGGTTTAGAATTTCCTGACACCACACATCACTACAATACAAGTGAATAGAAAGCTGTAAACATTTTCCTCTGGCAAACTGTGATAATTAAGCCACTAGATATGTTATTATTAGCAAAGCTGTATTTATGTTATCTGACCTGTACCAAAGGGTGGGCACTGCTCACAGGCCTTGCCCCAAGCCTTTCCAACCCGGCTGCAGCAACAGATCTGCTTGGTGATATTCCTGAGGATGGGGAGGGAGCATCTTTCATCCCGTAAGATTCGGAAACATGGACCTTTGACTTCTGAGATTACATGATGTGCTGAAAACAAAGAATGTCTTAGTTAGAAGACAAATGATATCTTTGCACTTATACTATGTAAGGTCTTAGATGCAATGCAATGAACGAACCAAATATTGTTCTAAGATATCTGACT
>CM044445.1:60355015-60389643 GCA_024363595.1 Xenopus borealis
GCAGAGCAACAGTACATTATATTGTCATTAACTTTAATTGTTTTGTGTTACTGTTCCTTTAAATGACAAGAGAGTCTGTAAAGTGAATTCAACCTTGGAGATCTCCTAAACCTCTGCCACCAAAGTAACTTGACTACCTGATCCCACAAGTCACCTCTCCAACTTCTCACTGACCCCAGCTGCCACCTGGCATTTCCTTAGTATTCCTTCTAGAGTCAAGATCAAATTGTCACCTTTTTCATTTTCACGTATCTGCAAGTATTGTTTTATATGCCTATTCTAGGGTTCAGAAAATCCATTATGAATACCTGATGATAATACAGTTCCAAACTATTCTTTCCAATCCATAAAGACAGTTAAATAATGAGATTATAATAGTTTCCAATTCTGGTCTATGTTTACATAATTACATTATCCAGATCTTGAATACCTTATTGGCAATGGTAGAAAAAAAAACATGCTTTAAAAAAGTGACTTTGGCTAACACAATTATTGTGCTAATACAATTAAACTATGGCTTTACCCCTGTTGGGATGGTAAATGGTTCAGATCTTCCTAATCACATATATGCAAAGCAGAACACGGTACACCCATGTGTTGATTAATCTGTAGTAGAATCTGGATTTTCCATAGCCTCCCGATTTGTCCCAATTGCCCAATGATGTAATTTTCCCAAAAGTTTAACTTTTCCACATTTAAGTGTACCCTGAAACCCTGAATAAGCGTAAAATAATTCTGTAACAATCATTGCTTTTAAAAGTAATTTCCCAGTGCAAATGGGCAGTGCTAATCAGGAACACAGTTAATCTAGCTGTTTTCCTAGAAGCAAAGCATGAGATAACTTTGTGCACTATAATTTAGTTGGCGGGTAAAATCCCAGGTTCAATATTTAAAAGCACAATGGAACAGAGAATCATGCTATTGCAGCTTGCTGCCGCAGGGAATACTTACAAGCTCTGAAGCCATGTTCCCCATTGTTACTGGACAGCTCGTCACTATAGACAGTGGTCATGTTTCCCCTCTCACATTGGTTAGTGCATCTGTCCCCTAGGCATCGTACGCGGCAAACCATTGGAGTAAACATCACTTTGACCTTCTCCACCTGTCCAAAGGCTGGTGTCCACCCCAAGCAATACAGAGACAAAAATATAAGCACCAGTTTCCCTGCCATACTCAATTCCAAACAATTTGCTAGATTGTTAGCTCTGGGGATTTAATATTAGCAAGATGGTTTCTCAGCTTTGGGCTCTGTAAGTTTTTGCAAAGCTTGCCTTCTTGCGAATCTTGCCTGTAGTAAATCAAAGGGAGGGAGAAGGGGGAACTTGGGGGGAATCTGGATGTCGTTGCTTTCTTAGGGGTCCTGTAATGCTCTGTTCATCTCTCTCATGTTAGAGAGTGAAGTGGAGATCGAGTGACAACCTCACTATATGAGAGCATGTTACGTTTAAAAAAAAAAAAGAAAAGAGAGAAAGAAAGAAAAGGGAGGACGGATGAGGGAGTGACAGAAAGCATGCAGGGTTACACAGCAAGCTGGCCATGATATGAAATGTGGATCGACTAATTAAAAACACTCACTGGGCAGTGGTCCAACAACAATGTTTACATGGGTCTCCCATCAGCCATTACTTTGCTCTGATTAACCCCTTCTGCTTTCTGCCTCTGTGATTTTATATTCAGAATCTTTGGGGCAGGATGGATAGAGCTAGTCTATAGATCACATATTTAAGAGCAAGTAACTAAAAAGAAGGTTGCTGAGTAAAGATCATGTTATATAGATTTTTGACAGTTTAAATAAGGGTGGCTCAGTTGACAAAGACATTTCGCACTTTGGTTAAGCTTTTCACGCTATAACCGAGTTAAGAGTTAAGTTTCAAGGGTTAAGGACATGCTTTAGGTTTGTACAATGAATATGTAATTGACTGAAATAGTCTTCACAATGCAGGTAACAAGTGGAGTGTCTCAAGGCTCTCTGCTGGTGCATGACCTATCTAATGTTTTGTTAGTGAGGTAACAGATGGCCCAAAAGAGCTTTTCCTGATAAAACACAGATTTACAAGTGCACATTCCAGATGGGCTGATTAAAATGGTTAACAGTTTTCCCAAATTAGTTGAACAAACCAAATACAAAATGTAGAACTTTAATCTTTAATCTAAGGGTAAAATAATACATTTCTGAATGCTGCATATGCCAGTACTGTATGATATATATATATATATATATATATATATATATATCCACAACAAAAATATATATATATACAAACAAACACACATGGAACTTAAATAAAACTTAAAATAACTGAAATGAGAAAGCAAGATAGTTAGATAAAGTAAATAGATGTCCCTAAAGATGTTTCTTGACATCATGATCTGTGCTTGATAATGTAAAAAAGTCGGAGCTCCATCCAATCATCCGAAAAGTAGAGTTTTTGCAGCAAAAATTCAATAAAATCACCTTTTTGGAGTGTTAATCGTACAATACAAATTGATGCTCGATTTTGTAGCTACATTTTGTCTCTACTGTTTTTTAGAGAAAAAATATTGATAAACGAGTTCAATTTGTGGAAGGGAGTTTGGTCGACTTGGGTTTGAAAAAAAAAAATGAGATTAATGAGAGATTTTGCAAATCAGCCCCTGAGTCTACTGAAACCAGCTACCCTGAATGGTTTTGTAGTGGGAGATTAAGAGAGAACACTAAAGGCAATACAGACAGCTAACATGTGGCCATTCCAGATCCACCCTCTGCCCAATGTCTCTGCTCCATATCTCCTACGTGTACTACACTGCAGCCTCTCCAGGTGCTCTGCCACTGGTTTCCTAGCCACCTCCCACTCCTGGTTAAAAAATAGTGGTTTATTGCAGCAGCCTGCTGGACAGTGAGGCCTGATGTGTTTCAGGCATGGCAACCTTAATCATAGGCTCACACAACTTAATTACAACTTCATTATATAGGCAATACAACAGCAATAATAGACCATATTATGGTTATAAGTATATATGTATATAACATTGCAGGGTATATAGGTGTTTTATTCAAGAAGTGCCCAATAGGGGTTGCTGTTGTATTGCCTATTTAAGTAAGTTGTAATTACAATGTTGTGAGCCTATGATTAAGGGTGCCACACACAAAATGCGTCAGGCATCACTGTCCAGCAGCCTGTTGCAATAAACCATTATTTTTTAGCCTGGATTTCAACCTGGTTTGTAATTAACATAAGTTTAAAGCCAATACCCGCTATGGGGCTAAGCACCCCTGGGTTGTTGGGAAGAATGGTAGGATGATCCTGGTCTGAGTGAAAGTTAGAGTAAGACTGGGGAGAAAATCCCTTTTGTTTAGATACATCTGAATGTCAGTTAGTGTAAGAGTTTCTAAACCTTTTTGCTACCATAGATGCTCTTGAAACTTTAGCTACTTGATGGACATACCAATATATGACTATATGTGTAATTACAATTACAAAATATTGGAGGCCCTGGCCAATGGTTGGACCTACAAGGAAGATGAAGTGAAAAAGTCTTATAAACACTGTTCTAGCATTTTAGTTAACCTTTCAAAAAAACAATATGTCTTACCTGTTCTTTCCATGGACTTAATGTACCTTTGTGCTGTGACTTAAAAGGATCCTTGCATAGAACGGTGTACCGTAACAAAATGTTCTGCCCAAGAATTCACTGAGATGGGTTATAAAGCTAATTATTCAATACACCGGCATTTCTATGAGCTTTGTAAATGGCCTAATTCTGTGTTGGTGGCAGCTCTGTGATTCTGGCTTCATGCACACTGCAGATCTTTGTCCCTGTGTCAGACTGAATGTTGGATCCAATTAGTCACATCATTATGTGAATATATGCAATTTAAAACTGACTCACGTGAACTGCATTGCATCCAACCATTTGTCTTAAATTGACTTTAAAAAATGCTATGAGCCGAATGGGAATAAAACTATTTACCCAATTGCTTTGGCTGGAACAAACAAAGCTGCATCATGCTGCATCTTTATCTGATCATTAGTATAATTCTAAATTTTATTGCATAGTGTAAACAGACCCATCTGAAATTTATCATCTGGTGGGGTGACAATGATACCCTATTTCTACCTAGTAGAAGTAAATCTAGTCCAGTTGCTCTTGATTTACTTCATAGATATCCCCTATTACCATCCATACAGAAATATAATATAAACTCTAACTACATATCGGATGGTGGTTACATTTTCTGGATATTTGGTTAATTATGAATTATGGGTTTATAATAGAGTTAAACCCACAAATAGTAACAAATTGCTTCTTTATTTCCACCCAAAACACACACAGGACTCAATGCCAGTCAGTTGGCTCTTTAGCGTTAAAGGGTTAGTCAATGATTCTAAAATTTGTCAGGTACAAATGATTCAAATGCATCATAAATGGCTAACTCCTTTTGAGGACATAAAATAAGGACATAAAGGAACAAGTACATATGAGAAACAAGGGCAAGTCTGGGGTACCCTATAGTATGGCATGACAGTCAGTCTTTTGCTTTTAAACTGCAAAGACATTGAAATATACTCAAGTCTATGTCTATAAACCTAGAAGAGAAAATGTAGCTTCTCTAGAAGCCAGTTGGTATCCTCAAGCATGAATACACCATTTAACTGCATGCAAAGTCCAACGTTTATTTATTATGCTTATCAGAAGAAAGTCCAGGTCATATCAGTATCCACTCTATAAATATAGGCAGACTTTTAGGCCAAATTTGGATTTGGTATTACATTAAATGGGTGTGTAGGTGGACTTCATAGAGAGAAATAAGGTACTGCCTTTGAAAACTTAAATTGTGGCAATTGCCTCCTCCAGTATTCCTGGAATTGTGGTACTGAAGGAGGGTGAGTTGGAAAACAATCAACGAGTCACCTCTTTACCCCTCTCCAATTATTGTATAGGTTTCTTTTCCTAGTTATAGTTGTCTGACAAAGCTTCACAACTTTTCCCATTAGTATCAGATATATGTGTGTAATGTCCCCTAGATTGTCAGTACATTGCCTTCGCAGAAGTAATATAATATAAAACATGGGTGCCTTTCATTCAGCTAAAGAATGTTATGTTTTTACTCCAAATATATATATCACTCTCTATTTTTTTTAGTATACTAAATCATTGTTTAAACAAAATCGACTTCTTTGTAAAATTTAATTGGCAAAATTCAAACAAAGGAGAATAGACATAAGAGACATACAGGAGACAAGAGACAAATATCAGAGACTCATGTGGGAGTTTAGTCTATTCTATATGAGGTGATTGTGAAATTAACTGGTAGTTGGGTAACTATAGAGTGTGCATAATACCATTTAATTTGCCTGGTTGATAACCTAGTGCTGTTTTCAAAACCATAAAAAGTCTCCAATTGGCTCTGATAGACTGAGCAATGTTAGATCTGATTGTTTGAAAGAAAAAAAGATTGTTTTTTTTTAAATGATACAGAATGATTACAGCTGTGCACTCTTATCACTGTGCAGAATTCACCTCACCTGTGCCTAGTTGGTAAACACACGATCATTTGTAATTAAATGTTGCCTTAATTTCTGCAATAGTGAGCACTGGTAGCTTTTCTATTGATCTGAATCTCTCTGTGCCAAAAAATATATGGCAAGATTATATGCTCCTTATAAAATTCACTGTAGTATGTGTGAATGTGATAGGAACCTTAGACTGTAAGTTCCATTGGGAGCAGGGTTGCCACCTTTCCCGGTGGTAACTCAAGGCAGGACAGTGATGTAATGATGAGAGCTCAATTGGGCAGTGGAGCTGGGACATCAGGGGCTGGGCTATGAGATGGAGACCAGTGATTGGCCAATCACCATGTCAATCTTGGGGAATCAAAAACCAGGCTGTCCTGGTCAAAATCGGACAGATGGCAACTCTAATTGGGATTGAGGTAAATTATGTATAATCTCCGGTAAAAGTGCTGTGGAATATGATAGTTTTATATAAATAAAGGATATTAATAAGATATAATTATAAATGGACATTTATTTACAAGTTATAGAAGTTTGGACTGCCACCCAAAAAAAATAAAAAATCAACCAACACTTTGGTTGTATTTCCTTCCCTAAGATTGATAGGGTTGAGTGTATCAACAATTAAATTGCCATCCCCATCCCAAACCCTAGGAAGAACCTCTTTTCACAAGACTGCATTGAGTGTGTGGGCCATAATCATGAATATATCAATAGGACAATTGTTTTTCATGTAAACATACTTTTGCTTTGCTGCCAGTCAACGTAATTTGGCACAAACTAACAGTACATTAATATGAACACTAAACCAGGAGATACTTGAGACAAACCATGCCATATAAGGTCCATATTTGAGTTGACTTCTGTCCCCAAGAATGTAGAAAATTCTACATGTATTTTATAGGCAGGTCAAAAGACATGTCATTTGCCAATATTTATTCTCCCCTCAGACAACGCAAAATTTTTCTATGCACACGTCTCAAATGGGGTAGTAAAACCCAAGTATTAACTTTGTAGCCATCAAACCCACCTAATAAAAGGATTCATGTATGCTTATGTTATTTCTTTATTAATCTAGTATGTGAAGGAGCTAGGCCAAAAACTGTCTTGGATAAGAATAAGAAGAGGATGAATTTCCATATATTTAACTGGCAAAAAAAGGTTACCCTGGAGAAAGGCAAATGAGAGTATTGTATAACTGTACTATAACTGTACAGGCAGATAAAGTTGGTAGATGGATAATGTTTTTAATATAAATATACAGGGATTTTTCCCCTGCATTTTAGAGAGGTATCAAGAGGATTCATTGAAATGCAAGAGAGAAATGGCATAAAATTTGCAGGTCACGTGTCATTTTCCAACAGAAACACAATGGGCAGTACATTATAGTGTTTGGGTTGGCTGTGAGGGTAACATGAATGGATCATTCTGCAGTTTAAAGAACTGGCAGTCGAGAAGGCCCTTTTCCTGCAATCAAGTGAAATTGAGCTAGAGTAGACATTAAAGCAATTTACGTTTTCTTGTAAAAGCAGTGTAGCTATGTATTTCAAGCAGAAGCACAGTACGTACTGTTACAACACAGACACCTTAGACATGGGGCATAAGACTGACAGGTATACACATTCAGTGAAGACTAAAACAAAAGATTAGTTTGAAAATAGTTGACCAAAAGTTTCTCATTATATGTTGGCACTAACTAGAGTAGTGGGGGAATTAGCTGAGCGCCAACTTTGTATCGAGGCTTGAGAGCAGTTAAAAAGCCTCAAAGGCATAGCCTAATGCTAAAGGGACACATGAAGATTTTAGGGCAGGCTGATGCTGTGCAAGCATTTAGAGCAGGGCACTGAGGTTGAAAATGTTTTTCTTTTACAGTAAAAGAGGTCGTAGCAAATTGGGTGTGGGAAGAGAGACCCTTGGCTGCTATTGCGTTTTCTCTTTCAACGGCTGCAGGAAACTCCTATCAGTGTAAATAATATTATTTTCAGCTGGGCGTTTTCAGGTCTCAAGTCTGAGCAGACGAGCGAAACAATAACAGGACATAGACTGGAGTTACAGTGGGTATATGTTATTAGACTGTTGATAAAGTGAGGCACTGGGCCAAATAGGTTGTTTGGGGTTGTATTGTACAAAATCTTAATAAGAATTGGACACACACCAGCATGGATGAAGTGGAATCTTTAGGGTAGAACTAGACAAGTGTTTTCCCCACGATACTGCTGGACCCGACTTGCTGCGCCAAAACGCAGGCATCAAGTTAGATGCAACGGGAAACAAGGTAAGTAATACAAAAGTCAGATGGTGTTGCAGCATGCATACGACACAACTGTCAGATGCAAACACTGTAAGCTGCGACTGCATACGACAGTCGTTTCATGTTGGATGCATGCTGCAACACCATCCGACATTACTATTACTTACCTTGTTTCCCATCGCATCCGACTTGTAGCCTGCATTTTGGCACAGTGCGTCGGATCCGGCAGTATCGCGGGGAAAACGCTTGTCTAGTTCTACCCTTATGCAAATTTATACTCCGAGCTTGTTAAAGACATAGTTCACCTTTAAACTGACTTTTAGTATGATGAAGACAGACCAGGCGCCAGTTGTCTCAGAATTGTACTATTATTTAGCTTTTTGATCAGCAGCTTTCAGGTTTGTAATTTCAATAGCTATCTGATTGCTAGGATCCAATTTACCATAGCAACCACTTGCAGATGAATAGGACAGGGTCTGCATAGAAAGATAAAGTGATATTGACACATTCCTATGAAAATCCATAACAATGTATCAGCATTTTGGGGGAGTCTAGGCGTCAATAGCTTTTGCACCAATGCCTCCCCCCGCCCAGCTGGGGAAAGAGTTGCAGAGGCCATTCTGTTTCTTGGTCACACTGGGCAGCGCAATCCTTCCATAGGCTGATTACAAATGTAAATACTGCTGTACCCTATTAAATATTGTGCTACCTGCAGCACAGTGTTACTGACAGGATTACGGTAGCCAGACACCTTAAACCAGTGATCCCAACCAGTAGCTCGTAAGCAACATGTGTTGCTCTCCAACCCCATGGATGTTGCTCCCAGTGGCCTCAAAGCAGGAGCTTATTTTTGAATTCCGGGCTTGGAGGAAGGTTTTGGTTGTATAAGAACCAGGTGTACTACTAAACAGAGCCTCAATACAGGTGGCCAATCCACATAGGGGCTATCAAATGGCCACTCACAGCACTTATTTGGCACCCCAAGAACAATTTTCATGCTTGTGTTGCTCCCCAACTCCTTTTTCTTCTGAATGTTGCTCACAGCCTCAAAAGGTTGGGGATCCCTGCCTTAAACCATGACAGAGTGTTGCCTAAGTAATAAGTAATGCTGGGCTACAAATTTTTATAATCTGTCAATGTTACATGATTTAAAGTGACAATAAAAATGAAATTGTCACCTCCCAGAGCAATAGTTGATTGGCTGCTGGGGTCCGTGCAATGACCAGATACAATCATAAATTGCAAGTTGCAAAAGAGGAAGGATAATTATAATAATTATAAAAAAAATTCAAAAATGAAGACTTTAAAGTTGCCATTAATAGGCCATTCTATAACATGTAAAAAGTTAATCAAAAAGGTGAAATACTCATTTAACAACCAGAGTATTATTTTTCAGGAGAACTCGACAAAAAGACTGTTAACCAGATCAGTCTTCACTCAATAGTATAGCTTCCCAAAGGGGTGGACCCCTTCTTTGCATGAGCTCCATATGCTGGTACTTTGCCCAGTACCATGAAAACACACCCACAGGACAATCAAAATTACACAAGATATTCTGGATTGGGTCAATACTAAACATGACTAAGTGATATATGTCAGGGGAGCCAAGATGATTTTATTTAGCTAAAATGGATATATACAGCAATGATAAACAAACAGAACAGGTTAATGGCTGGAAAAGAAAAAAATTATATGTCTGGTCATATAGAGTTATGCAAAGTACCACAGAAGTGTCCCAGAGTCAGATCCAACATGAAAAGTCAGAAAATTCAGAATTGCTGTCCAAAACAATGTTAATAATGAGTCACGTGTTTATAAAAAGGTAAATTTACTAGATATAACTGTTTTAGCAGAGCTGAGCACCTGTATAACCAATACTGGTCTGATCACTGGTTTCTCTTTACACAAAACAGAATACTTATGTGCACAGCTCTGCAATCCATGCAAATTGTGCCCCACTACTCTATAGTTTACTTTTACTTCTATGCAAAAATATTATTTAAAGGAGGAAGTAATTGCTGAAACACACACACAGACACTTGCTGCTAAGCACGCAGACAACAAGTCTAGATGGACTCCATAGCAAGTCATTTGGAAGACAGCGTCTCAATTGTAGCAGCCATATGACATTTGACTGTAAACCTGTGAGTCCAGATGTAAATATGAATGCACATAACTCAGTCAGTGACCAAACTCATGTCTGATGCAGAACTTTCAGACATGGAAAAATAATTACAATTTAGACCTGGATTCATATTATGTTTTTCATGACTTATGAAGGGCAGGGCTGTCTAGCTCTTGGGCTTGATGTTTGCATGGGGCCTACAAGTGTTTTACAGCGCTAGCCTACATGAGACTCATTTATATATCACCACTATTATAAAAATAGTTGGCCCAAAGCCTATAAACAGAAAGTAAACACTAGAATGTTAAACCATTGCATTTTAGGTCACACACTATTCATAGTCTGTCGTGTAAGTTTGCTTTGACTCAGACTAGCAATATGGAAACTCTGAGAAATGCCTTGCGAGGCAAATTCAGAAAAACGAAGCGCTGCTTTTGTTTGACCATCAATGATATACATTATAGCCAGCAGGGAAGCTTTTGGAGGAAATTAGTTACCTGCAGTAGAGGAGATTTATCCTGGGTGACTAATTATCTGTACCACTGCTCTTAAAGGGCAAGGAAAGGCAAATAAATAAAATTCCATTTTTACTTTCTTTAATGAAAAAGAAATCTATCTCCAATATACGTTAATTAAAAAATGTGTACCGTTTTTATAAGAAACCTGACTGTATGCAGTGAAATTCTCCCTTCATTTAGTGCTGTGGATAGGAATTGTCAGATGGTCCCTAACTTTGGCAGGGACACAATCATACTAATGAAAAGCAGGGAGAGCACCCGCTTTACTTACCAGCCATGCAGAACTCAAACAGCTTTGTTTTTGATCATTTATGACGATCCCTAAGCAGCACAGACCATACTGAGCATGTGCAGTGCCAGTGTCAGGCAAAGATGTATAACAAAGTTACAAGATGACAGCCCCCTGTGGCCAACTTTGACAGCATAAATTATTTGCTTGATTAGGCTTGTGGTGCAGTAAGTTCAGGTTTATGTTTAAAAAGAGTTTAATTACTGATGTCAGTATCTCTTTCATTTCCTGTACTTGGTGTCTAAGTGACTTGTGTCTTTAGGTACAAGTCTTCTACATAGTGGTACAACCTGCAGTGGGTACTGTGTAAATTCCAGAAGGGCTCCACTACATCAGGACGGATGCACCAGTGCTGAGCCCATCTATAAAGATATAGATACCTGTAACCACTGCATCCATTTTTGTGGCTGTGGTGGAAAATAAACACTATGATCCAATGTAAAACACAATGTAAATGTAAGTAGCAGACTCCCTGACATGCATGTAATAAATAAGCCTAAAATCCTCTAAATGCTTGCCATATTGGGGGGGTCACCATTTTCATTCTCTCCACATTTTAATTTACTGCAATGTACTACTTACCAAGCTTGTGGATCTGCTTACTATTCATATATTCTTTCCTTGGGGTATGTATAGTCTTGTTGGCATAGTGCTTCTCTTTCTCACCATTATTGCCTATTAAGCGTTTCTGTGTTTCCAGGTGTGTAGTGAGTAAACTGGTCATCTTCCCCTGTGAGGCCAAGCCTTTCCGTTTTAGAATGGACTGAAGCTCCTGTAGACTGGAAGATGAAAGTGCATTCATAGTATTGGACTGGAGCTCTGGATAATGCAAAGAAACATGTATACTTCCCATTTTTTTTAGCTTGTAGGCCGTCTGCCAAACAGGTGGAAAATACTGTACATTTAAAGGAGAACTAAACCCTAAAAATTAATATGGCCAAAATGCCATATTTTAGATAATAAACGTATTGCACCAGCCTAAAGTTTCAGCTTGTCAATAGCAGCAATGATCCAAGACGTCAAACTTGTCACAGGGGGTCACCATCTTGGAAAGTGTCTGTGACACTCACATGCTCACTGGGCTCTGAGCAGCTGTTGAGAAGCTAAACTTGGGGGTCATTGCAAATTATCAAGTAGAAAATGAGGTTGGTCAGTCATATCGCTGATTCTACAAGGCTGATTATTAAATTATGATGCTAGTTGCATTATGTAGTAATTATCTGTATTAATGACTAATCAGCCTTATACTGTGACATTTCTATTCTATGTGTACTGTATATTGTGAGTGGCTCCCTAAGCTCAGTAAGTGACAGCAGCACAGAGCATGTGCTAACTATTGGGACATCTTTGGAGACACAATCTTCCCTGCCAAAGGGATGTGGTTGCCTGCGGCTGGTACAGAAACCCAAAATATAATGTACTACATTACATTTCTAGCCTATTTTTTTTTGGTTTAGTTCTCCTTTAAAATGTATCAGCCACAGTCCCTTGTGTTAATGCCTATAAATGAAATGAAGTTAAAAGGGGTGGATAAACTTTAAGTTAACTTTTAGTATATAGAATGGAAAATCTAAGTACAGTACATCTTTAATTTTTCTCTTTTATAATTTTTGAATTATTTGCCGCCTTCTGACTCTTTCCAGCTTTCAAATGGCAGCCACTGACCCCATCTAAAAAGCAAAAGCGCAGTAAGGCTACAAATCCATTGTTATTGCTACGTTTTATTACTCACCTTTCTATTCATACCGTCTCATATTCATATTCCAGTCTCTTATTCAATCAATGCATGGTAGCTAGGGTCAGTGCATACCACGACTAAGTACTGTATGACTGAATCAGTTTTATTTTATTTATTTATATTTTTTATATTATTACTACAATGTGATTGTTCTAAAAAGTAACCTGTCTGATCCTGTTCACAGTCCTCCAACATTGGAAAAGACATTTTCACACAGTAAGGGGCAGATTTGCTAAAGGGTAAAGTCGCTAGCGAAAATTTGCCAGAAATCCAATCCGCCTGGAGATCACCAGTTTATATGTATAGTGGAAAATTTGCTAGTAGAATAGAACATTGTTAATTAAGTTTTAGTCAGTTTTTTATTAGGTGAATCTTCCATAATGTTATGCCTTTTTCCAGAGTTTCCTTCACCAGCAGGGTCGGTCTGGGGGGCCCAGGGCCCCCCTCCAGACCCCCTGGCCCCCATCTGATGCAGCGTGTATGCATGCACAGGAGCTGCACTGTGGGCTTAGGAGGCGCGCATGCACACAGGAGCCGCGAGTGCACGCACAGGAGCTGACCGGCACGCATAGTGCTGCAAACTTTATTTTTTAAACAAGTTCAGGAGCTTAGGAGAGGGAGATCTGGCCAGTCTGACCCTGTTCACCAGCTTAGACCTGGCAAAATGATAAGATGAACACTCTTATGTCAGGGATATCATATTCTGTATGCTGAAAAGTTATAAAAATGATTTTAAAAAAACGCTGGCATTTTATCATATTTTAAAGTGGGATTGTATTTAAAAGTAACTGTAACTGTTTCTTAACCATTTGAGGGGCATGCCACATTTGTTTTAGGGTGGGCTCATGTTTAGGACACAAGAGGATCTCTTTTGTCTTTATTTTGCTTCCTTGAACATTTTTAATAATAAGTGGCAGGATAGCCCCTGCCTAAACGTAAGTGTATTAATGGAGTTTCACTAAGCAGAAATTAATATTAGGGTAAGTTCGCTACGAAATGCTTGCACGGGCAAATTTATGCTAGTGGAACTTCGCGAGAGTTCAGCTACCAAGACACAACTTTGCATTTTAGTGAATTAGCGTAGTGGTAGCAAATTAGCACCTGACGATGTGGCACAAAGTGTGGCAAAGACTTTGCAGGTGAAAATTTGCCCTTTAGTGAATTTGCCCCTAAGGCTTCATACACTTGTACACATAGGGGTAAATTCCTCAGAGCTGCGCTAGAGCAGCCTTTGCTACACTTCGCCCAGCGAATTTTTGCCAGTGCTTGTCAAATTCACTAAAAGTCAAAGATGCGCTCAGCTAAGCGACGGTAACGAAGTTGCGCTAGAGAAAATTCACCAGGCAAAGCAAAGTTGCACTAGTTGCAGGTCTGAGCTGGCGAAGGCAAGTCTACTGTAAGAGGTAACGTTCAGTAAAATCAACTTCTTAGTGAATTTGTGTAGTAACACTTAAGTTAAGTCTATCACCTTCGCTAGCATATTTGATATTTGATGTAGATGTGCATATCAGGCACATGTTTGAGTGCACCTAAACAGTGGCAGCTCATCCGACTGGCCACCCTAGGCAACCTGATTGGACACTTTGCCCCCTCCTGCCCCTCCCTGTGCGCATGCTCATGGTGCAATCTTTGTGCTCTTGATCTACATTCATAATAAAATAGAATAGAAAGATGCATTTAAATTCACTAAAACACACTTAGTTGCGTTTAAAAAAACCACATATGAATGAAATACATTTAGATGTGCTTGACATGCATTTTTTTTTTATTTACACGCCCGTAATACTGTGCATCATTCAGGAGCCAGTTAGGAATCCCTGGGGCCCACACATATGCATACAATCTGCTTCCTCCTTTGTTATGGCCATGTTGTCTTGCTGAAATATCAGGATTTGTTATTCAAGAGGATTATCAAGTAAGCCCAAGAATAATGGAATACATAGGTGCAAATATGTGCCCTCACGTCACCCTGTAGTATGCTGGGACCAAGTCACATAATGTATTGTAAGTATAGGCTCACAGGGAGATAGGTCAGAGTGTCCCTGCTATGTTAGTGAACAGTATCACTGGGAACAGCAGCAATGGTTCTTTAACTTCACTGGTTTTATTATAAAAGACAATGAATAACATCACAGTAATACAATGAGGCCCTCTGCTGCTCATTTCAGCAACTTACACATACTGTGAATCTGGGAGACAGCTGACAATATTTTATAGTTGCTTTTAGTGGTTTCATATATTTTGGTCATTATATCAATTTTGTGCATACTTTCCCTATTTCTGTTGAACTTCATTTGGTGCAGATGTTTAGGTCTGCTTTGTGTAAATTTTTGTAAATAGTTTTTAAGTGCTTACCAAATTGTCAAACTTTTTTTTGATGGTTGTGCCCCTTTAATTGTTGTTTGTCTAGGGGTTGCTGAGTAATACTGCAAGGTTGGCAAAATATGTGTTTTGCTCATTCACTGGTGGCTATGCAGCAGCTCCAAGAAACCTAGGGTATTATGGGTACTTACGATAGAGGCTGCCATCTGAGTGAGGTTTTGCTCTTATCGGAATGAACATGCACCTTTGGGTCACTGTATTTTAGCTCAATGGTTGAGAAGTCTGTGTTGCCTGTGCTTCCTGTTGTGCTTATAGCAGGAGTTACAGTTGGAACCATGTCGAGTTGAATAACTACATCAGTCTTTGGGATTCCAGTCTCAGATTTACCAGGGAGAGACTGATGCCGACATTGCGTGCCCCTGAAGCCATTCTTACATACACAAGTCTGCAGTTTATGGCATCCATTTTTGCATTTTGGTGTGCACATAGCTGCAAAAAGAAAAAAAATGCCAAAAATTAAGGTTTTTACTTCAATTACTTGAAAATATGTGTTATACATGTACTATGGATTGGCAAACAGTCCAAAATGATTTACAGTTAGCAATCATACCTCTGGTGCAATTCCCTGATTTAAGTGCTGTCCTCGGTGCAGAGCAGCATTTTGATCCACACAGGTTGTCTCTGTAAAACACAACCAAAATTAAGATTTTACCAAAGGGGCAAAGAAAGAGCATTACAAACAAATCAATATATTAAGGAATGGCCTAGAACCTCTCTTTCTTCATGTGTAATAAGGCAGGTTCAATGCCACCCCAAGAGAACTTTTTTTCATCTTTTATCATACTAAACAATTATCAAGCAGTGCCTTGTTGCTTGTACTATCATGGGACTCCTTGGTGACATAATATTCTTTTACAGGTATGGGACCTGTAATCCAGAATGCGCAGGGCCTGCAGTTTTCCTGATAATTGATGTTTCCATCATTTGGATCTTCATACTGTAAGTCTCCTTAAAAATCATGTAAACAGGGATTATTCTGCTTCCATTAAGGATTAAGTATATCTTAGATAGGATCAAGTGCCAGCTACTGTTTTTTTATTTTTAAATCATTTTAAAAATGTAAGTAAAATGGAGTCTATGGAAGATGGCCTGTCTGTAATTCAGAGCTTTCTGGATAACAGGTTTCCAGATAATGGATCCCAGACCTGTACTTTACTATTGGAGGTAATTCTACATTATTATTTTTGTGGTTTGCTTTATTTTTTTACTGTGGCTTGCCATAGTAACCAGGCATCAGTTTGTTTTAGGATGGTTTATAGGGAAATTTGGTCACTATGAGTATTTGTATTTTTACCGGTAGGAAGGTCTGGACTACGGGGCGTAACTACAGAGGAAGCAGACCTTGCAGCTGCAGGGGGTCCCATGAGGCCCTAATTAATGAGTAATTTCAATATATATTGGCAAAGCAGGACAACCTCTGGATATTTTGGGGCCCCTAAATGTATTTTGCTGTGGGGCCCAGAAACATCTATTTATGCCACTGTCTGGACTAATATATTTTGTTGTGCAGATGATGAGACTGCATATATATATTTATATGTATTATTTTGCTACGTGCTTGGCCAAAACATTTTAAAGTAGGATAAGCATGATCAAGAATGTTTAATAATTCTAAACATCAAAGCATAGACAGACATCACTTTTACTGGCATTTATTATCACCGTCTACTTTCTCAAAGTGACAGGCTCATCATTCCAACCTCCAGCAAAAAAGGATAAAGGCTTTCTATTTGGGAAAGAAAAAGTCCTTCTCTTATCACCCATCTGTGTAATGCATTCATCCACCTACGCTCGTCTCAGTGGTGCAGTAAAAGTGTCTTTGAAAAGAAATGCTCAGCAGACTTCCACCCCTCCTAGTCTTTTTCCTGTGGCTTGACCTCTCCTTGTGGCTGGACTAATTATTCACCAATATAGAAGCATCTACCAGCACCTGTGACTATTTCTTCTTGAGAGATTAGAAATTATGAATGCCTCTTTAAAATTATCCCTACAGCCATATGCTTTCTGTGTTGGCAGTACTTGAATTTTGCCCATGAGTGAGATTGACCTACATGCTAGGAACTTTTAAATGCTAAATAAACCAACTATATAACAGTGATGAAGAGGTATAAAAAGGGTGGAACGCATAAAAAAAACTTTATGGTTTATCATTGTGTATTAGCAAATAATTTTATTGCACTGAACACAGTAATAGATCAAATAACAGAGGGACAAATCCATAATGATTTCATCGCCTTTACAGCAGGCATATAATGTATCTGTCTGGTGCTGCCAGTGTCGGACTGGCCCATCCGAATACCAGGAAAACTCCCGGTGGGCCCAGGTGTCAGTGGGCCCTCATGCTGCTAAACTTTTGGCCTATTTCATGGCCATTCCCTATTTCTATGAGAACAAAGAGGCTAAATTGGTGGAATACTTGATTATAGTATGTAAAGAAAACAAACTAGGAGAACAGAGTTTGATTGAGGAGATGAGGAATATTAGTACTGAGAGTGGGCCCCTGGTCTAAGGTTTTTGGGTGGGCCCCTGGTCTAAGGTTTTTGGGTGGGCCCCTGGTGTCCCAGTCCGACACTGGGTGCTGCTCTGCTTAAACTGTACTTCGTCTTATACCCTACCAACAAAATATTAAAGTATTATTCATATCATTTTATATCATACATAGGGCAACCCAAAACACAGCAGCAGCACTAGGATTCTAGCTCAGATACTAGGATATAAACAGGTTTCCAGAATTTCCTACAAGGTAAGGCAGTGGCACCGCTCACACTATATACATCAGTTTGGTAGCAACAGTACTGCACAGAGAAAGAATTGAATAGCTGTCTCACTGCAGTCACAGTCTTGAGACAGACCAAGTCAGTTCCAAAGAACAGGGACACTAGGAAGCTGGTAAATTAGAAAAATGATATTGGTAGGACAAAGACGGTACTAAGTATGCCTAGTGTAACGGCAAATGAGTTGAGTACACCCAGGAACTAGCAACTAAGACCCGCAACAGGCAAGAAATAAGTATGTAAGCAGGATTATATAAAAGTGTGTAGCTGAACTACATAACTTCTGAGTGAGACAATAAAGTGCAGCTGGAGAGCCTTTTCTTTCAATGTTTTAATGTAGTTTACAAAGCACTACATGTTTCGGACCGCACAGGGCCCTTCCTCAGGTGCAATGACTTCTGAGTGACTTCATAAGCAGCGCTGTTCTTTATTTTGGAGAGCAAAGTTCCATGAGATGGTTTGGAACCATTAAAATGCTTGCTTTTCAGTATGCATATTAATTATTGTGTCTGTTTAGTGGTTTATTTAGAGGCTATTTTGTAAGTGAAGGCAGACAGGTGACAGGGACACCACTTTAAAGCAGATTTCTCATTGCACTTTACTGACAACAGTACAAGTCAAACAGAAAATGTACTTATGAAAGAACTGTTTGTGCAAAGTCTCTTATAAAACAAATGACTGACCCTCACCCCTCTCAATCCACATGGGGTTCTCCAGCCCAAACTATATAAGGCCCAGTTACTTGAAGACATTCATTCTCTGCTGCCTTCCAGAGAGACACCTCCTCATGCACCAGTGCACTCAAAATGTCCCAGCACCTGCTTCTCTGTAGGCTGCCTCTTTCACAGGCTCCGCTGCAGCCCCTTGGCTCTCTTTCAGGCTCCGCTAGCCTCTCACACCATGGTGATGGCCAGACCCATGTCTCTCCTCTAGTTACATTAGAGAGTCCACAGGTTTGGCAGAACACCTCATTTACAGTAGCACTCTAACTTCAGCTGCCAATTAAATATATTAATTTTAATATATTATAGAATTGCTAATTCTAACCAATTTTTTAACTGACCTTTATTTTTTATAGTTTTTAAATTATTTGCCATCTTCTTCTAACTCTTTCCAGCTTTCAAATGAGGTTCACTGACCCCATCTAAAATACAAATGCTCTGTAAAGCTACAAATAAATTGTTATTACTAATTTTATCACTCATTTTTTTTATTTAGACCCTCTCCTAATCATATTCCAGTCTCTTGGAATTGCTAGGGTCATTTGGACCCTAGCAACCAGATTGCTGAAAAGGGAAACTGGAGAGCTCCTGAATAAAAAGCTAAATAACTCAAAAACATCAAATAATAAAAAAAATTAAACCAATTGCAAATTGTCTCAGAACATCACTCTCTATTCCATACTAGAAGTAAATTAAAAGGTTGGCTAAGAGGCAAAGTTAACCCTTCTGGTCACTTATGTTTAGCTACTACAGGCAGGGTAGTTATTCCTCACCAGTAGGGATGCACCAAATCCAGGATTCAGTTTGGGATTTGGCCAGGATTCTGCCTTTAAACAGACAATTTGCATATGCAAAATTGGCTTCAGATTCGGTTTGGTAAAAAAAAAAAGTGGATTTGATGCATCTAGTAATACATTGCTATTGAGATGCTGGGATTTTTTTGTTTGTAATCTTACAATGGTGCAGATAATCTTACAATGGTGCAGATAAATGACATGGAAGGTTGACCCACTTAATACATAAAATCCCATACTTTTTTGTCATGTCACAGCTCCCCCTGAATATTATTTGTTTAAAAGTAAGTTTTACTTTTTGTACGAGAATTAAAATAAACATAGATACTATAAAAACATTTGTACTCTAGTAGGTACTTTTTCCCTAAACTTTGTCTATATTTCTGTTCAGGGAGCTGCCATGTATATGGAATGATCCAGCCCAGCTGTTTGTCCCATTAAGTAAAGCTGCAGCCAAGCATGGGTTTATTACAGAAGGTTTAGCTATCAGAGCCCCTTCTTATATATATATCCTTTCCTGTTCCCGTTACACGTGCTTGTAATAAAATGGAAAAGAAAAAACCTTGCTGCTCGAAGTGGATCACTCTGTTTAGGCTTTGTACTTTAATGAAATATTCACATAAGCTGTTACTGCAATAAGGTGTTATCTTGTCATAGACAATTTAAACAGACACTATTTCTGGACCTGATACTGTATACAGATACAATTAACCTGAGACATTTGTAAACTAGGAAATAAAAAAATGGTCTTCAAAGAAGAAGAAAAACACATTTTGGAATAAGGGCCCATATCATACCCTTGCATTCTGTTTTCAGCTCACTTCCAGATTCAATTCTGTTCTCACCCTTCTAAAGTCACTTTCCTACTTTCCTTGCTTTCAGAATCGTCCTTCTCATTAAAATGGCCTGGATTCTTCAGTATGATCAGTAGCCCTATTAGCTTGCCCCATGTTGTCTGTAGTTTATATTAATGCTCTCCATGTGCATGTTCATCTCTGTCTAAACCTCTGTGCACACATTTACAATGCGTGTAGTGCATGCTCAGCAGAATTTTTATAGATTGGGAACTGGAGAATAAATTGAGATGAACCTAAACCGTTGACTCCATTAACCCAACAGTGCAGCACACCATCAGCATCTCACTAAGAAGGCATGATAGTTTTT
The DNA here is from genome assembly GCA_024363595.1 of Xenopus borealis. Taxonomy (NCBI): domain Eukaryota; kingdom Metazoa; phylum Chordata; class Amphibia; order Anura; family Pipidae; genus Xenopus; species Xenopus borealis. Next base: position 60,375,268 of record CM044445.1, read on the forward strand.
CTGTTTCCACCAACCAGGGTTTAAATGATCCTGCCCTAGGACACTGCAGAATCATTCTGGTTTTGTTGTTGAGCTATTCCAGTATGGAGATGATTTAAAAAGCTTGAACGCCTGTGATGACCTTGAATGCCTGTGGTAAGATTTCTGTGTGGCTGCCATGTTAAACCATATTAATATAGCCAAGGGTGGAATAAGGGCTACAGTGACTTTGTAAATGGAAAAGCAGAAGGGGGTGGGCAATAGACAAATTCCTCTTTACCAAAGAGGAATGTGTATCTAGGAAACCTCTAAATCATAATCCTGCTCTTTGCTATTCATTCATGACCAAGGGAAAAATACAAAAGGATTTTGTATTATAAAAGTGACCATATCTCAAAACTTCTGAAAAACATCATGGCATCTACCACTTACATATTCCAGCCACACACAGACAGCATCAGTCATACCCTACTGGTCCTAAACTATGGTGTTTTCCTAGGCACAAAACACATAACATACTGTAAACCCCAGATATCAAGGAACTTTTTATCTGGTACATGGTGCAGAGTACAGCCAGTCCCTGGGAAGAAGTCTTCTCTGCATGAAAACTAAAGGGTACAATCTACAGCCCCTTGCACTTCTGCCTGGGGACATCATAACATTTCCCTATTGTATCTGTCCTTTCCTCTGTCTGCCACTTACTTTTTCCAAATGCAAAAACATCTGTTTAGATTCCTCAGTTTAATATAAAAAATGAATCCACCTACATCTAAGCTCTCCATACTACACAGATATCAAAACACTGCTCTACCTTGCAGTACTGGGGTCCTGATTTTGATACAGATAAAGCAAAATAGTACACCCATATGATATTGCTCTCAGTAGAACCTCTATCTTCCACTTTCTTCTAATTCACACACCAGGGTAGCTACTTTTCACCACTTTCTTATACACAGAAATTAGTGCATAAGTTTCTTTTATATAAGGGAAAAGCCAATCCATTACATCTAATAACAGATTCATCTTAATCTAATCTAAGACATCAGAACACCTACAGCTACACTTCTCTTAACAGATATTGATACTTACCGCTTTCACTCTTCTATGACAGCATATCTATCTATGTCCTAAGACACAGACATCAGGAAAACCTATTTCTAATTATTACTTTCTACATATATCAGAATGCATACCTCTGATTCTAATATACAGACATTGCATACCTCTTCTCCCTATATAAAGATATATAGATATCTCACTTTCTCCTAATACACGTACATTAGGGCACCTGCCTTTCAGCTTCTAATACATAGGTATCCAAGTATATATGTCAGGACAGCTACCTCTCATCTCATAATACACAGGCAGCATAAGGAGTTTAAAGGAGGGTTTCTTTAACTTTTTTCTTATGAGACCCAAACCTAGTGTGGGCCTGAGCATCACAGTCAAAAAAACACTTTTTAGGAATAAAATAAATGTATTTTAATTGCTATTACCTATAGAGACCCACTCTAAACAGCAAGGGACCCAGTTATAGGTCCCTATCCATAGGTTAAGCAACCAATCAATCAGGAAGAAGTTTCAAGCTGTCTACTTCAAGCTTTAAAATGAAAGCAAATACCTGGTTATTTGATAGTGCTACTGGCTACAGCACCTGTGCAAGTTTGCAACTCCTTTCAGTGCACACTGCCTGCTATTTCCCATATCTCCCCCGTCACTTACAATGTACAGCTAACATGTTTTTTAAGCACAGTGATGTATATACCAACCCTCATCCCAACCTATTCCACAGACAGGCTGCTTCTTAACAATAAAATGTCTTCTTATGCACAGCTATAAACACATACACAGACTGAGAGGTGCATGCTGCATTCTTCCATATTTCAGCAACTTACCTTAACTTTATAGATCCTTTGTAATGTATTTTTTTCCCTTTCTTTACCTTCTGGATCACAGTTGCTTCCACTTGCTGCCCATGGGATCTGTCTGATATAGACTGACCCACACTAGGCAAAACTGCCGATGATTTTGTCTGCACATTTTTGTTTTCCTTATGTTGCATCTTTTGCTGGCCAGTTGTGGCTATGTCTAAGTGCTGAGGCACCGCCAGGGAGTATAAAAGAAGCTGCACTGTCACACACAGGAAAATAGCCATTGTTACATGTGCCTGCTGGCCAGGGGTGAGAGTGTAGGAGAACCAGGGAGACAGAAAAGATAAAGTGGGTGGGTGGCAGAGAGTGGAGTGAGTGTTAGATAACGGGGACTGAAGGAGAGGAATGAAGAAGAGAATCTAAAGATCTGAGTATGGAAAAGGAAGCAATGTAGGCTGTAGGAAGGAAACTAAGTGAAGGGGCAGTTTGCAACTTAAGAATGTAAGCCCAATTCCTTAAAATCTAAATGGAGCATTCTCACCACCCCCTTTCCACATAAATCCCCTTTATTCCTACCTCTGTCTGCCTTAAGCTAACCAATGGCAGGACAGCCCCTCCTGCTTTTAACTCAATCACCAAGCTGGGAAGGGGGGTGTAGGATACAGGTGCCTGTGCAAAGGAGGCATAAGCTTTAACGTACTAGGATAGGGACATAATAGGGAAAATGATCAGAAGATTAGGGCAGGACTACATGGATGATTGATGTCCGTTTTTGGCGGATGCAACACTCGGTTCAAAATCAATGCAACGAGTCTGATGCGACAGGAACAAGGTAAGTAATAGAAAAGTCAGATGGTGTCACAGGGTTGATGCAACCTGACACGACTGTCAAGTGAAAATGCGGCATGTTGCGTTGCATCCGTTTTCACGCCGAGCGTCGCATCTGCCGGAAATGGACACCAATCGTCCATGTAATCCTGCCCTAAGAAATGTGATGTCAAATCAAGACTTTATTATGCTATGCTTTTATATTCAGTTCCACTTTACATTAAATGTAAGGAATAGTATTATAAAGGACTGTAAAGTGTTATACAGACATCATTTTTTCATTGCCTCACGAGGAAACTTCAGATGACTTTGGAAAACGAAGCGCTGCAAGTGCCATTCCGCTAGAGATTTTACATTATAGCCGGCGTGAAGGCAGTTTGGGGAGATTGTCGCTCCGAAGAAGAGGTGATTAGTCACCGGGCAGCTAAATCTCCCCGGATCTGCCCGTGTGCCCCTACCCTTAGGATGCATCAGTGTAAATATATTCTGCTGTGCTATGCATATAAATCAGAGGGGCCAACGAAAGCCACAAAGTTTGCTTCTGTTATAGTCAGCCATAGCAACCAATCAGATGATGGCTTTCAAGTATTAGATAAGTAAATGTTAGCTCCTACTTGGTTGCTATAGCTTACTAGATTTGTAGCAAATAACTTATTACATTGTGGCATGAAAAACAAACATTACAGTACATTAGATAATGCAGATATTTAAGCAGCAGTGTAATAACGTATATAAAGTTTGATTCTTTCTTAAGTGAGAGAAACCAATCAGAAACTTGCATTTATGCTCTGGTAACAAATATTTCATTGTTTATTAGGGGTTCCTAGACTTTGACCAAACCATGTGCTGGTTACTATATTGAAGAATAAAATTTAGAAAAGAGTAGACGACTAATCCTACTCAACACAAAGAAGACATCAATACATAAAACCATATACAATGCTTGATTCCCTACTTATACTTTATTACACAACTTTAAAAAAAATTGCAATGAATTAAGTGTATATGTGGATTATTAGCTGTAGGTGGTTTATGTTTTTGTTAATGGGTGGTAGGCTGGCCAGCCACATTTTTAAGTTGCGTGATTAATAAATGATAAGTAGAGAACCAAATATTTTCTATGGTTACTACAGTGGATTGTGTGAGATATGAGCTCATTTGTGTTAGTGTTTTATATCATACAAAAGTATGAAATAAGTAGAGAGAGTGTAAATTGGGCAGCAGAGTAAATACAACCCAAAAGGCAATAAAAAAGAATAGTTGTTGTCCCATTAAAGTTCATTCTTACTACTTAACTATATGACTGAGAATGAGAAAGCATGTTCAAGGTAAGTCAATAAAATCATTGGCATTCAAGGTTTTGTGGCTGGGATCAAGGGGTCTAGGTCTGTATTTGTTGCCATACCAACAGTGCAATGTAAAGACCTCAGTCTGACAGCAGATCCTTCATCCCCTGCCACTTTGTGCCAGAATATGGTTGTTCCCACACTGCTTAGGAAAAGGAGGGGGTGGCAGCAGTTGGTAGTTATGTGGGTACAAAGGCACAAAGGGGGCGGATGAAATAAAACCTCACAATCTCTTTCAGCCACACTGCATTTGAACAAAGAAACCCATCTAAGGGGGGAAGGGGAGGAGGCAGCGTGCTATGGAATGGGGAGCAGAGAGTGGCACGAAATCCTTCACACTCAAATTCCTGTACAGTCTTATATGCTTTGCATTATATGCAAATAAAGTGGCAAATAAAGGGCAAATTTGGAGCTGGGCATTCAATCGGCAACCAATCAGGTGTTTGATTCCATAAAGCTGGCCATAGACGCAGTGATCCGATCATACGAATTGAGGATTCGTACGATTTTTGGACTGTGTGTGGAGAGTCCCGACATTTTTCGCCCAGCGGAGATCAGTCGTTTGGTCGATCGGACAGGTTAGAAAATTTCTGTCGGCTGGCGATAATATCTCTGCGTGTATTACTGATCGGATGATTTTCAGTGGGAGACTGTCACCAGGTTTTGTTGGACACAACTTTCGTACGATCCCTGTAGGGGCAGAATATCATCAGAATATTGGCTAATCTGTGTTTTTTACTACTTTATTTTACCTGTAGTTTAGTGGCAGGTTGGGAGTGTCATGAGGCCTATCGGCTCCCAAGAGAGAGTAGTAAGGACCAAGGAGGAAGCTTAAGGGTTAAAGTACAGAACAAGGTACAGGCAAGGATCAGGCAATACTCGTGGTCAAAGTCCAGGCAAAGTTCTATAGACAGGCAGCAATATTCAAGAATAAAGTCCAGACAGGGTCAAATACAATAAACAAGTGGAATATAATCACCCACGAACGAGGCAAACAAAATCCTTTAATTGGGCGCCATACTGGCGTCCTGGGCGCCTTTAAATAATCAAATTTGGTGCCAAAATGGGTGCAGCTGCTGACACTGTGCGCCACATCGGTCACGGCACAGTGACGTAATTGCTCCGGTGCCGCTACCCACGTGGCGGCCATGGGCGCCGCCATTTTGGGAGCGTCGCCGGAGGAGCAGGACACGCTGCCCGGAGCTTCAGGTAAGACTAAAGGCGGCAGCGATCCTGACAGGGAGATGGGGAAGTCCAATCGTTCCAGAATGTCTATGGCCAGCTTTACTCTTCCTGCAGCTGGCTGAAAATATCTAATCATTGATTGGTTGCTACAGGTTACTGCCCAGTTGCAAATTTGCCCAGTGTTTAAATATCAGCCCATCTAGAGACATCCAGCTCCATTTCACAAAGCAGATCAAGAAGGAAGGAAATGTTAGCCAAAAGGATACTGTCACTCAATTGATTCTGTGTATAAACAGTTGACATGAGTTATATGACAGTAGAGCCTTGTCATTTCCTGCTAGGTATTCCCATTATAGGAAATAGGTTACATGAATTATATGAAACACAAATGCAGCTCCATTTTCTGTCTGGATTTATATACTTTGCCTTTATATACTTATTTGTTTGTCTTTCAATCTGACATTTTTTAATGTCTTAGGTACATTTGCAATTTGAATTAATCAAAGTAATAAGGATATGACTCCAGAACGGAATCCAGGTTACATTCAAAGGCCAAGGAAGCATTTGACCTACTGTGTGCTCCCTCGTTTTTGTATTTATGTAATTTCAATACCTATGCATATACCACTACAAAGCCTTGCTGTGCTACTGCAGATAATCATAATATTGAACAGTTTTCTTTCGTTCAGTTTTGGTTATAAATGTTTGCTTTCCAAACCAGATGGAGGTATCTGGAAGAAAGCACACATCTACAGTCATAGGAAAGAGTATGAGAACTGCTCTCAGCCTGCACAATAATTTACTCCACTTTCAACAAAAAAGATAACAGTGATATATCTTTCATTTCCCAGGAACATCTGAGTACTGGGGTGTTTTCTGAACAAAGATTTTTAGTGAAGCAGTATTCAGTTGTATGATATTAAATCAAATGTGAAAAAGTGGCTGTGCAAAAATGTGGGTATCCTTGTAATTTTGCTAATTTGAATACATGTAACTGTTCAATACTGATTAGTGACAACACCAAATTGGTTGAATTAGCTTGTTAAGTCTTGAACTTCATAGGCTGTGTGTCCATTCATATTCATTTGTCAATATTTGTGTCAATATTCATTTAACCCATGTGGGGCAAGTGTCCCAAACTTCAATGCATTGCTTCCATAAGTGCTAGACTTTGCAACATTGTAACAACTTTTCTTCCTTTTTGTGTACAGATTGACATTATGTGATCATTTTCATTTTTTGATTTTGTTTACACTAACAGGTGATTATGTTAATACTTTGAGGTAATCAGGCTGATCCAATCACAAGTTTTGATGTCATTATGTGGGTGTGACTAGGGTAAAGCATCTTGAGAAAGGTTCTAAACCATGAACCGAAACTTCGATGTGATGTATTATTGACTTTTTTTTCTAAATAGATTATGAAGAATTAAGATGGTGTGCATGTGCATGTAACCTGTGGACTATTTTATATATATATATATATATATATATATATATATATATATATATATATATATATATATATATATATATATATATATATATATATATATATATACCAGTCCTTTTAGTCACACCTGGGTTCCCAATGCAATTACCAGTCTTATGAGCAAGCAAAGTGACTGCAAGTTGAACCTTAAGTTTAGGAGTGTTTGGGGACTACGCTCATGGCCATGTAGCAAATAACTAATGTATCCCTCCCCCTCAGATCACTATTCTGTAAAACTATATTTGCATTTTATGACCCTTAACTTACCAAATAGGGGCCACAGATTGGATACATTGTTCCAATGAATTTAATTTTTATGGCCTCCAGACCTCACAGTGATTCTCTTCATCTTCTTTGAATGACATCATCATTTTAACATAATGTAGTCTTTCAAGCACCACCTATAATGAATATTTGACCCACAATGAGGAGAATTTTGGAGAACACTAATCTGTATGAAATTTTGTAACATAAATTTTGTAACATAAACATTATAAATAATGAGCTTTAAAATCTTAGAGGATCAATCCTAATCCTGAATGTTAATCAATATATTTCTAGATATATAAAAAACAGAAGGAATTCTAGGGAAAAGGCACATTATTACTCTCAAATTTACATTTATATGGAATTCCCTAGAAGCTGAAACTCACACACTAGGTGAGATTTCCCAACTACAATTCTCATGGATCCACTTCCCTGACTGTACAAATGCAGATCTCAAATCCCTGTACTGCACTGGTGAGCCCATTAATGGAGACACCAGTCTGTATCTGGAAATCTGATTTAAACTAGCATGGTATTCCAGGCAAATTATAATTTTAGGAGCAATAATGTTTTTTCCCAGAATTCCTTCTGCTCTGTATACCACTGAGGATGGTGTTTCGGCAATCAAAATGCTTTTCTCATAGATACGGTATTTGGAAAAACATAATTTAACAGAACCTAACCACAAGGTGGCAGGTTACCCATGCAGTACATTTTTTCAGTTTTTAACAGTAACAGGGCTCCTATTCTATAACAACAGGACAGAATAAAAGGCTTACTAAATATTGATGAGCAAAATATTTAGCAAGGTACGTGTTCGCTACAATATTCTGCATTTCGCCATCAGCAAATATTTTCGCGAAACCACTGCAAAAATATATGTTAATACATTGACACTCAATGTATTATGCAACAAAATACATCATTTGACTTTCATGTAGTTTGCACAGATAAAAGGCACGACAACAAACACTTACTAATCTATTTGGATTCATAGACTCCGGCCCTGTTATATATAGGGTACATTTGTGATCTCATGTGATGAGCTGCTTCTACCCAACTGCTATTCCTCAAAAGAAATTAGGTTGTATTTTATTCTACATATTTTTGTTACAGTATATGTGCTTGCTTTAAAGAGTACATTTTAAACTCACATTGCCTCTCTGGACATGCACATCTAAACTTCCGTTTTAAAATAGTACACCTTTTGTATAATGGCCAACTGGGACATTTGTCACCCATGATATTTGCGCTACTGCGGGCATCAGATCAGATCTCCACCGGCAATAATTGAAATTGCTTGTGACAAAATGTGTGTCGCTGAATTATTCCAAAGTCACATGAAGTTGCCTCACATTGGGAGAGTTCTTGGTTTTACCATCTGCAATTTCAATTATTCCCAGTGGAGAAACATTTTTTGGAAGATTTGTTGCTGGAAAGTACTGCCATGGCCTTTAAAGACAAACTGTTATCTGAAAAATATGGTTTTATTATGCCTGAAAACAAAAGGTAATAAGTGCAGTCATCTGGAAAATGTTTTATGTTACTACTGAAAAAGACACAAGCTATATATACTTTTATATATATTTTTATATATATAATTTTATACTAAAAACCTAAATGCTAGTATATGTGACAATTTCTTCTTCCTTTTTGGCAAATTTCTGTACAGAAGCACAGGCTTGCTACAGTATGTGGATGGGGCTTATAGATATACTCATCAGAGCCTCCGTTTCACAACACAGATAACATTAATTTCCCTTTATGTGAATGACTCATTAAAGCGGACCTGTCACCCCAAAAAAATATTCAAAATCATATTTTATCACATTAGTCAAACATAGGGTTGCCACCTTTTGTAAAAAAATTTACCGGCCAGTGGGGGGCGGGGTCACAAAGGGTGGGGCGTTACATCAAAAGGGGCGGGTGTGACGTCATAGGGGCAGAGCCACATCGAGCAATAGCCTGAAGACGGCAAAAAAGGTAAGTATTAACTGGAATTATGGCAGGGTAAGGGCCTTTTTTAAGTGGTATTACAAATTTACCGGCTAAATTGCCGGTTAAATTGTAATACTGGCCCCGGCCTTGGCTGGTGTTTTACCGGCTAGGCCGGTAAAATACCGGCTGGGTGGCAACCCTAGTCAAGCAAAATGAACATTAATTACACTATATAAATTATTTTAATCTTGTTTTCTTCAGTCTGGGAATTCATAACTATAGCAAGCAGGCAGGAGCCATTTTGTGGACACTGTTATTAAGACAAGCCTTGCATCATCTCAGAATCTTGTTTGTGCACCAGAATGGGGGACCAGATGTCTATCCCCATGCCCTGGCTACACAATTAAATGGGTAAGAGAACTGGGGGAATGCGTGGAGAGCAGTGGCATCTAGGAAGTGCTGAATGGAAAGTGAAAGTAATTATCTGCCCCGCCTCTATGCCTAAGGCATAGAGGAGTGGCAGACAATATTTGATGCTGAGATTTATAAACGAGCTTAAAACAGCTATGAATGCTTTAATACAAATTTTTTGTATGTTTAATTTGAAAAGGACTTTTATTATACAGATTTTTGTGTCTGGGTGACGGGTCTACTTTAACAATGACAGTTAAGAAATTTGTCAAAAACATTTTAGTATTTTGCAGCAATTTATGTAAATCATCGATTTGCTTTTGCAACTCCAATTTTTTGTTGTGGAAAAATATAAAAAAGTTTGTGTTTTTAGGTTGGATTTTAGGTATTCAGGCTTTTATTTCTATTTGAATAAAAAAATCATGTAAAACAAAAAAACGAATGACCCTGAATCTAACCCTAAAGGTCTACGGGAACAAACCATCACTTTCAAATACATGTATGCAGAGATGTAAATTGCCTACTAGGTCCATGAATCTGGCACGTTGCCTTGAAAATGTTTGCTACCAGCAAGTGTAAATTCTTGGCTGGGAAAATTATTGATCAGTTTCTGGTTGCATCTTCTAGTGAAAATCAATTTCTGTTGCTTTCTCTGAAGTGAAATATCACCATTTGGGATTTGACACATCTCTCTTGGTCACTATGAGTTATTGCGACAAGGGAAACACATTGTGAAAGTTTTCTGCTTGATTTAATGAGATTCTCTTTGTAGGGAGGATTGTAACAAGACAATACTGATTGTGCTGCATTGATTGCTATATGAAATGGTGCATCCCTTCATTTTAATTGGTGGGAGGTAGGAGAAATTGTTTAGTCTACTGTAACTCTTTATGGCCCACTGCAACCTGAGCAGCAGAACGTCATTGAGGGTGATGAATAACAGAATTTATTTATTTGATATAAATGCATACTTCAATCCAAGATTAGAAAACCAAAAGACCTTAAGATCTAAGTTCCCTATCAAATTTACACACAGTAGGGCAATTATCCTGCCTGTATGTTTTTGGAGTGAGGGAGGAAACTGGATAACATACAAAGCCCTGATCCAGAATAAAAAAATAACAAATTGTGGTTTGCATGGGGGTAGAATGTGTGAGGGGCTGGGTATCAGGCTTAGGTATAAACCTTGGCAAACATAGGAACCCTAATTTAACCTGAGGAAATGTTGTCTGTGTACATTACTTATGGTACATCCCACATGACAACCTGCTGACGCTAATTCTAATAATTTGCCTTCAAATAATAAAAATAAAACGTACCTGCTACGTCATAAACAGCTGCAAACAGAAAAATATTCCACTAAAACATAATTGCACATTATATGCCAGTTTAAGATTTACTATTTACCCTTGCCTAGAAGCCCAGGTGCTAAAAATAGGAAACATGCTTCTTTTGAACTACCGATAGAAAAGAGGGACACAGAGGAAATGATTGTTTGGTTTTATGGTATAATATAAATCACTAACAAGCCTGCAGATATGTTTGAAGCACTCTTTAGGGCTCCTTAATATAGACAGCCTATTTCCTATTTATTCCCTTATTTTCTTGTGGCTTAGAAGAGGCTTATCCAATCATAGCAGCCTGTAAGGAAGACTGAAGGAAGGGTGAGGGCAGAGGCCATCATGAATCATTTAAGGAGCAATCCATCCTTTTCACACATGGTTTCATGAGCTCCCACCCTAGGGACCTAAAACCTAAAGCTGGCCATAATAGTCACAAACTGTTCCTATTACCTTCAATAGGAAGAAGAGACGTAAGGCTGATTCGCAATTAAGTGCAAAGGGAGAAGGCCAACGATCTGGTGTTGTCTAGCCATTTCTACAAATGTGTGATAAACCTGTGCTGGGTTAATTAACATTCATGTTTTCTAAATGAAACGTATTAAGGCTCATGTACTGTTAGCGGATGCAGCTCTTGGTGGATGCAAATTTGCACTAGTTGAAGTAACACATACGTAGAAAGCTTAATAGCTTGTAGCGTCAATACTTCTACTGTTACTACTGCCATTGTATGAGTTGCAAGGCCTTGCCCTCTACCCTTACTTCTGCCCTTAATCATGCCTAAAGTAAAGAGTTCCCTTTTGGTATCCTAGTTGTTGCCAAAGGTTGTTGAACATTGCTTATGGTTACAGAACAACAGTATATTGAAAAATCAGTGTTAATTAAACTCAATAGGATAGCAACCAATCGGGATTGATTCTACTCCATTGGAAATACAGTACGTGGTACTGTTTTATCATTTTTAAATGAAATTATTTTGATATAATTCTATGGGAGATGGCCTTCTGTAATTTGGAGCTTTCAGGATAATAGTTCCCATACCTGTAGTTTAAAGTTCAGAATAACAATTTAACTTGCTATTTCCTCTTTACAGGTCTTGGAAGAAAACAGATGTTACGTAGGCCCACAGCAAATACATTTTAGGGGCCCCAACAGAGGATGCCCTGTTTCACCAATATATATTGAAATTGCTCATTAATAAGAGTCTCATGTGGCCCCCTATACTTCCCGGGCCCCCCTGCAGCTGCAGGGTCTGCTTCCTCTGTAGTTACACTCCTGGCAGCAAAATAACACATTTCTTCTTGTGTTGCTTTGATGAAGTTCTTTTTATGTATGTGTTGTGAAAATTCAGACTATAATCTGGAATCCTTTTAACAAAGGGATGCTAACTGTGCATATGACTATCTGGGCTTAGTATATTTATGTCTAAAATATGCCATTTCAAACCTGTCGAGGTTATGTAGAAGTCAATGGCAGATATATAGTAACATAGTATGTTAGGCTGAAAAAGACACACATCCATAAAGTTCAACTTTTGACTTTTGTTTTTAAACTGCCTAACTGCTAGTTGATCCAGAGGAAGGCAAAAACCCCATCTGAAGCCTCTCCACTCAGAGGGGGAAAAAAATCCTTCCTGACTCCAAGATGGCAGTCCCTGGATCAACTTGTACTATGGCCTATGTTCCATAAACCTGTATTCCCTCACTTGCTAAAAAGCCATCCAACCCCTTCTTAAAGCTATCTAATGTATCAGCCTTTACAACCGATTCAGGGAGAGAATTCCACATCTTCACTTCCCCCCCTTCCGAATATTTAGGTGGAACCTCTTTTCTTCTAAACGGAATGGGTGACCTTGTGTCAGCTGGAAAGACCTATAATGAATAAAGCATTAGAGAGATTATTATATGATTCCCTTATATATTTATACATAGTTAACATATCTCCCCTTAAGAGCCTCTTCTCCAGCGTGAACATCCCCAATTTTGCCAGTCTTTCCTCATAGCTAAGATTTTCCATACCTTTTACCAGCTTAGTTGCACTTCTCTGTACCCTCTCTAATACAATAATGTCCTGTTTGAGTGATGGAGACCAAAACTGTACTGCATATTCTAGATGTGGCCTTACAAGTGCTCTATAAAGTGGGAGAATGGCCCCCTCCTCCCGTGACTCTATGCCCCTTTTAATACAGTTCAATACCTTATTTGCCCTTGATGCTGCTGACTGGCATTGCTTGCTACAGCCAGGTTTATCATCTACAAGGACTCCCAGATCCTTTTCTATAATGGATTTGCCTAGTGCAGTCCCATTAAAGGTATAAGTGGTTTGAATATTTTTATATCCCAGGTGCATAACTTTACATTTATCAATATTGAATTTGCCACTTAACTGCCCGGATTGCTAGTTTGTCGAGATCCTGTTGCAAGGATGCCACATCCTGGATGGAATTAATTGGGCTGGATAGTTTTGTGTCATCTGCAAACACTGATACATTAATTACAATCCCCTCCCCTAAGTCATTAATGAACAAGTTAAATAAAAGTGGACCCAATACCGAGCCCTGAGGAACCCCACTAAGAACCTTACTCCAAGTAGAGAACCACCCTCTGTACCCGATCATGTAGCCAGTTTCCTATCCATGTGCAAACAACTTCATTAAGGCCAACAGACCTTAGTTTAGAAAGCAGTCGTATGTGGGGCATGGTATCAAATGCTTTGGCAAAATCCAAATAGATCACATCTTCTGCCCCCCCCCACACTGTTCAGCATCTTACTTACCACATCATAAAAAGCAATCAAATTTGTCTGACATGACCTATCCTTCAAGCCATGCTGATTGCTCATAATGCATAGGCACTATACCAGATGAAAGCGAATCTGAGAAATAGGGGCTGGTCTAAAACTGAACTAAGCTCTCTTAAAACCCATGGGTGTATACCATAAGGACCTGGAGCCTTGTTTACATAAATTTGTATTAAAGCTTTATGAATCATATCCTAAAGCTCCCCATAGACGCAACGATCTTTCCCTGACGAACGACCGATCTTAGGGAAGTCCTACCAATCTGTCAAATTATTGTGCGGTTAGTGGGATACCAACGATCGTTCATCTTACGATTTTTCGTCCAACATCGGTCTGATGATTGATCGGCCAGATTAGAAAATCTTTATCGGTCCCCATGCAATCTACCTATGTTTGCAGGGACAAGCAGGCTGCGATCCTTCAGTTTTGCTGGCAATGTCGCCTGAAATGGTCTTTTTAGTTGATGGACACATCAGGCATTTAAACGATCGTTTTGAGACAATCGTGGTCTCACGATAACCATTGGATCTTTCAAAAATCTTTACGTCTATGGCCAATCTTAGTCAGCCACTAACTAGATTGAGCTAAGTCATTAGTGCAGCTATGAAGTGAGCCTGGTAACTCAGACTCTATTGTATACGCAGAAAAAAACTGATTTAGCACATTTGCCTTTTCTGTATCTGTTACAACCATACTGGTACCATTATTTAATGGAGCAACACTCTCAACCTGCATCTTTTTACTATTAACATATTTAAAAAACTTTTTTAGGGTTACTTTTCGCCTGCCCTGCAATTAACTCTTCATTTCCTTTCTTTGCCTTCTGTATTGCTGACTTACAACATTTATTAAAGTATTTATATTAAATGCAGCTTCTCTCCCAACAGATTTGTAGTTTTTAAATGCCTTTCTCTTCTTTCC
>CM044445.1:60391305-60406472 GCA_024363595.1 Xenopus borealis
ACCACCTCCTCTAACTTTGTCATTGGTACCTATGTGTACCAAGACCGCTGGGTCTTCCCAAGCCCCTCCCAATAATCTGTCCACTCGCTCCTCCACATGCCTAACCCTAGCTCGAGGCAGGCAGCAGACTGTTCGGCATGTAGGGGCCTTATAGCAGATTACCCTATCCACCTTTCTATTAATTGAATCACCTATAACTAGAACCTGCCTTTCATTCCTTGCACTCCTCCCCCCACCTGTATTAGAACCACTGGCTGCCAGGGTGCTCTGGGAAGGAGCTAACCTCCCAAAAAATTACGCTATTTTTCAGACTATCACCCTAAAAAAAGTAAAAGCCGCCAGAGTTTTTTTGGGACTTAGAAAACATTTCAAGTTTTTTTATCAAACTCCTATCTATTATATTGAACTTCAGCAGGTCTGACCTGGCGAAGTAAAGTCTAGCGCAAGCGGTAACGTTCAGTAAAATGGTCATCTTAGTGAATTAGCGTAGTTACGTCCCTTTGTCAGTGCGCAACTTTGCCTGGCGTAAGGGTGCGAAGTCTATGTACTTCACTAGCGAATTTTTGCCAGGGTCACTGTTAGTAAATTGGCGAAGTTGTGAAAGGACGTCACGCTGGCAAATAAGCGCTAGCATTAGATGCTTCGCGTTTTAGTGAATTTCCCCCACACTGAGTAATACAGCAAACCCACTTGCACTCATATTTACAATGGATATTTACACTCTCCCAAATGCAATTCCTCACAAATGCCTTTTTGGTTTTAAAGGCCTTAAGGTTTTTAATGCTGCTTAGCACTTAATTCACATGCACCACTTAGATCACATGCAACAGTCGTTTAGCAGCTCCCACACTCGCTTTGCTGTCCCAGAGCTAAGATTTCTAAAGTTGTTTCTTGATAAAGTGATCTTCACTGGATAATCTGAAGAAGTCTGGATTTTCATCCAATAATTCAAAAATGTAGAGTTTTGTGAATGTCAGTCATAAAATATGAATGGAAACTCGATTTTGTCACAGAGTTTTGGCATTTTTGAGAAAAATATTAACAAATGAGTTTGATTCATCTAAGGGAGCTAGGGCAACTTTTTTAATAAAAAAAATTAGATCAATTTGAGTTTTACTAAATGAGCCCCTAAATGGAAAGCAAGAATTTTGTGTTCACTGATGATGCAAAGTTTAGATTTTTCTCAACCTGCCAAAAGCTTTGTGGAGGATACTGTATAAAGCCAAATCCATAGACTGCAACTGTGACAGCACCATAGAAACTGTAACCTATTTAGAAATCTGCCCTGCTCTAGTTAAACATACAACATAATTCCTCTGGCATTTTTTTAGTTTTAAAATAATTCTGAACAATAAAAGCAGAGAAATATAATCTAATGAAACATTATCAGATAAATATCTACCTATGTGTATATATATATATTATGTAATATTATATATTTATATATGTTGTAAATGCTGTGGACGAGGGGTTTTTCCTGATAAGGTGACTTGGATCTTCATACCTTAAGTCTACAAAAATCATTAAAACATTAATTAAACCCATTAGGATTGTTTTTCCACTAATAAGAATTAATAATATCTCAGTTGGGATCAAGTATAAGATATTGTTTTATTATTACAGAGAAAAATATTTGAATTTTTTAAATTTATATGGAGTCTATGGTGTAGCCTACGGAGCTTTTAGGATAATAGGTCTCTGGATAATGGTCCCATATTTGTTATACATTATGTTATGATGGAGGAGGCTGTAGTGACTAGTGGGTGGTGAGGGGCAAACAGCAGTGTTATGGTGAGGCAACACGCAGGCAGGAGCAGGTGCAAGAGGCATTCGCCCTGGTTGCCATCTTGCATTTTTTGTCAGTCACCAAATGTGCTAATCCATAGAGCAAATGCTTTGCCTTCTTGCTTCTTTGGAAACCCGTGTTAGATTTCTGAACACATATGGCAAACTGTACATTGAACTTTCCCTGCGTTATACTTATAAATAAGGTTTCCCAACTTGTCAGCAAAATCATTAATATATAGTAGAAATCAATTATTGGCAATTACATGAGAAGCTGATGTTACTGAATGTTTTAAAGGAAGATTCCGAAATAATCAATGTTCCCTTAGTCTGTTAGTTGTGATCATGCTGTAATTTTCAAGCACCTCTCTGTGGAAATGTCATCAGAGAATGAGTCTTTTCATTAACAGCACAATATAGGTATTGATCACTATGGTGCATTTATTTGTTTGGGGGTGTAAACAAAATATGCTTCATCATTTTGGATACAAATGATCCATCCCAATATGCAATTTTTATTTGGATATAGTTTTGTTAGGGGCTCAGGCCTATTTTAATACCAAATCTGCTAGTATATAGTGCATTGGCAGAAATGGAATTGAAGAGCAGCTCCTTTTTACATTCTGCTCTTCCAATAAGTGATAAGTGAATTTTCACCAGCCATGGATTGGCTGTGAAATTTCATAAAGTTTAGGATGTGGGTCAGTTTACCCATTAGTTTCAGGTCTGTCTATTGAATTGCAGCTATGTTGATCACAGTATCCTAGCTCTTCAGGTTCATCATATTGTTATACTACTACTACTACTACTAATACTACTACTACTACTACTACTACTACTACTACTGTGTCCAGAACCACTAAAAAGCAGAACAATCTATTTTCATCTAGTATGGCTGGGGTCTGTATAAAGTAGAGTTTCATGTTATTTAGCTGTAACCTTATAACTAACTGTCTCAGCTATTGAAGAATGTAATATCTACTTCATCACTAGATGACTCAAATCAGAGAAATACCTATAAATGTTGTAAAGCTTCTACTTTTTCATCAGGTAGCATTGGTTGTCAGAGGAATTTTGGTTAATGGCTGGGATGATCCTGCTACAGATATACAGAAGGGTTTTAAAACCAATATCTTTATCAGTAACAAGTTTAATTACATGCACTATAACATATGCAATCTTTCTTCCACTATTGGAAGTGGTCACTAAACAGTTTTCGAGTTTGCAAATGTAGAAAATTCACATAAATTAAAATTTGTTCCCACAAAGGCATAAATGTTTGCATACAAATATTCTTTCCACTACCAACTTTTATCACATTCCTTCTCATGTTTATGAAATCACTTCAAAACGTAAAAATACTAAGCTGAGGTTTCTGGGAGGCCCTGGGAGGCCCTGATTGTCGTTTTTACCATGCTTTTATTTGAGTTTGTTTTGTTTTATTCACATTTTGGCTCAATTTTGGAAAAAAAAAACTTCTGTTATTCCATTTAGTATGAAAGATCATACTCTTTTATTATCATAATCTTTTAGTATTATTATCTTTATTGTTTTTAAATGACAATGACATGCTGTGCAGTTAACCATTTTCAATGTTACATAATATTTTGCTTTAACACCAGATGTCAATAAGAACTTCAAATACCACTGTTTCTTCCATGACTGTTATTTACAATATTTCTGTTCATTTATTAGCAAAGAAAAGATGGGCAGAAGAAAAAGTAATAAAGTAATTAGATATATAAATGCTACAAGGGAGAAAAGAAACATCATTCATTTTATTCTTATAAAAATAAAATCTCCTCTTACATTAAGGGAATGCTTGATCCAGCAAACACTGTAGCTTTACTGCCTTACCAGGTGCTTGGTTAAACTGCATGGACTTTGGGAGGGCTTATTCCCTGCTCTATAAAGTCAGCGATCTAATCTGTTAAGGTAATGGATGCCATGGCCACTGGTGTGATATGCAGGAGATCACGTTTTGATCCCGTTGTTCAGCCCACTAGTTACAACAAGTTATGTATATTGGGTTTGGTTCCAAAG
Organism: Xenopus borealis; assembly: GCA_024363595.1. Taxonomy (NCBI): domain Eukaryota; kingdom Metazoa; phylum Chordata; class Amphibia; order Anura; family Pipidae; genus Xenopus; species Xenopus borealis. Next base: position 60,395,134 of record CM044445.1, read on the forward strand.
ACCAATTTAGAGGGATATAGGTATGATGAATGTTCATATAGTGGAAATAAATATACTTAATATAAGCAGGGCTTTCCTGATTAGACATTTATATGTATATATGGTCAACTAATGGCCCTTTATGGGGTAAGCATTGGATAACCTACAGTGACTACCTTGTACATGACCCACTTTAAAGAGTTTCAAAATCATTCATGTCTCATGTTTTAATACCTGTGAAAACACTCCATAAAGCCCCTGAATGTTATACTCTTTCCTCTCAACCATTACTGTTCCTATGAAAAATATTTCAGATATTTCTTCCTCTTCCCTGAGAAATCAAAGTGCAGCAGGTGACATTCACTGTCACACTGGTAAAGACCCAAAGCCACTGATCAAAAGCTCAGTATTAACACAATGCTCTAACCAAGAACCCTTGTATAAGAAAAGCCCTTTGCTTTGCTGAAAATAGCATTGTTGTTACCCAATACTGTTTAGAGTGGTTACCCTAATAATAATAAAGGCAACCCAGGGCCAGATTCAATTCAGCAAGAAAAAGTTCTTTTCACATGAAAAGTCATGGAAAGGACTGAATTTGAGATGCAATTCAATTCAGAAAATTGGTTTAGCACATGAAATCTCTATTGAGGTCTATGGGGAAAAAACTGAATTTGGACAAGTTTTTTCTCCTTGAATTGAATCTCATCCATGACTTATCACGTGATAAACAGTGAGATTTTTTTTCTCACTGAATTGAATCTGGCCCATAATCTGGTAGGGGTACAATGCTTTAGAATGGCTAGTACAGTAGAGAGACATCAGGTACATCAAGGTAATTTTGGTACAAGCTATCACACTGAGCCTAGGTGAGATGACACCACTGATATGAATGTGGCTCACCTTCAGTCTATCCAATACAAAGAGGCCTTTTCATTAATAGATGTTCATCTATTGCAAGGTGATTGAGTGACCCAATGTAAATAGAAGTATTGTTTTTCTTCTGAGTGGTTGCTAATTGATAACATATTGTTTGCTTGCACCTGAACAGGGGCACTCCACTAATGAGGCGATCTGAGACGCTCGCCTCAGACTGCTGCACCTGATAAGTTCCCAGGGTCGGCAAAAATCTGGTACTGGTACTTCTAAGAGTCCAATTTCCGGTTTTAAAACTGGAAATTCAGCTTTACTAGTGTGAGAGAGGGCAGTTGCGCTCTCTGCACTAGTGTTCCTGCCTCGGATGCCTCCCCTCCTGATAGGTAAGCAGGGGTGGCATTTGAGGAGCCGCCTCAGGCGGCATTGTCATTAGAATTGGCGCTGCACCTGAAGAACTGAGGTGGAAGGAGGATGACTTTCAGGCTTTGTGCATGAACAACGTCTATAATGTCCATGCACTGGCCCAGTAGCACAGCTGAAGTGGCATAATAGATCACATACCTATATATGGTTTGGAAGGCCTTTATTTTTTTATTGGAAATTAATTAAAACACTTCAGAAAGGCACATATAAAATGTATTGCTGGCTATAGCTTATAGTTTTAAGAATTTTTCAAAGGGGGGCCTAAATAAACATACTGTAGAGGGTTATATTGGCATTGCTAATATGTAACTGCATTCAGATTTCATTCACAAGTTCACACATCTAAGGCTCCCGTTAACATTTTTTTAACTCATTAAAGTGCCCTTACTGTTTTCATTCAGGATGATCTTTTAACAATACTGTAATAACACACTGTCTCTCTCTTTTAAATCAAACTTGGAAGCCCTTGCAAATGTATCACATTTCCGAAACTTTACATTTTTGTACACTGTACAATTCGTCGGGTATTTATACAAGCTTATATCATCCAAGGCCATATATCCACTGCCCTTGGAGTACTTTTGCCTAACACCAAAGTCTATCCATGAGTGTGTTGGTGCTTTATAAACACTATTGTATCTTCTCTGAAGGAAGAGTATTTAATAAAGAATAGATTATTTAGAGTTTCAAACCCTGCAGTGATATCCAGCATCACTGTGCAATTAACTATTTAAAACATTTGCTGTCATAGTTATTTTTTGCTGTTGTCCCAACAACACATTATCCGCCGTAGGACATTCGGTTTGTTCCGTGCATGACAAGGGACACAGATGTGTCTCAAAAATGTTTTAACTTTCAAAAAGATGCACAATATGTTGATATAGAAGCAAAGCAAGCAAAGGCCTGGTAGAACTCTAGTGGCCAAGTTAGAGTCATTTTAAGAATTTGTTCACATCCATTGGAGACACCTGCTGAATACTGAGATGGTTTGCAGGATGCAGCATTTCTGATCCCAGTTGTGCTTAAATCTGCCAATTCTGAAGAAAATACCTGCAGCAGTAAAGTATCTAAAGAGACATTTGACTTCACAGGCTTTTGGCACACCTTCATATTGTTTGTAGTACAATGTTTTAGCTCACAATGGTGCTGTTTATCAGTATTATTCATTTTCACCTGATGATGGTTTGTGGGTGATTCTAGGTTTTGATAATATATATGTATGTTCTGCATTTTGGCTGTAGCCTAGCTACATGGGTCACCATTCACTGCCATGCTGGTCTACAGTTAAACAGCAGTCAGCTCTATACTCCATCTCTTTATATAGTGGTGTATATATAGACAAAGATGACAACCAGCAGGTTCAAGATTGTCCCAATGATCCCCAACATAGCCAGAACACGTTCCTCGCGGTCTTCATTAGATTCCACTTGATTCCCTGGATTCAGTGCCTCTCGACGGCGACTTGGTGTCATTTTCAGTCTAATTTGCTGCACACTTATTTTGAAGAAAACCTGCAGTATATAAAGAGATACCAATGAGTGATCAGAAGTAAAAAGTGGAGCAGCCTATGTAAAGCAATGAAATTACAAGTGAATTAATTCTCAATGGAGGCATTCTTAAAAGTTTGATTTCAGTAATATTGTATCATTTGCAAAGATAAACACTGGAGCACAGTAACCATCAGCAAAGGATAAGAAGGTGGCTTCACTTTTAATTTACTGATTTCCTTCCTTCCTAACTATAATTATTCTACTCAGGGCCGGAACTAGGGGTAGGCAGAGTAGGCTGCCGCCTAGGGCGCAGTCATGGGGGGGAGGGGGCGCACTTTAGAAGGGAAATAATGTTTTTTTTTATTTCTTTAAGTTTTAACTTCGCCCCTGTCTCCAGCAGTAGCGTTCTGCTCTACTTCAGTCCCCACCTCCCTCTTACTTACCCTTTGCCTGGCACAGATCTGGGGCAATATTTTTGCTGCTGCTCTGGCACAGGCTCGTGGCACAGGTACAGACTTGGGGGGGCAATGGCTGATGGTACAGGTACAGACTTGGGGGGCAATGGCTGGTACAGACTTGTGGCACAGGTACAGACTTAGGGGGCAATGGTTGGTGGCACAGGTACAGACTTAGGGGGCAATGGTTGGTGGCACAGGTACAGACTTGGGAGGCAATGGCTGGTGGCAGAGTTACAGACTTGTGGCACAGTTACAGACTTAGGGGGCAATGGTTGGTGGCACAGGTAGAGACTTGGGAGGCAATGGCTGATGGCACAGGTACAGACTTAGGGGGCAAAGCTTGCAGCTCTGGTACAGATTTGGAGTAATATTTTGGGTGCTGCTGGCACAGATATAGATTGGGGAAAATATTTTGGTTGCTACTGGCTGGCACAGGTACAGATTTGGAGCAATATTTTGGGTGCTGCTGACACAGATACAGATTGGGGAAAATATTTTGGTTGCTACTGGCTGGCACAGGTACAGATTTGGAGCAATATTTTGGGTGCTGCTGACACAGGTACAAATTAGGAGCTGACTGGCACACATACAGTTTGATTCATTAATGTGTTATTAGGTTTCTTTATTTAAGAAAAAGTGAATAGGTGGGAAATGATCATACAGAATGGGGGTGGGGGGGCCCTGATTGTACCCCTTGCCTAGGGTGCCAAACTACCTTGGCCCGGCCCTGATTCTACTCTATGATCATCCATGACAGCATGGAACAGAAATTATTGAAAATGAATGTGGAAATATACAAGTAATTTTGTTTAAAGCAAAAAGTTAAAGTATTCTGGGATATATTCTGCTATCATCCACTGGCCTGCAGATCTATTACAAAAGATAAAAGAATATATATTTATCTTCACTATAGAGGCAGAGTCTTACTTCTAGCAGTGCAATTGGCTAGAGAAGAAATATGCTTTAATGGAGTCTGAGATTTCATAGCAGGCTGGCGGATGAGATTAGTCTACACTGCTATTACTTCTCATGTTCAGTGCCTGAAATACACAATTTTACTAGGTAATAGAAATTCGAGGGGCAGACAGACAACGTCTATTTCTTCCAGAGCATGGATTACTTGGCTGACTAATAGTAATGTCAGCTGGGATAACATACAATTACAGCTGGATATGAAACATAAGGAAACATATGCTGTCCTGATCCTCATCCAATCTAAGTTTCCCTTTAGGCATGTTAAGCGGCACAGAAAGTCACTTCTATCAGATAAACATAACTTTGCATTACATGGTTTGCTTTCTTAGCAAATATTACAAAGTATTACATTATTCAGCAATCAGTCTTTGCTAAATAATGCAATTATTTTGTAAAATTCTTTAAAAGAAAAATCCATATACTCAGAGTAAACTCCTTGAACATAGTAACCTTGCACTAGCATGCACAACTAAATGATATGTCATGAAGCCTGTTCCTGACATTCTTGGAAGCTGAAAGCATTTAATGGACCAGTAACATCAAAAAATGAAATTGTTTTAAAGTAATAAGAATATAATGTAGTGTTGCCCTGCACTGGTAAAACTGCTGTATTTGCTTCAGAAACACCACTATATATATAAATAAGCTGTTGTGTAGCCATGGGGGCAGCCATTCAAAGGAGAAAAGGCTCAAGTTACACAGCAGATAGCAGATAAGCTCTGTAGAACATAATGTTATCTGTTATCTATTACTTATCCTGTGCCATATAGCCTTTTTTCAATTTCCGCCATTGCTACTAAGCAGCTTGTTTATATGAACTATAGTAGTGTTTCTGAAGCAAACACATCAGTTTTAACAGCGCAGGGCAACACTACATGATATTTTCTTTACTTTAAAACACTTTAATTTTTTGATGTTACTGTTCCTTTAAAGTGGACCCGTCACCCCAAAAAAATATTCAAAATCCTATTTTATCACATTAGTCAAGCAAAATGAACGTTAATTACACTATATAAATTATTTTAATCTTGTTTTCTTCAGTCTGGGGATTCATAATTCTAGCAAGCAGGCAGGAGCCATTTTGTGGACACTGTTATTAAGGCAAGCCTTGTATCATCTCAGAATCTTGTTTATGCACCAGAATGGGGGAACCAATGTCTATAACCATGTCCTGGCTACACAATTAAATGGTTAAGAGAACTGGGGGAATGTGTGGGGAGCAGTGACATCTAGGAAGTGCTGAATGGAATGTGAAAGTAATTATCTGCCCCGCCTTTATGCCTAAGGCATAGAGGAGGGGCAGACAATATTTGATTGACAGCTGAGATTTTTAAACAAGCTTTAAACAGCTATAAATGCTTTAATAAAAATTTGAAATTGGATTTCATGTTTAATTTGAAAAGGACTTTTATTATACAGATTTTTGTGTCTGGGTGACGGGTCCACTTTAAGCATATTTATAAGAAATATAGAAGTGTATTCAACTCCCACTCCCATTGCCATCATGCTTTTGCTTCTAATATAGGAGACGAGGAACTGTAAATGGAAAGATGTACTTCCTGCATTAGTATTGATTATTGGCAGCTTTGGCTTGCTTCCCTGTCAGAATCCATCATCTGGGACCTAAGGGGACACTTTCATATATAAGCCATTTACCTTTGGCAGGAAATTACCAGCACATGCCCTCATTCCCCATGATATACATTTTAAATGTCTAAAGCAACTGGACTTCCTGGGTTATCTTGAAAACATTTCATCAAGGGGAATTTTGATGATGCTTTAAGTGCCCTATACACACTACACACCCGAGTAGAAAAATGTTTGCTTAGGTGCAGTAACCCATAGCAACCAATCAGCAGGTAGAATTTACTGGTTATCCATGTAAAAGCAAAGATCTTATTGGGTGCTAGGGGCTACTGCTACTGGGCAAACTTTGTGACTTTTATTATGTATGAGGGTAGCGCCTTTTTAACAGAAAGTATATTCTTCCTTGACTAGTCATTTTAAAAAAAAAACTTTAATCAAGTTTGAATAATTACCTAGTCTATTTTGACCATTTTGACTATAAAAAAATTATAAAATTTTAATTTTCAGTTCGACCCTATTTGAATATGCCCCCAATAGAGGGTAACGCAAAAACTATTTGTAATGCGAAAAGGTAAGCCTTTGGGTGAACAAAATTTGCTTTGCACAAATGCAATATACCTTTTGGGAACCCAGAAACTGTTTAGCGACCACTTCCGCCAGTGGAAGGCCGTTTGCAAATTTTCTAGTTTGCGCTAATGTGCTGTTAATGTAATAAAACTTCTTACTGAAAAAGTCGCTATGTTTGCTCCAAAACATTATGACACCTTCAAGCACTTCTTAAGAGCGCACAATTACAATTCGCAATGCACAATAACGATTTGCAATGCAATAACCATTTAAGGAACAATATTACATTGTGAGATGTGGATTTTTACTCTTATTGGTGTGCAATGTTTTGCTCTTTGCAACTTTAATTACATCCCCCCTTAGATTATTAATGTCACAATATAAGACAGATTAGTAATTAATACAGACAATTCTTACATGTCAGCACAGTAACCAGTGCAATAAGTATTATAATTAATAATCAGCCTTGTAGCCAGGTTGGACTGGGGGGACTGGGGCCCACAGAGGTTACTGCCCCAGGGTTCCCCTGCTTTTGCTGTGTATGTGGCACATTTTGGTGCATGTGAGCAATGCATAAAGTGCGCATAAAAGTTTTTTTGCCGCAACCTCTGACAAAGGGAGTCATGGTATTAAGAGGCACATTTGGGTGCAGACCAGGGCGCAACAGCTGGGGGCCCACCGGGTTTTTTCCTGGTGCCCTGCAGCTCAGTCCGACCCTTCTTTTAGCATCATGTTATATTACAGGCCAATCTAATTTTCTGCTCATTATTTGTGATGACGCCTAAGTTTAGCATCTCAAGCGCGAGTGTGAGTGTCACAGACACTTTCCAAGATGGTGACCCCCTGTGACAAGTTGGAAGTCCTGGATCATTGCTGCTATTGACAAGCTGAAACTTTAGGCTGATGCAATAAGTTCAATATATAAAATATGGCATTTTTAGCCACAATGATTTTTATGGTCTAGCTCTCCTTTAAAGAGATACTGACACCAGAAATTAAACTCTTTTTTACATCTATTATAACATTGGCTTTGAAAGCTACTTCTAACTTTGCCATAATGTATTTGCATGATGCTTTGTATTTGCATTACGCTTTGTATTTGCATTACCTGTCTGTTGCCCCATGTTCCTGTATGAGGGGGCTGCCATATTTGTGCAGCAGGAGTCCGTTAGGCTGAGATGGGACAGCCAGGTTGGCAAAGTCAGAGTCAGCAAAAAATAATCAACATGACCTATAGGTAACATTTAATGTATATACATATGTTAAAACGTAATTTTTTAGTGTCAGTATCACTTTAGGAGGGTTTAAGACTTATGTTAAAATGGGCAGTATTCCTTACATGATTAAATGTCAGTGGCTCAGTGACAAGAAGTGTTTTTTAATAATGTGTTAAACAGACGTTAGCAGTAGATGTAGTTTGAAAGTTGATTTCCCAAGAGTCTTGTATTATATGGCTGAGCTAGGCAAATTGTTAAAGTCTCATCACTCTCAGAGACCTAATAGCAGTTACAGATATATATATAATTGCCTTTAAGTAGAGAAAACATTTCAACATTTACTCTTTTAAATAAATAGGCCTTTTAAACTTGTATAAAAATGGTCAGATTTCAGTAAAGAACTGTATATTTACTTGATAAATCTGATTAGCATTCTATAAAAAAAATCCAATGGTTACATACCATACAATGTGTCAGGTTCTGTGGAATGATTTCATTCTGGCAGCTGGTATCCTCTTTGGCATGGCTTCCACTCTTCTCTTCCTTCTTAAATAAGATTTAGGCAGTGTAAGGCAATTCTTAATTCACCAAATCCTCTTCTTTTATTCAAAACTCCTTCCAGAAGCATGCACAGATAATCTTTTAATACTAGTCAAAAAGTCTGAACATCTGGTGAGGAAGGGAAGTGAGGAAGGGGGTTTAGAACACTACTATGTCTCTTCAGATGTACCCTTGCAACAGTGTGTGCTAAATACTATTAGAAAGGTGTTCTTTATATAAAGTCATCCAGATGAGCTGCTGAAAATGGCTCACTTTCATGTATATAAAGCAATAGACTTCTCCAGTCCCCACAATGTTTAACTGCTCACATGGCATATTCCTTGAGAAGATAACGGGTGCACAATCTTGGAGAGAAACTGCTTGTAAAGGAAGGGATTCAGATCTACTCAGTGAGAGGGGGCGGAGTTAATGTAGCTTTAGGAGGAGATGTCATTGAACTTGGAGTTATAACTTTTCCCAAAGTAGGATTTGTTGCCAGCCACCAGCTGTAGCCTTTGAAAGTTGTTTAGATTAATTTAATACTAGGAAAATACAACGTCAAATTATCTTCAGTATCTTGGCATGGTTTGCAAAAGCAACTGTAATAACTAAGTAATAACTATGTAGCTGTGCAATTGTGGTGATTCTAGTTGTCCACATTGGAAAGCAATAGGAGACAATTTGACTCATTACGTCATCTCTACTTTTAAGTAGACCTAAGCTTTTGTTCAGAAAGCTGCAACTCGGCCCAACCTCTTCTTATTCACTTTAATGGGAAGCATAATTAATGATAATTAAAACCCCAGTTATGCCATAGACCTCAAAGAAAAGATTTGTGGCTTCTACATGGTGACAAATCAGGTGTACAATTAGCATTTGATGTGTTTGTTGCTCTTTCTGCAATAGGAATAATTCATACAGGAACATATTATTACTAAAGACTAGTGACCAATGCAGTCATCAAGAGGGTACAGTGGGTTCACCTATACAAAGCCTAGTCATTTCTGATTTCTGGGACTCGGAAAACCACAGTAGCCCCAAGTATCTTAACTGTACTCCCCAAAGGAACATGGTGATTTCTGATGGTCCTGCCTGTGACATGTATTAACAATTCTTACACAAGTAGATTTATAATATCTATTTTTAATGTGCAAGTATGAGAAGATTATTAGTGTATATATATATATATATATATATTCAGCTGGGGAAATATATAGATACTAGTAGATATATGGCAATGAATAACAAATTTATATGAGATATTATGAAACCCTCTCTGAAAATAAGGACAGAAATACACAGAAAAGCATATATCTATACAGGTATAACTAGAAAAAAATGTTTAATAACAGACATGTAAAGAACACTCTATCAGTCAGAGAAGTGTCTGCATATACATTCTGTACTATGAGCATACTAGAAAGCTTTGACAGCACACAGACTGACTCATATCTGATTCAACAAATAAGGCACCATTTACAAATGATTGTAAGCACTCAAAAGAAATGACTTAGTTTTACACAGAGGCAATGTTACTAAATATATATGCTTACCAAATGCTATGGCAGAATTGTTGCACCACCAGTCATAACATCAGCAGACTTTGCTAGAATTGAAAAGCTCCTTGTGCAAATATGATATGTGTGAAAATATGTTTGCAGTCTTCTGCCTGCCTGCTTAAAATGTACTGTGCATCTTTGCCCTCTTCTGCAACATCCATGCAGGGATCTGAAACATCTTGCAAACGTTACACATCATATTGTTGGTTGTGCAAGGTTGTGAAAATTCCGCCACTTACAGATGCATGTTTTTAAGCTTAGAAGGAAGCGTTTTGGTCAGGCCATTCAATCCAGTACCTTGGTTTTCAGAACAGCTCCTTACTCAATACAGTTACACAGGTGGTTGGATTCTCCTCCGAGGTCCTCCTCCTCCAAAAGGGTAGCTTTCTTGGGAGGAATGGATTAAAAATTCCAGGGTATGATAAGCACAAAGCTTAATCTGTTTCTCTGCTAACATTGGGAACTCTATCTCTTATTTAGCTTTCCCGCACTCTATCTGCTTCCTCCAGCATTTGCCATTACCCCTTCTCTGGAATCTTTCTTTTTTTATCCTTGCCTCTACAAGTCTCTTTGTATTCCCATCAGCTCAGATCCAAATGTATTCAACTCCTACACTCTAATATTCACCATATTCTATTCAGCTTCAATATACCCACTATTTCGCTTTTGATATATCCCCTTTCCTCTCACTAGCTCACTAGCTCACATGCTCCCCACCCCTTTCTCCCTTCTCCAAAATCTCCTTTTCCTTCTTCTCATCGTCTCTCTCTTTCTGTCTCTTGCTCTTGTTCCTAGCAACCTGTTTTCTTGGCTTACCCCTCCTCTCTCCTAATAGCTTCATCCCTCCCCTTGCTATCTTTACCTCCCAATACTCTGCTCAGCTCCTGTCAATTGCAACTCATTATTTTGTGTTCATTTCTTTTTTCATTCCACCCACCTCCTCCGCCAATTGTCTTACCACCCCTTCTTTTATTCTGCAACTCCTTTTCTAGTCCTATCATTTTTCTGCAAAGCAATGCCAACCTTCCTCTGTTATTCATTCTTAACTGCTCTAGTGCCAAAGCTAAGTGGGTATGTTCCTCTGAGCAGCAAGTGAGTATAAACTGGAAACCTACCACCAATCAGAAACAGACAGCATTTATAGCACATATATTCAATAGTGTATGCTTATTACCAAATCCCTGTAGCTTACGTTCCCATTCTTTGCTTGGTTATCAAGCAATCTGACATTTTGCTAAATAAATTGCAAGTAAAATTTGCATACATATGAAATCAGGACAGTTATAAAATCCCTAACTAAATTTTACAAAATTCCTAGCATGATTTGGTAAACATCTTTGGTTTATAGCTATACCTTTAGATCTATTAGAGATTGCAGTATGAGTTAGTACTTGGAGAATAATCCACTTTGTGATCAGGCTAATATGTATTGTAATATAAATCACTTCCCACATTACAGGGTAGCTTGGCATGTATTATGCTAAATATTATATACCTATGGCTATTGTATGGTGGATATGTTTAAACAATTAAAGTCTGCAATATATTAAGTTCAATGATATTGCATGTGATCTCCATAAAGTTACTGTTGGATCTATAAATAACTAAGAAGAAATATATATATGCCAGAGTAGAGAAATCACTGGGAATTCCTATTACTGTTCACCCCCC
>CM044445.1:60416675-60432318 GCA_024363595.1 Xenopus borealis
TTTTTTTTCCTGTTTTGCTTATTCTGTTTAATAATAAGACAGTACTTTGTGCTTGATATTTAAAGGTACCATGAAGTAAGACTGATGACAAAACAAATCCTTCTGGGTTTTTTTTTTATGTTTACCCTTTTTGTCAGGTTCAAGGTAATATCAGCACTAAGACAGAACACTGGCAGACATACTTGGACAGGACTGGAACAAGGAATAAAGCCCACTGCAGCAGCTCAGGTAGCAATAACCTATAAAGAGCAGTTACTGAATGTCTGACATTTTGGGAGGTGACTGAATAGGACCTGCTTAAGACTTAAATATTTATTAAGTTTGTTGCACTAGCACTTTAAAACTGATTTTGGGTAACTCCTGTAACAAGGTGGAGTTATAGGTGGTAGCTAATCGGATTACAGTGGTACCTTACGAAGTGTCATTATGTCATTTCTAGCACTGTTGGAGGAGGGGTTCTTTTTTCTTTCTTCTTTTGTAAATTTAATTTCTGAAATATTCAGACCTCAATTCCAACAAATAGGAAACTTAGTAAACGTCTAATTGCGTGTATCTTATTTCTTTGATTATAAATAGGACCTGCTGTAATGCTGGGCAGCTTGGCCCAGAGTACAACTAAAGTGAGATAAAGTATTGCAAAACCACATTCCTTTAACCCTCAAGCCCATAAACTGCAAAATAAATGAATGTACTTTTCAAGACACATCCCAGATTTAGCCATTTAAAGGGCCAAAGGGTAATTTAGTGAAGCAAATTTACTAAAGGGGGTAAGTTAAAGTTCATTGTGATATTAGCAATTTGCTACAAGCTGTGGTATGTTAAAAGGTGTTAAACTTTTAGTATGTTATAGCATAGCTAAAGCAACTTTTCGATTGGCCTTTTCTTTTTATAGTTTTTAACTTATTTGCAGTCTTCTTCTGACTCTTTCAATCTTTCAAATGGAGGTCCCATCAAAAAATGCTCCAAAAGGCTGCAAATATATTGTTATTGCTACTTTTTATTACTCATTATACTATTCAGGTCCTCTCCTAGACATTTTCCAGTCTCTTATTCAAATAATTGCATGGCTCGAAGGGTAATTTGGACCCTCAAAACCAAATTGCTGAAATTGTAAACTGTACAGTTGCTGAATAAAAAGCTAATAACTCGAAAAACATATGATAAAAAAATGAAAAAAGTGTGGCTACCCCCCTTTACTTGTACATGAAAAATCAATAAATAATAATACAGGTATGGGATCAGTTATCTAGAAACCTGTTATCCAGAAAGTTCCAAACTATGGAAAGGTTGTCTCCCATAGACTCCATTATAATCAAATAATACACATTTTTAAAAATTATTTTCTGTTTCTCTGTAAAAATAAAACAGTACCTTGTACTTGATCCAAACTAAGATATAATTAATCCTTGTTGGAAGCTAAAGCAGTCTATTGGGTTTATTTAATGTTTACATGATTTCTAGTAGTCTTAACGCGTGAAGACCGAAATTATGGAAAGATACCGGAAAGCCCCAGGTCCCGAGCATTCTGGATAATAGGTCCCATACCTGTAGTAATAATAATAAATGAAAAACAATTTGGCTCAGAATATCACTCTCTACATCATACTAAAAGTTAATGTAAAGGTGAACAACCCCTTTAAATTATCACACATTTGCATCTTTTTGTCAGGTGAAATTTCGCTAGTGTGAAACTTTAAATATTCACTAGTTTATCAACTGCAAACTAATTTTTGCTAAGAGGCATTACGCCAGGTTCTGGCTGGTGAACTACCATTATAAAGATTGAGAAGACACTTTTGCATCTACGTCATCTCCTTAATGCTTATATGCCACATGCATCAATTCATTATGGTATGAATTCTCTTGTGGATTTTCCTAGAATTGTATGGGGAAAATCAAGGAGTAAATATGTCCCTAAGGTCCAATCCATCAATTACCATAGCACTGTATAGGGTTTTTACTAACTATAGCCCAAGGAAATTAAAGACAAAGGTAAAGATAGGTAAAATGTGCTGTTAGTGATCATTGCACAGCTTAGTGATTGGGGGCAATGAGAAACTTAGTGATTCTAGGGAACATAGGATAATTTAGAATAATAAAGGCAACAAAGCATAGGATAATGTAGAAAAATAAAGGCAATATATGTATTCAACTATTATTAATGACAAAATCCCATTTGACCACACAAGAGCTTAGTTTAGTGATATCAGGGATTAGAACACAGTTTAGCAATACAAGTCCTTGGCTGCCGGCATATCTCTGAGTTATTGAGTTATAATATAGGACTGTGGACTCATGATATATTTTAAATGACTCAGGGTTAGAGTACTGCACTGCTCTTGTTATCTCAGAAGGCTAGGATGATAAATTGTCTGGCCACGCTTGCATTATTGGAAGGCATTTGATGGGGTTCCTCGTTGGGTTTATTAAGATCTCAGGAGAAATCAAAGGCAAAGAATGAGATGAGAAAGAAGGTGAAGAAAATATTAGAGATGTGGATGGCTGGGAAGGGCATGATAATAAACAGCTGGTAGCCCTTTGCTTTTTATTCACAGTAATGCCATTTTTTTTTTCTTTCAGTTGGGCCTTTGCTCTTCTTTTCAGAGTCAAGGACAGGGGCCCATCTCTGGCCATTAAATGCAATAACTTTTGAATGAAGCATTTAGCATACTCCATATTGTGATGCGGTGGATGAGAACTGCAGTGAAGTCCATCATAATGATACAAGTACAGGATGGCACCATTTGTGATGGAGATGGCACCTGTGTATACATCTTCAGATCAGCACATGCTAGTCTTAATTCTAGAAAATGCACCAATCAGAAATGTATTTTTTTTAATGTCATTTTTTTTAAACAAGAGGGATATATTAAGAGGGGGCACAAGTGAGATCTTTGCTTTGGGACCACTAACACAAATGTGGCCCAGCCATCAGCCACCCATGAGCCCATCAGCATCACCCAATCAAACTTTTTAATAAAGAGTTACCTTTATACAACATTGCAGATTATGTTGGTGCTATATAAGTGAGTTAAAATGTTACCTAACGCAGGGAGCACTTGGCATTTTCCCCAGGGCAGACAGTGATTGCTCACTGGTTACTGTACTGCAACAAGCAGCATTTATTGTTAAATGTAATTTGGCATGGCTTGAGCAGTCACAGTTAGCCATGCCTTCTCTTCTGCCGATACAAACAGATTCTCAGTGATAAGTCATCCCAGCACAGCTCAGTATATAATAATAAATGTAAAAATGCCTTTCCATGACTTTCAAGCTTGGGTGCATACTTTTTTTTCTCTATGTTGCCAGCTTTGACCTTTTTTCCACATCAATGGAAATAAAGATAAAATAAAGTAAAAAAAAAAAAATTGAATCTACTTTCTTCCTTGAAAGCTGACTAGGTCCTTCAAGGAACCCCTAGCTCAAGTAAGGCACACATATAAGCCAGGGCTACTCAGAAGCTTTCTGGTTTGCAATTTCAGCAATCTGCTTTCTAGGGTCCAAATTACCTAGCAACTATGCGCCAAATTGAGTAGGAGACTGGGATATGAATAGGAGAGGGACTGAACAGAAAGATAAGTACTAAAAAGAGCAATTACAATAAATATGTAGCTTAACAGGACATTTGTTTTTAGATGGGGTCAGTGACCCCCATTTGACTAATTGAAAAGTTTCTAAGAATAAGCCATCCTATGACATACTAAAAGTTAATTTAAAGATGAACCACCCTTTTAAGGGATGATATACCCATTATACCTACAGCACCTTTCCACACTGACTGCATCCACCACAAAAGTAGGCTTCTGATCCTACATTTCTTCTCCATCTAATCTAGCCTCCTTGACAGAAGATTCTGATCTTTCACTCCTCTGTATATTTTCCTCGGCTAAGCCCTCGGAAAGGACTTTTTAAATGAGGACAGTGACATCATACCAGTCCCTCTTTTGACAGCTCAGCCCACTGTCCCTCATTTGTACTGGAAAGTGCCATTTTTCTCTGCACTCAACAGCCAGAAAAAGAAACAAAGTTTCTAACTTACGTGGCTTTTGGCAGCAGCAGATGAGATACTTTTGTAACAATTTCTAGATAAGCAAATAAGTAATTGTAACAATATAAGATAACAGGTCCTTTGGGAAAAGTCAGACTCACATCTTAAAGGGCAATTCACCTTCATTAGCAAAACTGTAATAACTGAAACAACCACAGAAATATGTTCAAACTTTCATAACCTGCCAAATTTTGTAAAATGAACATGGTAATTATGGGTTGTGGACAAAAAAAATGTTCACCGCAACTGAGCGCTGCAACTTTTTGTCCCTCTTTTTATTTCCAAAATGTTGGGAGGTATGTGACATGCATCATATACGAGCAATGTATTTCACTTGAATTCATTCATTTGATGCCCTAAAGCATAAATAAAGGCTTTTTTTTTTTAAAAAGAAGAAAAGTTTGGTGGTGCTTTTCAAAATACTTATCCTATTGAACTCTTTAACAAATATCCATTGTCAGGCCTCCATTTCCCACTGTATTTTTAGTGAAAACCTGACTGCTAGCCATGATTGCACCAGTGTGTGCCACCTCAGATCTTTTTTTTTTTACTTATTTCGAATGCTGACACTTAACCAAAATATTTTTTTTGCATTGTATGTGATATGGCTTCCTTGAAGTTTGTAGCAGAGAAAGCGCATCTTCTATGTAAGCAGAAAATTAGTCTCCTGTGATGCAATTTGAATCAGTTATGGTTTATAATTTACCCAAGTTATAATAGGTGTCAGATCATGTCAGATCTAGAGAAGTGTTGTGAAGGCTGGCCTAAATCCACTGGACTCAAGGATCACACTTACCTTTCTCTGCATGCAGCCCACCCATGACCTCATACTTGTCCTGTTAGTCTCTCTTGCACTGACTCTGCATGTCTGGATCTGCCACAGGTATATAAATGGGATTTAGTACAGGTTAGGTCTAGGTGGGTTAAGGCTCTGTGCATCACTAATTCAGAGCATGCCTGGCTGCATATCCAGTAATGTAAGATCCAAGACTTGAGATGGATATTTTGTGTACATACCAGCTGATCAAAGGGACTCCATGTGGATGCTATATTGCTAGGTTTATTAGAGCAGGGGTCCCCAAGTTTTTTTGGTTGGGGAACTGGTGTCAAGGCAAAAAAATTTTCACGGACGGGGGGGGGTTTGGGATCAGGGGGGTTGGGTCTGCATCCAATTCAGCGTGCCTCGTTAATTGTGGGCTAGGCTCTGCGGCCCAGTTCAGGACTGTCCACAGCCCGGTTCTGTTCATCAGCCTGGCAGTTGGGTACACCTGTGAGAAACATCAGAATTCTCCTGTGGCATATTATACTCACAATGAGAGTTTTCTGAGAAGATGCCAATGGGAGGCGGTAAGGAAGTTCATTCAAATGAATGTTTCCTCCCTTGTTAAAGTCAAAGAGTTAAAATAGAATTAGAAACTTTGCAAGGATCTGGACAGATCAAAACCTTCAAATATAAAACACAAAGTGCACCTAAGAACATCCTTAAAAGGGTGGTTCGCCTTTATGCTAACGTTTATGAATATGGAATGACTAATTCTAAAAAACTTTCTACCTGGCCTTTATTTTTTTATAGATTTTGAAGTATTTGCATTCTTATTCTGACTCTTTCCAGCTTTTTAAATGGGGGTTACTGACCCCATCTAAAAAAAAAAAAAGGCTCTGTAAGGCTACTATTTATAGCTATTTCTACTTTTTTTTACTCTGTCTTTCTGTTCAGACCCTCTCCTATTCATATTCAAATGAATGCTTGGTTACTAGGCTAATTTAGATCCTAGCAACCAGGCTACTGAAACTGCAAACTGGAGAGCTGCTGAATAAAAAGCTAAATAACCCAAAAACCACAAATGATAAAAAAAAATTAAAAACAATTGCAAATACATCAGGGGTGTCCAACCTTTTGGCTTCCCTGGGCCACATTGGCAAAAGAAATGCATGAAACGCACAAACACTTTTGATTTGTAATAGTAAAGAAAATGCACAGAAAAGAACTACAATACCAGTTGGATAACCAGATGGAGCGATACAGTAGAATATAGGACACCTGGATATTAAATAAACTTATTATTATATTATTATTACTACTAACTGGGCAATATCCCCCCCCCCTCCCCTCCTGCTTCTCCTATATCCTTTGCAACATGAAGTTTCCTCTGGAACCAAGTGTTTCAAGCTGGGCCGCATTCATGCTCTACATCATACTAAAAGTTAATTTAAAGATGGACAACCCCTTTAAGTGTTAAGGGTGTTGGAGGGTATTTCTTCTCTTGAGAATGGATCTTTGCCCAATTTTGCAAAAACCGTGTGCTGGGAAAAACCATTTTGTACATGCATCTGTATTTTCTTATATAATACAAATGTATGGCACAGAGCCATTGTTTTCTCGTAGCCGTTAGTGACAGATGGCAAGTAAGGTCACTACCAAATAAGGTCATGTTGATGATCAGGATTCTTTTGTTTCTTACAGGGAAAAGATCAAAGTAATGTTACGCTGAGTTTGCAATCAATTGCATTCATACAGCTCCCTCTGCTGGTCAAAAGAATTATGTCTGGCGCAATAGACATATGTCTATATTTTAGCTGGAAACAGCAGTGGAAGAGTTGAGTCTGTCTTTTTCAAAAAGCTTGTTCTGAAAGATCCATGTTAAATCTGTAGCCCTCTTCAAAATGAATGGAAAGCCAGTTTGAAAACAAATCTAACATTTTATATAATGAAAGCAATTTTCCTTCCAGTATGTATACGCTACAAATTCTAAGTGATTTTAAATGTATTTGAAAATGTCATTGCTGCCGAGATCAATATTTGCTAGTCCTCTTCTATTTTTTATATTGGTGTCTCAGAATACATGTAGCATTAGCAGGGCATTAAATAAGAATTTTTACAGGAGTTTGGAAAGCTTTTATGGGAAATGGAGTGACTTGACTTAAAGGGCATGTAAAGGCGAAAAAATAAAATTCCATTTTTACTTTCTTTAATGAAAAGCAAACCTATCTCCAATACACTTTGATTAAAAAATGTGTCCCTGACTGTATGCAGTGACATTCTCCCTTCATTTACTGCTGTGGGTAGGAATTGTCAGACAGTCCCTAACTGCTGTGCAGGGAAACAATCATACTTATGAACAGCAGGGGGAGCCCCTGCCTTAATTCCCAGCCATGCTGTAGAGCAGTCAGCGACTGTATAGCTATTTGTATTGGATTTTATTTTTGCCTTTACATCCCCTTTACCATTTCCAACTCCAGTTGCAGGGACAAAGATCATGGAGCCAGATTTAAACAGGTACACTGGGATTCTTTTTGTAGGATATTTTGCTGCAGCCACTGGTTCTGCAGAGTTGTATAGATTTTGTATTGAACAATACAAAAACTATAAAATCCACATTAGATTACATGACAACACAGGACCCGGTGCAGTCTGCCTATTCTGATTATTGCTGTACCGGCTTCTGGCAGATATATTATTTGACTTGTGTGGTTTTGATCATTTATGATGATCCCTAAGCAGCCCAGACCTCACTGAGCATGGGTGCAGCCTTGATCTTACAAATATATTTTAAAAAGTTACAAGATGACAGCCCTCTATGGCCAACTTTGAAAGCATAAATCATTTGCTTGATTAGGCTTGTGGTCAATAAGTTAATGTTTAGTATACAAAACACAGCAATTCTAGCCTTATTGTATTTTATACTTTCCTTGTCCTTTGAGGAAAGTCGACCTGCTATTTTCAGTAGTAGTCACATCTACATTTATGTAGAAAAAAGGTGAAATCACTGGGGGTGCAGCTACTACAACAACAACAACAAACAACATTTGTAAAGCGCTTTTCTCCCCCCCAGCTGACACGTAATTATGTATGGGACCTGTTTCCAGAATGCTAGTGACCTGGGGTTTTCATACCTTAAGTCTACTAGAAAATCATTTAAACATTAAATAAACCTCATATTTGTTTTGCCTTCAAAAAGCATTAATTATTTCTTAGTTTGGATCAAGTACAATGTATGCTTTTATTATAACAGAGAAAAAGGAAATAGATTTTAAACATTCGGATTATTTGATACTAATTGAGTCTATAGGTGTCAGCCTTCCCGTTATTCAGAGCTTTCTGAATAACAGATCCCATACCTGTACTGCGCACACACACCCTGCATGAAGACAATGGCTCTATAGTGCTCATTGAGAAGTACCCGAGTGATTTAACTTTTCCGTCTTCTTTTAAAAACATTGAAATTTTTTAATTAATGTATTTTAGAAACCTGCTCATGTTATAGATTAAAAATTACTTTAATTATGTAAAATGTTTTATGTCTATAGGCCTACGCTCAATCTCTCTCTCTTTCTCTCTCGAGAGATTGCTTTACTGAAAGGGGAACTCTGGCTTCCAAACCAAAATTTGATAAAGAGGCCCATATAACACAGAAAGCCCTAATATACCCCATCACAGTTACCGGTTTCTTGAAAAATTATGAATAAATGATCTATGCTGAATCCAGCTGTTGCGAACAGTTCTTCTCTTTCTACATCATTTGAAATCTTGGCAGGGAAGGAGGGACTTAACACTCATCCACAGCTTACAAACAGCATGCAGTAACTACATAACCCACAATGCATTGCACTGTAATGTTCCTCTCCTTCCACATGTGCAGGGAATTGTGGGGTTTGGGGATGCGGGCTGAGTACAGCTGGCGACTGATACAAAGTAACAGTAGTCAGCCAGCTCAGCAAAGTAGTCAGCCTCCTGCTAGAGTCCTGCGCGGGTCCATTTTTTGGGACCCGAACCCGACCCGTACCCGCAACCCGGACCCGCATTCTAACCCGCTTGGACCCGCGACCCGAACTGTACCCGCAACCCGCTGACCATCAAGAATCAGGAAGTGCTGTCATCATAAACAGGAAGTGACATCATCGGAAGTAGCCGGGATCAGAAAAAAAAGGAGTAAAACAGGAAGTGCTGTCATTGTAAACCGGATGTGACATCATCAGTAGTAGAAATGCTCAGAAAAAGGAGTAAAGATCCCTATAGTGAGGATCCGCGACCCGACCCTCAACCTGCAGAACCACTGGCCCGCTTCTATACCCGCACCCAGAAATTCTACGAGCAACCCGCAGGGTACCGCAGGATTTTGCTGGTAACTCGCGGGTACCCGACCCGCTGCAGGACTCTACCTCCTGCTCTCAGATCAGAAGGAGAGCAGGGGGCTAGGCTTAGGTAACTGTCAGAAACCATTAAAATCATAAAAAGTCTGTATTTTTTTTAACTGATGTACAGTTGTGCTGCCAGGGTTTACATACCCTGGCAGAATTTATGATTTCTTAACCATTTTTCAGACAATATGAATGATAACACAAAAACTTTTTTCACTCATGGTTAGTGGTTGGCTGAAGCCATTTATTGTAAAAAAAAACTGTGTTTACTCTTTTTAAATCATAATCACTACACAAACTACCCAAATGACCCTGATCAAAAGTTTACACATCCCCCTTTAACATCAATGACAGCTTGAAGTCTTTTGTGGTAGTTGTGGATGAGGCTCTTTATCTTCTCAGACAAAGGTAAAGCTGCTCATTCTTCCTGGCAAAAAGCCTCCAGTTCCCGTAAATTCTTGGCTGTCTTGCATGAACTGCACGTTTGAGGTCTCCCCAGAGTGGCTCAATGATATTGAGGTCAGGAGACTGAGATGGCCATTCCAGAAGATTCACTTTATTTTGCTGTAGTGATTATGATTTAAAAAGAGTAAACACAGTTTGACAATAAATGGCTTCAGCCAAACACTAACCATGAGTGAAAAAAGTTTGTGTTATGGTTCATATTCTCTAAAAAACGGCTAAGAAATCATAAATTCTACCAGGTTATGTACACGTATGAGCACAACAGTAGTATTATTCTCAATGGTTCTCTGGCAGGCCCTATTGGACACAGGTAATATGTGCCACACGAGTGTATACTGAACTTCCATATCATCGCTACTTTTCTGGTAGCACCTAAGCAATTTGTCACACAAGGTTAAACCTCCCTAAAAGGGTTTAGGGTTTTTTCGTATTTCAGGACAGATTACGGCTCCCATTTGGCCAATGGGAGTGTTAAAAGCTTTTTTTTTTTTTTTATGTTTCTATTAAGATGAGAGCTTAAACTGTCCCTTTAGGCTGGGGACAGACAGGGAGATTCGGGGAGATTGTCGCCAGGCGACAGAATCTCCCCGAATCTCCCGGTCTGTCCCCAGCCTAAGAAGATGATGCTTGTTCACCCAGCCTTGGAAAAAGGAAAGTGATGATCTAATCTAATCCCTGCACATCAAAGCATCTATGTCTTGTATGTATCTGCTGCATCCCAGGGAGGTAAATTATAGCTCATTGTGCCAGTGTCTGTGATCCACACACAGTCTCCTGCTAATGTACATAGAAGTCATAGTTTGTTTAATTTTTTTATTGATCTTTATTAAGTTTATAGAAAATTTCAAAATCAACCAGTCAAAAAAGGTTAAAAGGTGGCACCTACCCCAGCAGCAGGAACTGCTTAAATCAAGTATAAGAAGGGATTACATGCAGGTTCATTTAATGGAACAGTGCACCATCCTACATGTGTTGTACTAAGCTCTACAGCTGAGCTAAGAAAAGTTGAGTAAAAATCTCAATAGTAGTAAACAAGAGCGAGCGTCCAAGTATAGTTATCAGGGTGCATGTAACTACCCTGAACAAAAAAAGTCTTCTACTCCACAGTATCCAAGTTTTAGATTAAACTCCAGTTTGTTGAGCATTGACTGGCCTGTGATTCCTCATGTAGACAGTGAATCATATGGCGAAGAACAAGACACTGCTGTTTCCTATTATCCAAATAAAAGAGTGGCCCTTATAAAGGCTGTATTGAGTCCATACATACATGTAAAGTGCAGTGCAATACAAGTCTGAACATTTTGTACAGATAAGCCATTTACAAAAGATCTGAACACACTTGTGCGGCTGTGCCAAATTATTTCTGGCCTTCAGCTTTGATCAACAATTTACCCCACTGAAAAAGCCCCTTACTAATTTTCTGTATTATAAAGGACTACAACCCTGTAGTTCCCTCAGGTAGCATTATCAAATCCTTTACTACACATTTTCTCCATCTAGAAAATTGCAGAAGTTACCCCTGCTTCCTAGCACCAACAGATAAACTTTTCACCACAGACCTAAAAGATACACTTTTCCTTCCATGAACTTAAATAATTAAAGGTCAGGCTGTAATTTGAATTCCAGTCTCTTTCAAACACAGTTTGTAGTTGCATTTGGATAGTGTCTGTTGTGTCAGCAGACTGTGTCTGGTTCACTACCAATGCTGAGCCGGCTGTGTGTATGAAATAGTCCCCAGACCAGTTAGATGTACCTAAAATACAAAAAAAAACAAAATACTTGTGATATGAAAACAACATGTCTGCCTTGGTTATAATTTTTTTTTTGCTGCAACCCTTTTTCTCTATACATTACACAAGTAAAATAATAAAATCCCCAAATCAAAATCTCAGCTTACACAGCATAATGTATCTTTGTCTCTCTTTTCACTGTGCAAACAATCCCATCTTACAAATCTCTCCTCATGCATATGTTTCCCATACACAATATTGGAAAACAAGTGTTCTTTTTCGCCAATTTGCTCAGAAAAAAGTGTCAGTCTCCCAAAATTGGCAACACTAGCCACAGCAGAGCAGGGCAACCACTTTGCTTGTGGCACATTCTGTCACAATAATTTCTTCTTGCATACACTAGCTTTTGTGTATCTCGGTAGAGACAACCAATCACCAGCGGAATGTTCCATCAATGGAATGCTTATGCTATGGAAAACAGACAGCATTTTGACCCAAGCACAGTACAAATTAACCCATATTCCATTGGACGAAGGGCAGTTAGCAGGTTTTACACTATTTCTATCTTGTTAATCATTTACCAATATAAGCCACTCTGTCGGTCACCATGTACTTATTGTGATTCACTCTGGCATATGGAATCTTCTTTTGTGCCTCAGTTGCTGGGATCACAAATATTTTCTGGAAAAAAAAAAATGTTTAGTCGAATATTTAAAAAAAAAAAAAAATAAATAAAAAAAAAGTCCATAAGCTATGCACAAGCTTCTTGTATTGTAAATGCACTAGATTTGTAAAGCTTATCTGGACCTCTCAACAATACTTTTATCTTACCACTTCAATGTTGTAATGGCTTTTGTTACTATGCAGAGCAGCCAAGGATCTAAGGAAGGTGAACATGGAAGGTCGAGAGTTTTTCCAGCAGCTGATCAACAAGCGGACATTAACATTCCTTTCATAGACAGCTTTCCTCAAATGGTTGTCAATTTCAGGCCAGTATCTACACAAAAGGAAAAAGGGCTTCTGGTGATACTGAATAACGAAGAAACA
The DNA here is from genome assembly GCA_024363595.1 of Xenopus borealis. Lineage (NCBI taxonomy): Eukaryota > Metazoa > Chordata > Amphibia > Anura > Pipidae > Xenopus > Xenopus borealis. The sequence continues at coordinate 60,429,105 of CM044445.1, forward strand.
GTATTTGGCAATCCAGAAACAAGATTCCTGTATAATGTATAGTCATTTGTACATGAAAAACTTCCCCTTTTCAGTACCACAAACTGATACCACTACCTTCATTTACAATAAGGAACATAGATCTGCTGATCTGCACATGACAGAAAATTATTTTAGTTCACATCCAGCTAATGCTCAGATTTTAGCAGATATCGGTAAATAAAGCCAAGTTGGACTTATTTTACATTTATTTTCTTTTTACATAAGTCATTATCTGTCACCGACATTGCATCCTATAAAAGCTGGTGAACTTGCTGGTGACAGCAAGCTAACATAGTAGCATATAATATAAAATGTTTGATTCAAATTATCTAATCTTATATTGCCATATTACATAGGGATTTACATTCACTTACCCAGGGGGAGCATACATTCTAAAGTCCCTACCATCCACACTAGCACTATGGTGAATGTTTATCAGTTGTCATTTTGGGGTGTTGGAGGGTACCAGAGACCCTGTAGAAAAGCCACACAGACAATGAAAAGAAATAGAAAATGCCCATGTAACGGCAGGGGCACACAGGCAGATTCAGGGAGATTTAGTCACCTGGCGACTAATCTTCTACTGGGCAACAATGTCCCTGAACTGCCTTCCCCCTACCTCACGAGGAAACTTCAGATGAATTTGGAAATTGAAGCGCCGCGAGTGCACGGACGCAGAAGATTTTTCATTTTAGCAGGCGGAAGGCAGTTCGGAGAAGAGGCGATTAGTCACCAGGAAACTAAATCTTCCCGTGTGCCCCTGCCCTAATGCAAGAGTCTAATAGTTGGCAAAGATAAGAAACATGCTGGAATCATCTAAACATGAACTCCACCAAGCAATGAACACTTTGCAGTCAGAAGCATTATATTTTATATTATACTAATATTGGCACAATATTAGTATGCAGCCCTTCCCCATTTGCAGACCACATTACCTCCTTGGATGGGAGAATTCCTCGGTGGGTGAGTAGTCCATGACAGAAATATATACAAATTTCTTGGCATCATCTATAATATTCATAATGGACTGGAGATCGTCAGTTCTCCCAGTTGCTGAGAGAGGGGGTGGTGAACTCTGGAAAGACCAACAATATGTTTTGTTACCTTCCTCTGGAAGGAAATATACTTTTATTGCACAAGGGATCTGCATGGTCGGGCTTGCCACTTACTGAAAGATAAACCCGAGATTCTGTGCTGTTCAGCATTACTTGCATTGGCGTATCTTTATTGTATGGTGTAGAATAATTATCAGGCCATGGGGATGGCAAAGTTGCATTAGGTAACCCAAGGATCCAATATGCTTCAAAGATTTTCTTCAAATCTTGGGCTAGGCAGCTGCAGTTATATATGGTGGCACCAAGTTCTTTCACCTGTTATTGATATCTGTAGTTAGTATCAATGCAACAGAGACCACAGAAATTTATAATTTATCTTAATTATTTCAGCTTCAGAAATGTATCCACATCAAGTAAATTATGGTCATTTTTCAAACTTTGATTTTAGTAAATAAATAAGGCCAAAATGCCCTCCACGCAGGCCACTGATGGTTGCTTAAAAGTGCTTAATGGAGCACTCCTCAAACAACAATAACCTGAAAAAGTGCTAAAATGGTCTTTCAGAAATATTTTGAATGAGCAATATGGTGATTTTCTGCCCTGCATATTTGGGCTACAAAAACAAAGTGGACAAAATGAACCCTTATGCATAAAGGAAAGGCTGGAGGCAATTGGCAATGCCAAACATTAGCCACCCCCAAGTAATTGTATCTACCTACCTGAAACCCCAGGCCGGTGCTCCTATCGGCTGATATTTGCACTGGCCCGGGGTTATACAAGTGAGCATCATGGACAGATCTACTTCCGTCTTTGTGCGGGTGCGCATGTGCAATAGAATGAAGAGCCGAACTTTAACTAAAAAGCTGGCTTTTTCATTAAACTGCACGTGTTGGTCTGGGAAGTCAAAGACAGAATAAAATGGAAGAGGTTCGCTCCATGGTGCTCACTCATATAACCCCGGGCCAGTGCATATTTATGCGAATGGGAGCACCCGTCCAGGGGTTTCAGGTAGGTAGATACAATCACTTGGGGGTGCCTACTGTTTGGCACCCCCAAGTGCCTCCAGCCATTCCTTCTAATATTTTTGTTAAAGCAATGTTGGACATCATTTTCAAAAAAACCCTAGATGCAATTATAATTTGAACATGTGCATTATATTGTCATTAATAGAACCAACTATTTTTTCCCCTGCTTTTCAAATAATGGTCTCATACTATAGTATTTTGCCTTAGAGACATAAATCAACTAAAAGTCAGCACGTGTTCATTTTGAGGCCTTATATGGGCCGATGGGCTACCCTATTTGGACAAGAAAGTCTGAATTAGCTCCTGAAATCTCCCTTTGTAACCCTCATTCTTACTGCAAACATGTACAGTCCATACAATGGCCTACATTACAGGCATATTAAGGTGGCCAGATCACCAAATATGTCATACCAGGACTGATCAAACACTGCAACACGCTTCCTTCTGGTTTTTTCTTACACAAAAAAAGAGCAACATGATAAGGAAGAAGCTGCAGAATTTTAGTTAGATATTTGTAAGCTTGTTATGAGCAATGGGGATCCTGTATATTTTCCAGATTATAAAAGAGTAAAACTCCAGTAGTACAAACTAGGAAATTAATAAAAATAAAAGATGTCCAAAGTAGCAGACTGAGGATTTTTTCTCACACAAGTCACAGTGACAAAATACCTAGAAGTGGTCTTCTAGCAAAATTAGTGAAAAACTAGTTGACAAAACAGAAATATATGGCAATAAGTTGTAATTTGCTATGAAGAGGTATGAGAAATTTCCAGCAACTATGGCCAATCATGGCCCCTGAATGAATTTCTCCCTGTTGACTCCTAATGTAAAGGTCAAATTAGATTTCAATGACTAAAGACGTGTTTTACCAGCTTTACCTCATTGATGCTAAACAATTAGTTTCTATTCCTTCCATTTCCTATTGAATTGCTGCATAGAGAGACCTACCTGTGTTAGAGATCTCCAGTCCATATTAGCACTACCAATGTAAAAATGTTCATTGTCAACAACCCAAAATTTAGTATGCAGAACACCATCTGTTAGCTTTGGCAAGTCTACCACACGTACATCTGCTCCTGAAAGAAAATGGAACCACAAAAAAAAAAAAAAAAA
>CM044445.1:60432564-60452267 GCA_024363595.1 Xenopus borealis
AGTCATAAATCAATAGGTCAGGGACAAAACATCAAATGCAGCTTACAGGAAGGTAATTGTTTTTTCTCTGTAAAAGCATTGCAGAATATTTAGCACGATATAAAGGAGGATAATATTAAGAACAACAACTTCAGGGTTGTCATGGAAATATTATATCGTTCATTAAGCAACTCTGGGGTAGCCCCAGGCTAATTCGGGTATTCTAGATTTTTTTCAATGGCATAAGCTGGCAACCTAGCAACATATGGAAGTTGTAAAACTAGGAATGAGGAGTCTGACCAACATATTCAGGATGCAGCTTCAACATAGTGTAAAAATACACTTGCTGGAACTGTTTTATCGCCTATGCCTAATACGCATTTATTACCTTTGACGGATAAAACACTCAAATTGCATAATCGCCTAACAATGCCATTATATTGATTTGAGTGATTACGGAGAATTGCCTCCGCTAAAACAATCAAATTGCATATTGTGTATGTTATTTTTGGAGTTTTGTAGCTGCAGCACATGTATCACTGCCCTTTTCTAGCTGGACTTTCAGGTGTATCTAGAAGAGCAAATAATCATTCTCCCCAATTCTAAACCCGACTTTAGACAGCCATCCCTAAGACAAGTTGGGTGGGGGGGCATTGGTGTAGAATAATCCACAAGTAAAAGTATTTGAGTGGCTAGGAAATAAAAAAAATATATATTGCAGGCCCAATAAGCCCACATTCGCTAGTGAGGTCAGAGACAGTGGAAGCAGAGTAGATAACATACCCTGGCACACAGAGAGTAGATTACATTGCAAGAACAAAAATACAGATGCCATTAAAAACTGTATAGAATAGGTCTATATACAACACAAAGGTTCATTTAAAGGAATTATTCAGTATAAAAATAAAGACTGGGTAAATGGCTAAGCTGTACAAAATAAAAAATGGGGGAAACTATAACCCCAAAATGAATACTCGAGCAACAGATAGTTTACATCAAATTAAGTGGCATATTAAAGAATCTTAAACTGAAATATATATTTAAGTAAATATTTCCCTTTTACATCTCTTACCTTGAACCACCATTTCGTGATGGTCTGTGTGCTGCCTCAGAGATCACCTGACCAGAAATATTTCAACTCTAACTGTAACAGGAAGAAGTGTGGAAGCAAAAGACACAACTCTGTCTGTTAATTGGCTCATGTGACCTAACTTTATAGTTTGTTGGGTATGTTTGTGCGCACCGTTGGATCATACAACCCCAGGAGGCTGTCCTTATTTTTTTAAATGACAATTTTCTATTTATTATTACCCAATGGCACATGCTACTAAAAAAGGATATTATGAAAATGGTTTATTTACATGAAGCAGGGTTTTACATACGAGTTGTTTTATGCAATATCTTTTTATAAAGACGTTCATTGTTCGGGGGGTATAGTTTTCCTTTAATATAGTTAGTTAGGCAAAAATTTAATGTATAAATGTAAGAGTGCCTGGATGTCTAACATAATGGAACAGAACACTACTTCATGCTTTTCAGCTCCCTTGGTTTCCACTGACGTGTTACCAAGCAGTAACCAATCAGTGACTTGAGATGGGCCTTGTGGGTCATAACTGTTGCTTTTAAATCTGGGCTGAATGCGAAGGATCAATTGGAAACTCAATGAACAGTTATGTCCCATGTGATCCCACTTCATGTCACTGACTAACTCAGAGAGCTGAAAAGCCTTTAAACATTACACTTTGACTAAATATATTAGAAATGTGTTTAATTTGCACAGCCTATTTACCCAGTTTTTATTTTTACTCTAAATTGTTCTTTTAAAGTTCAAGGTCCTTTTAAATATGAAGTATACTTTTAGTATGTTACAGAATCCAGGCAACTTTGCAACTGGCCTTTTTTTTTTTATAGTTTTGAAATTATTTGCCTTTTTCTTCTGGCTCCAGCTTTCAAATGAGAGTCACTGACCCCATCTAAAAAACAATTTATTGCTATTGCTAAACTTGATCACTCTATTAAAGTCCTCTTCTATTCCAGTCTCTTATTCAATTCTATGCATAGTAAATAGGGTAATTTAGCCCTTAGCAACCAAATTGCTGAACTTGCAAACCAGAGAGCTGCTAAATAAAAAACTATTTAACTGTGAAGTTGAAGTGCAAATTGTCTTAGAACATCACTCTTTATATCATACTAAAAATTAATTTGAACGACCCTTTAATAAAAGTCACAAAATATAACTGCTACAGGTACTGAACCAGTTATCCAGAATGCTCGGGACCAGGGGCTTTCCAGAGAAAGGATCTTTCCATAATTTGGCTTTTCAGACCTGAAGTCTACTATAAGTGTAAATATTAAATAATCCCAACAAGCTTGTTTTGCTTCCAATAAGGATTAATTATATCTTAGTTTGGGTCAAGTACAAGTTAATCTTTTATTATTACAGTGAAATGGAAATCCTTGTTTAAAATTTGGATTATTTAATTTTAATGGAGTCTATGGGAGGCTGCCTTTCCATAATTCTGGAGCTTTCTGCAAAACGGGTTTTCAGATAACGGATTCCATACCTGTACCAGTTCAAGAATCAGGTCTTATTTTCTGCTGCTTGTAGAAACAGACCAATATAAAAGGCTACAAGTGTTTTTCTTACCACTGTCTTTTAGAGCAGAAATGTCTTTGGACCTTAGGGGGGAGTCTGGAGGGTTAACAGCAACTCTTAAAGACACTCCCTTCTGCTTTAGCTTCAGCAGCTCTTCAAGGATCAATTCTCCCTAATTGGAATATTACAGTTATTTCATATTGTGTTCATTAAGGCAACAGTCTATCCATCCAGTACCAATCTTGCAGGGTAAACAACAAATCTCAGGAAGTGCAAACAGCTTTTTGACAGCAGACTACTTTTAGGCTGACGTTGCAGACTGAGACAAAAAAAAAAACCTTTTTGTGGGTCAATGCTTACTATGGAATACTAATTTCAAACTACATTGTGGACATTGAATTAACCATTTGCAGGAGGCAATATAAGTTTTGAACAATGAAATACAATGTTTGGGGTGTCTTGGTCTTGTAACGCTTTCTAAAAAGTATACTATTGCTGGCTATAATAAAAAGGAAACACACTAGTGAGCAGAAATTCCATAGCACCTATAATAATTCCACATTTAAGAAGCGGAGGAAGATTATTGCTGTGATGCTCATACAGAAGCAGGCCAGTGCAGTTTCTGCTAAGGGGATCACTGGCCTGGAGTATCAAATAAACTATTATAAATTGCTAAGATCAGTGACATTCAAGCAATACCAAAGCAGTATTTGAGGTGAGTTCAAAAATTAACATTATGATAAATGAGAGAAACCCAAAGCCTCTTATGCTTCTCATTACCGGATGTGCCGAGGGCTCCTGAGTTTGTGTGTCCTCGTTGGTCAGAGTCCAGTAAAAAGAAGCAATGTCAACACTGCTTTTAGCATTAGTAATAATGTTCAGCCAGGACTGGAAAATTGAAGGATTTATCGTAGAGTTGGCATCATACACCAATCCCTCAGGGATGCTCTCTACCAGAACAAACCTATGAAGATAGAAGAGGAGATGAATGCTAAACTCTAAAATATAATTTTGCTTTTTACAGAAGAGCAAATACACAAGTTTTAATAACTTTCAATATCAAAAAATGCTCCAGCATGTTGTTTATTAGTGAACAAAGGCATCGTCTTTTTCAAGTCATATCAGCTTGACAACTATCTGTGAGGTCAATAATACTTCATGTGACCAGATGCAATAAACATTTAGGTTTAGAAAATAGAAGTGTTGCACGATATTTGGACATTCTAAAATATTTCAGTCAATCAATATAAATGTATATAATATAGTATATTAAAAAGTGACTCTCCCAACATAGACCCTAATTACAATAAATAAAAAAGTATAGAAATAGTTTAAGTAAAAAAAATGAAGTGGCAAGGGACCATTAGAACAGCCCAATACGGGTATAAGATTTAACAGAAGATAATTCTGGTGGAGGATGTCCCTCTATGCCACGCAATAAGAAACCTTTCCTAACAAGTATTGCCTTCCATAATGAACTGCTCTCATCTTGTCAAGGCTCACAAACCTACTCCAATAAATTACCTGCATTGATCATCACATCTGATGTCCTTGTTCATCACTGTCTCAGTTGTTGTTTGAGAAGTAATGGACAAAAAGGGAAAGAGAAGGAGCTGAGAAGCCAAGATGCAGAACACGAGGGTGATAATAATGGCAATGACAAGTGCGCATCGGTAGTACTGTAATGAGAGAAACAACGTATGACATTTAAAAATAGTCATTTTATTTTCATGAATAATTCTGTAGTTTGGGGATGTATGGTACTATGGGTGCTAGGGGCTGATCTATACAGTTGGACAATATGGTCAAAATCAACCAAACTGTCCAAACAAATTTGGACATATGTGGACATCTTTACACTGTATCTCAATTGATCCTTTTACATGAGAATTGTGTATTCTGCTATATTGTGCCAGCAGAGTTGCTCTACAAAGCTTAAAACAAACGTATTCTTCAAGTAAATAGAGGAAATATACCAATCTGTGTGGAACATTAACAAGATGTATTTTGTGTAGAGAAAAGTTAAAAACAAACTTGCAGGAGCAGTTTTTGGTCAATTAAGCTTTAAAAGGAAACACACCTTGCGAGCTTTCGCTTTGTGAAGCTCATGCTGAAGAACATGATTTTCTGCTTCTTCGTGAGGCTGTATCTGCAGGAACCAAACAACTGAGAACTAGAAAGAACATCGATCATTTCTCACAACATTTTAATATGTGTGTTCACCTTTTCAGACTGACCCAAAGGCAAAGAATTTCTCTAGGATAAGGGATCTCATTCCAGTATGTTTTTGTTTAGACAAACATGAAAAAATCCCTTAAAGAACAAGTAAACCTTTTTTTTTTCTATCGGTAAATTTGCTCTAAACAGCCCCCCAGATTAATGTACCTTAGTCCCTGCTGCAAGTCTGCTCTGGTTTCTGTGTTATCAGCAGCTTGTTTCCCCTTCTTCCTGGTGCAGAGTGAAGCCCTGCCCCTTAGCTTTCTGAGCTGACCTTATCTCTGGGACTAGTCCTGGAGATCATTTGCATACTATGACATAGCAGAGACCAGTGTGTTTAGCACCTTTTGCTTGGGGAAACTAGCTTACTAATGCACACACTGGCTCCCTCTTCCTCTCTATTGTGGAACAGCAGCAAATGGACTGCTCAGTAAACTAAGGGGCTGGGATTCACTCTGCACCAGGAAGAAGGGGAAACAAGCTCCTGATAACACAGAAACCAGAGCAGACTTGCAGCAGGGACTAGGGTACATTAATCTGGGGGGCTGTTTAGAGCAAATTTACAGAAAGAAAAACATTTACTTTTCCTTTAAAGGAGAAGTCTACCCTCCTTGCGCTAAACTCCTCCCCCCTCGCCTACCTCCCCTTCGGGCAAATGCCCCTAAGTTGCTAATCACCCCCTCAGCGCAGGGTTTACCCAGGAGCCAAAGCATTGGATTGGCTGAAATTATTGGTGGCCATATCAGGCAAAGATCAGCTAAGCACCCATATGAAAAGGTTTCTTCAATTTTTTTTTTTTTTTTAAACAGAATCAAATATCTGCACATAATTAGCAATGTCAACTTATGTTTTGGACTCCTGTACCAAAAGGCCAACACAGACCTTTACAGGTGTACATTAGTGCCTCTGATGGTGCCCCTAGTTGCTGCCTACCTTCCCTTCTGCGGATTCACAATATACAATACATTTACAATACAAGGCTAACAAATTGAATCATATTCATATATACATGATAGAGAGAACTATGAATTCTGCATCATAACTGAATAATGTATCTAACTTCTAAGATAAAAATAACATCACATTCTTCTGTGCTAATGATTTCCCACAAGTGCAGCAACAGCAACCCAGAGCATGGACAGTGTCACTGACACGCAGAAGATGACATAACATAAGTAGGGATAAACAAAATCAATAAAATGGTGGATTCGGTCACATACAGATTCCTTTACAAAAGATTTGGGAGAATGTTAAACTAAACAGTTTTTTTTTTTAATTACAAATTTGCATCTGTGAACAAAAATAGTAATTTCAGTTGTGAGCTATAAAGTCACATGACTTGAAGGCATAGGATTCCCTGCTGAATCTTGGATTCAGTGCACCCATGCTAACAAGATCAAAAGACAGAATGCAGCTTGGCCACACGACTGGGGTACAAATCCAATTAAATCCAAGTTTTGGGATTAAAAAGAAGTACTTTAGTAATCCAGATATATCATGATAAATACACAGATACTTACTGGTTTGTACTCAACTTTGGAACTCATTGCATCGCCAGATATCCTTTGAGTTACACCTCAGTTTAACTCTGCAAATGGAAAGATGAAAGCTAAAAAACAGTGTGTGTGCAGTGGTATTACCCCTTGCTAGAAAGTCAGTGTAATCAGTTTCAGTGTACAAAATAAGCTTACATACCCAAACTGGAAGCTATCAGCTGACTAGTCAAGGATCAGCTGACTCATTTTGGTTATGTGCTAGGAACAAAAAAAAAGTGAACCAAGGAGCTTGCTAAATCTCTCTTCTGTTACTGGTCACAAGACCAGTTTAGCAACAGAAGCAGCAAAAGACATTTTCATTCTTTGCAAGACTAGACACACCATTATGGGAAATATTTATCATGTAATTTATAGGATTTAATCATGAAAATGAAATTGCTGGCTAATCCATATTTTAGTGCAGTGATTCCCATATGAATGAATGCAGGGGGTCACCAAGCATTTAGTGACAAAAGTATTAAATCCATGTACCATTGCTCTTATGTCATGAAATTGGTAGCAAATTCCCTGACTAAGCACTAGGGCATAAACATAAAAAAACACTTTACCTTCTTCTTTGATTCCTGGAGGGAGGGGTTCAGTGGTTAAAGAGAAAGGAGCAGAGCTGCCAACAGTGGGGCAGTTGTCCCAGGCTCAGTGGATTTCTAGGTCTAAGGGGGGCCCGGAAAGCCACTAAAGGGAGCTGAAGGCGCCAAGGTAAAGTCCAACATATGTGATGCACTAATTCAGTGAGGATTTAAATGCAAGGTGTGTTAACCCTATATGTGGGGGGTCAGTCCACAATTAGAATATACAATTGTCCAACTGGGTCGGACTCTAAAGTGTAAAACGTAGTGATTATTTCACACACATAAAATGATGAAACATCCCAAGCAAAACAATTTAGTTTCAATGCAATAAAAGTTTAACTTATCTGAACAGAGTACTGAACTGTTGCAACGTTTCGGGGGCATCCTGCTCCCCTTTTCAAGCATGTTCATAATTGATTTAACACTGGAAAAAAAACATTCTGCTGAAGATTTTAGGTTTTGGATTATTCAGCACATCCCACCACGTAGAAGGGAAGGAAATTCTGGCCCTTAAAGAAAAGCGGAGGTCCAGTGGATACATAGGCTGAACACATTATCCCCGAAAGGTTTTGATTTACACCTTTTTCTGTAGGAATGGTATGTTATGTACATTTCAGCATGTAAATATGTATGCAACACAGTTCTTTTCTTATTTTGAAATATTGTACTATTATCTGTTGCTATGTGTTACTCCATAGAAACATAGGCATGAATGTGCATCTCTGCTTCCCATGTAGGATCGCTACTTAGGGGAGCGGGACTCCATGGTGACTGGATACATCACTTCTGCCTTCTCTCCCCTGCCTTCTCTCCCAGCTTGTCTGCAGAACACGGACATTTTTCTGCCACAGTAAGGAGGATTATGAACAAGCTTGAAAAAGGGAGCAGGATGCCCCCGAAACAACACAACAGTTCAGGACTCTGTTATGATAAGTTATAAACTTTTATTGCACAGAACTACATACAGATATGCATTGAAACTAATCGTTTTGCATGGGATGTTTCAACATTTTATGCGTGTCGTTTGGTTCAGGATTCAGTCTTTTTCAGAAAGATGCGGCCAAATCCTTCTGCCTGGCCAAACCGAATCCTAATTTGCATATGCAAATTAGGGCCAGGGAGGGAAATCACGTGACTTTTTGGCACAAAACAAGGAAGTAAAAATGTTCTTGCCTTCCCACGCATAATTTGCATACGCAAATTAGGGTTTGGTTCGGTAATCTGCCAAATCTTTAGGGAAAGATTCGGGGGTTCAGCCAAATCCAAAATAGTGGATTCGGTGCATCCCTAATTTTTACTGGCCAGGCCAGTAAAATACCAGCCAGGTGGCAACCCTGTCCACACAAGAACACAAGTTACAGTTTAAAAAGCAGTAAAATAAAACTCAAAACTCTTACAATAATTTAAATTCTCATATTTATATCTTGCAGGAATGAAGACTTCAGTTTGAAGTTTATTCGAAAAAAGAATCAGAAGATCTAGTTTGTTAGCAGCTCTGGTGTGTGGAGCCACCTTTAATGTTGTCAAAACAATCAATGTCCCACCCCATTTATTCTGTTCTATGGAGCCTTAGCCAATACATATTCATGACTTAGCCAAAAGCCCTAAAACAAGTTATAGCTATATTGTATTTATTGACATAGCACCAACAATGTACATAGTGTTTCACAAGGCTTGTTTCTGCTGACAAAAGTTCACTGCGAGTGATAATAGCCTAAAGGGCTTTGTCTGTGCATTATAAGTGAGGTCTAAGGCTTACATTTCTTATTCGGGTCTCTCACTGTCCTATAGATAATAGGGAGTAACATACCGCCCAACAGTGCCGTCTTTTCCCAACACAGCCCGCAGTCCCGGCTCGCTGTTTAAAAGTCCCGCATAACCACAAACAGCTATCTACTTGACTACTGCAGGATAGCGACTCCAGACCATTTAACTCTTCTCTCGCGGGAATGTGACGTCACGTACCCGCCCCTACACAGCTGACTGACAGCCGTCCCGAGAAACTAATTGGGCAAGCTTACGTATTGCTTTGATCCTCAGCAACCAACACATCGTGCTGAGTATATTGGCAGCGACTGTGTCTGACAAGGGGAAGGTGCTGCTGTGGTTGACGGTAGCTGCAAGGTGCTGGTTGTAGGGGGAGGTGCAGATTGTAGGGGGAGATGCAGATTGATCATGGAAGGCAGGTGTTCCTGTTATTCTATGAGCTGCAACAAGCACTGTACAAAGGGGTCTTTGATGATTTGTGGGAATGTTATGTTCCAGCTTCTGCCTGGTTAATTCAGTTTAGTTGGATGTGGCCCTGTTTGTTTAAGGGCCCTTACACACAGGCGTTTTGGACCCGCGCTCCCCTGCGTTGCGTTTGGCTGCGTTCAGCCGCAGTGGAGCGCAGGTCTAGACGCACCTCATTCTTTTCAATGAGGTTGTACCCACGAGACGCGCGTAAGCGCCGAACGCAGGTTCAGACGCAACATGCTGCATTTTTCCTGCGTTTGGCGCCTACATGCGTGTGAGTACATCCCCATTGAAAATAATTGAGTGCGTCTATACCTGCGCTCCCCTGCGGCTGAACGCAGCAAAACGGAACGCAGGGGAGCGCAGGTAAAAACGCCCGTGTGTAAGGGCCCTTTAAGTTGCCTATCTTGATCTCCTTTGCTTGAATTATAATCCCCTATGGCTGGGGACAGACAGGGAGATTCGGGGAGATTCTGTCGCCTGGCGTTTAATAGCAGGTGACTATCTCCCCGAACTTCCTTCTCCCTGTCCATCGCTAGTTTAAATGGAAAAGCGCCAGCGTTGTGCACACGCGGGGCGGCGATTTCCAGAATCGCCCGAAGTTTCCTCACGAAGTAACCGGGCGATTCCGGAAATCGCCGTGCCGCGTGTGCACAGCGCTGGCGCTTTTCCATTTAAACTAGCGACGGACAGGGAGAAGGAAGTTCTGGGAGATTGTCGCCTGCTATTAAACGCCAGGCGACAGAATCTCCCCGAATCTCCCTGTCTGTCACCAGCCTAAGTGGAGGGCAGCATGTTGTACCTAGGGTTGCCACCTGGCCAGTATTTTACTGGCCTGACTGGTAAAAATTATGCTTGACCAGGGCTGCCATTAGAAATCACTGGGCCTGTACAACAAAATTTTTAGGGCTAGGGTTGCCACCTTTTGCTGTGGCTGAACTCGGACAGGGGTGCGGGCCCATGACATCGGTGTGATGTCATGGGGCGGAGCTATGACGACTCGATCGCCGATTGCTGCGTCAATCAAGCTAATCCCGCCCGGTTTTCCTTATTTGGAAAACCGGGCAGGAAGCATTGACCCGGGCAGCCCTTCAAAATACCGGGCTGTCCCGGGTCAACCCTATTTGGGGCCCCACCCCAGATCCCACCCACTCCACAGTTTAAAGACCACACATACATCAGCGCTAAAAAAGATTGTCAGGGCCCCCTTATAAGTAAGAATGAAAAAAATAATTGCTGACCAGGGCCCCCCTATACGTTAAAAAAACCTTGGCACCAGGGCCCCTTTACAAGTTAAAAAAATTGGGGCACCAAGAATATTTTTTTAAAAAAACCTTGGTTCCAGGGCCCCCTTACAAGTTAAAAAAAATTGGGGCTGCAGAAAATATTTTTTTTTTAAAAAACTTTGGTGCCAAGGCCCACCTTACAAATTAAAAAAATGGGGGAAGGGGCCTATAGAGTATTAAAATAAAAAATTGGTGGCCAGGGGATTAAAAAAAAAACACATTGGTGTCAGTAGACAGTGGTGTCAGCCGTGTTTCACCTCAGGAGGAGCCCTCAGCTAATAGGATGCCGCCAGGTCTTAAATCGAGAGGTGCAAGGTGAGGGGTTCTAGACAGGCAGAGGGGCACAACTGTAAACAAGAGTCTTTTATGCTGTAGGTCATGGTACAAGGCATAAACAGAATTCGTAATCAGATCGGGTCGGGGCAGGCAGAGTACAGACGAAATCTGTATCGTTAGCATTCGCCGCACTTCGCCAGGTGTATTTTCGCCAGCACTACGCAAATTCACTAAAATGCTAATTTGCGCTCAGGGCTGTGAACGTTGCGCTACCGTTACTTCGTTAGGCAAAGAGAAGTAACGCTAGTCATGCCTAATTTGCATACGGCACGAATTCTAAAGTATAACATAGGTATATGCTGCAGCCACTACATTACACTGCACAAGCCCAGGACACCTTTAATAAATCAAATAAATGTATTATATTGCCCTTCACATGTGCCCCTGTATAGGTTAGTTGCCATATGTTAGGAAATGTAGGGGGGAATAAACAATCATTTTCAGGCTATGAACCTGTTAAAAATTAAAAGACGCCTGCGGTTTTTTTGGGACTTAAAAAATTTTCGACTTTTTTTTCACTAAGTCCTATCTACACTTGCACTTCACTTGCTCTGACCCTGGCAACGTTAACTCTGGCAAGGGGGTAACGTTCAGAAAAAAAATAGTACATTTGCATAGATTCACCCCCTTCGCCAGAGTGCAACTTCGCTGGCATTAGGGTGCGAAGTTGCGATACTCTAGCTACATTGCTAGCGAAAATTCGCCAGTCGGACCTAGTAATTTTAGTGTAGCGAGCGCACTAGCACTCACTGCACTAGCAATGCGGCCCCTCCTCGACCCGCTCTGATGCTAAAACTTAGAAGTGCGGCGTGGGATGGAGGGCGGCAGCAGCCCCTGGAACGCCCCTGACGCTACCTTTCATTCCATCACACAGGCATGCTGCCTAGAAGTAATACTAGACTTGCATCTGTCTTTTTCACCACACATTCAAACACTTGCAAAACCTTGTTGTATTCAACTACGCATCATTGCCCGGATACGATCATATATCAGTTCAGAATCAACCAAAGCACTTATTCAGTCTCTTATCATCTCCTGCCTTGACTACTGCAACCTACTTCTTGCAGATATTCCAACAAGTCGCCTTTCACAACTCCAGTCTGTTCTAAATGCGTCTGCTAGTCTCATTCATCTAACATCAGCTGCTCCCATATGCCTGCCCCTTCACTGGCTCCCAATCTCCTCTAGAATCAAATTCAGATTACTAACCCTCACATTCAAGGCCCTTAACAATGAAGCCCCTCCCTATATTTCATCTCTGATCTCCAAATACACTTGTTCATGTAACCTTCGCTGTGCCTCCGACCTTTGCCTCACTTCTCCACTCATCACTTCTGCCCATTCTCGTCTTAAACACTTCTCTCATGATTCTGCTTTTCTCTGGAACTCTCTTCCTCGAGCTGTCAGACTTTCTCCTTCTTTCCAAACTTTCAAAAGATTTTTAAAGCCTCGCCTGTAGAAGCTTATTGTACCTTAATTAATCAATTACTGCTGTATCATAAAAATCCTAATGTCTCAATTGTACCGTAATCTTTAGTTTGTAAACTCTAATTTGTAGGGCCCTCCAATCCAAGCCCGGACTGGCAATCTGTGAGTTCTGGCAAATGCCAGAGGGGCTGCTATAAGGTGCCATAGACAGTCAGTATTTAGTGGGCTGGATCGGATCAACATGCTATCGCCCACCTCAATGTGGGTATATCGGGGACAGATCCAGTTGTTTGACGACATCACCAAACGAGCGGATTTTATATGTCTATGGTGACCTTAACCATCAAAAACATGGAGCTTTTAGAAGTCAATTAGATGGCAATTGTGCATCAGTAAGCAGAGCTTATCTGGACACTATTAGGGCTAGATGTCATGTTATGGTGTCCTCCACCTCCCTTCTTATGCAGGGCAGGCACATGTGTCTTCAGTAATGGAAAGCTGCCACCAAGACCACTATGGTTTTCTTACTGTATCTGTCACTTTCTCTGCATAACAGAAAAATGTCAGCAGCAGGGCCCTGTTTTTGACACAATAAATCTTCACACTTCTTCAAATCTGCAGTGTGCTGCTGATATTTTTCTGCATTGGAGTGTTTGAACCTGGAAGCAGGCGTGGGTCCTTCAGCATAGCACCTGGTACTGCAAAAGGTATTTACTCAGGGGTTTAAGCTCTCTACCATTGATATTGCTCTTTCTCGCCTAAGTGCAGCACTTCGCTTTTAGTTGATCCAATATTTCCCCAACACCACAAGAAGATGGGCCTAATTGTTGGTATTGTGTGCATTTCATGTTTCTCATGAAGGTTTCAATTAAATGCTTTACTGACAATTTTTCAAATAGTCAACTCAAGCGTCCCAACTACATTCTGCAACAAGTTTCATATCTCAGGACATTATCCAGCAGATTCTATTACATAGTGAACATCTCACACCTCTTTATATACCCCCACTCTTAAAGAGAAATACCCCACTTAATTAAAGGGGCATTTTTCACATATGAAATATTTATTTATCACATTCTTTAAACATTCAGCAAAATAATAGCTACAGAGCAATAAAAAAGACACTTCTTACAATATTTACAATGAATAAGGTTAGGGCATCATGTGTTTAAAGTAAATATTCATTTTTGTTCCTCGCAACATTGCCTCTTTCTGTCTTCTGTTCCTTCTCTTTAGTTATATAAAGTTTCACATCCAAGTAGCACTTCCAGTTGCATAACTCTACCCTTCATGCATCTGAAGTTTTTTTTTTTCTCCTTTTTAAAACTTTTATATTTATGTTAGTGATAACATAGGAAAATTACAGTAAATATACTTTGTATTAATAGCCTGTGTTTATGAGCAATGGAAGTAATGGACAGGTTACCTGCAGTAAGGGCCCTTACACACGGGCGTTTTTACCTGCGCTCCCCTGCGTTCCGTTTTGCTGCGTTCAGCTGCAGGGGAGCGCAGGTATAGACGCACTCAATTATTTTCAATGGGGCTGTACTCACACGAACGCATGTAGGCGCCAAACGCAGGAAAAATGCAGCATGTTGCGTGTGAACCTGCGTTCGGCGCTTACACGCGCCTCGTGGTTACAACCTCATTGAAAAGAATGAGGTGCGTCTAGACCTGCGCTCCCCTGCGGCTGAATGCAGCAAAATGCAACGCAGGGGAGCGCAGGTCCAAAACGCCCGTGTGTAAGGGCCCTAAGGCTTATTACATGTTTGACTGGTTGCAGCTTTTTTTCTAAGCCATAGGCAAACAGTTCATAGGTCAGCAGCTCTCTGCCCAGTAGTGCTTTCTACATACTGGTTTTAGTAGACAAACATTTATGCATATTTAAAGGGGTGGTTCACCTTTAATTTAACTTTTACTATGTTATAGAATGGCCAGTTCTAATTTCAGTTGGTCTTCCTTATTTTTTATTGTTTTATAATTATTTGCCCTTTTCTTCTGGCTCTTTCTAGCTGTCAGAAGGTTGTCACTCATTCTATGTAGACCCTCTCCTATTCATATTTTAGTCTCTTTATCAAATCAGTGCATGGTTGCTAGGGTAATTTTAACCCTAGCAACCAGATTCCTGAAATTGCAAACTGGAGAGCTGCTGAATAAAAAGCTAAATAACAAAAAAACACAAATAATAAAAAATTAAAACTAATTGCATATTGTCTCAGAATACCTCTTTCTACATCATACTAAAAGTTAATTGAAAGGTGAACAACCCCTTTAAAATTTGAACCGTGAAAATGTTTTGTTTTTGCATTTCTGGGTTGTTTGGTTTTAATAACAATGTATAGATAAACAGCCACGATTTCCTCGCAGCTATATTAAGCACTTTCATAGGAAGGTCAACAAATACAAGAGCCCAAAGCCCAGTAAGCTGCAGGGACCTTATTGAATACAGAGGGAATTGCAAATATGGCATTAAAACAAATTGGAATCATGTTAATTTATGCCGGATATGTATTAAACAACAAATTCACAATATTTTTTATATATATGCTACCCACTGCCAAATAATTTTTTAATGCCAAAACATTGGAATACATCTATATCACAATTTTACTTTATCTTTAAAAATTTTACATTATTACAGCAAACTAATAATAACGATGAATAGTTTTCCATATTAATCTGTATTTGGTACTCCAAATACATTGTGGTAAGCCCTTGGTAACCTGCTGAGTGCTGCCACCTAAGAGAGATCCCAAGTACCAATACCAACACTAAAGCATCTAAGCCACAAGTAGAGAAATTCTGTTCTTTTAGTGACTATAATTCCAATTATTTTTACTCTTATTTAGTGAAACTTGAAATCCCAGGTTTATTCTCTCTTGCCGTGGTTTGTTCTGAACTGGAGGTTTCATCATTGTTTATTTGTTAAATTAACTTATGGGTTGTATTGTAGCTGGGAAGGGTATGAGTGTGTACTGGAGTGATAACAAATGTGCAAGGGATAAGCAACATGAAACGCAGGGTGTGTTCCCCAAACAGCAAATGTGAATTGCAACTGAGCATTAACCCTTTGCAGTATGGAATAACAAAACACACATAAATGCTAAGTGCTACAATAGAAAGTGTAGATTAAAATAATATTATCATGTTGCCACCTCAAAGCAGAATAAAACCACTACAGGGTTGAAAAATATGCATAAGCATATAGGTATTTTATTGTGCACAAGAAGGTAATACATGTATGTATATGTGGAAGTAAAGCTACAAGACCATGAACAGTACTTACACACCAAAAGCAAAACATTTTTATAAGGTCATCAACCTTTCTGTCTCAGTAGAAGATGATAATTAAAGTCATTCATCAGATGCACCACTATGCAGTTATTGTATCCTGCACACAAAACTACAGAATACTGGGCCAACAGCTGTGTCATTGCCCTTGAAGTATAGAACACAAGAAAAAATGGAGCACCAAAGGAGCCGATTATTTGTCCGTTGGCTCCTTTTTTTCTTGCGCTGTATATGGAACCTGACTGTGTGGGATCACAGTGTTTGTGCAGCATGCTGGATCTGAACTCTGACTGGTAAGTGCTCCCACATCAGGTGATTGCAGTTTATGTCTATGGGGGCTGTTTTCAGATACTTAAAGAGTCCCCAAAACAATGCTGTGTGCCATGTCCCTCACAAGGTGGTGGGGGTCAATTTATAGTTGCTAACTTCTATCCAGCTCTGGATACTATTCTAGTAAGAATTATGTGGCCATCTTGCTTTCTCTTCTAGTGTTCTTGTGGCTGCCCTGGGTTGTGTGCATTTGCAGTAAAATATTCAGTTTCCAGTTTCACTCTACTGCACATGAACACAGGCCAGGGCATACACAAAGGGATCACTGGCACGATTGCATTAACAGTGTTTTTCAGCAAAGAGAAGCTTTAGGTTAGTTCTATCTGGGGATAGGGTTGCCACCTGGCCGGTATTTTACCAGCCTGGCTGGTATTTTTGATGGCTGATCCCAATGTTATTAATAGGAAATAAAGAAAAATAAATAGGAAGGCTGGTATTTTTTTAAAGAAAAGGTGGCAACCCTATCTGGGGGGTGCCTAGCAAATTGGCATCCACATAATAAAATTTTCTTCTTTTGTAAAGAGCTAAAGTGAATGATGTATAATCTCTGTAGCACTGTGGGAATGTGGCTGTGTTACATAAATACCAGGAAATAAAAAATGAGCTGACAAGAAGCAAGAGAAAGGTGCAAACATTCCTATTGCTTCAGTCTCTTAACCCTCTGGAAACCAGCCAGCACTGCTCTTGAAAATTATACAAGCAATGTAAAACTGTAGAGGAGAAAGAAAATAATAGATGCTTGCAGAAGTGTTTCATTTTTTAACACACAACAACTTTACAGCTTTAGTAATGTGCACAGGAGTATTTAGCAAGCACACCATTAAAATAAAGATGATCACAATCAGCTGACAGTGTACAAATATATGGGTGTGAGAGAGTTAAACTGATGAGCTCAGTTAGAACCGCCTTCCTCTTGAGGAGGAGCCTGATGAGGGTTTTCTTATGTCACAGAGCCTGGGTGCATGTAGTGACAAGGATTTCAGTTTTAACAGACACAATGGCACCTAAAAATATTGCCATTTTCGGGGCTACTGGAATGACTGGTTCTGTGACATTGGCACAAGCTTTGAATGCAGGTAATGGCAAACTGATTCTGGGAACATGTATGATACAAGTTCCTGTTTTGTTGCTACCCCAGTTGAAGCAGATGTGCATTAATACGAGACATCTAGAGAAAACTCAGCTGTTCATTTTCCATGTGCTGCACAATTAATAGGCATAGTTAGGATGAAAGACACCAGCATAATCTAGAACTGTGTGTCGCCCTATTAAGATGAGAGAAGCTGAAACTTGTTAACATAAGGAACTGTGTGCAGACTGACAGTGTAGTGCTGATTATATATGGTGTATCTAACAGTGTGTATAACCTGAAGCATTGTGGAAGCCTAGAGTTGTTTGTCCTTTCCCTACAGAGCTTATAGTTAAATGTATTTTAGGGCCAGAGTAATTAGATGATACTGAGATCCACAAGAAAATCATTTAGTACACATCCCAAACTTTGGGAATAAGATTTATTTAACTGTGTATTAGTCAGTGCCCTGCTTGCCCCCCCATAACTTTTGCCACCCCATTTAGTCACCAATCTGTATGCATGCTTGGTTCTCATTTGGAGGGGTTGAACTTGATGGACTTTGTCTTTGTTCAACCCCATGTAACTATGCAATTAGCAATTATTTTTGATCACTAGAATTGTAGTTCTATATGAGAAAATCTGTCAGTGTAACCAATGTAGCAACTTTCGGTCACATGTATGAAAGTGTTTGTGCAGGTGAGATCTCTCACTGGGCTCCTGTATAAAACAATGTTTCTGTTTACAGAACACAATAATAAAACACATTGTTTTTGGTTACAGGATACAATGCAAGTGTTCTGGTGAGGGACCCAGCCCGCCTCCCATCTGGACCAAAACCAACCACAGTCATAGTTGGAGATGTACTAAATAAAAATGATGTTCTGAAGACACTTGAGGGGAAGGAAGCTGTAGTGATTGTTTTGGGAACAAGGAACGACCTAGGTAATATTTAAATTATTTAAACTACTACTACTATATTCAGTGCTTCTATAAGTCAGTGGACTTGGGAAAGAGGTTGATACTGGTTACATGATTTTGTGAAACTAAGGAATTTTTATTAAGAGGGCAGAATATTTGCACAACATTTCAGGGTGTAGCCTTCCTTTGTTGTAAAACATGCTGACTAGTGTTTTAGAGGTTGTAGAGAACCTTGCAGCCAGATGGCCCAACCACACTACAGAACACAAGGGTACAATTAAAAAAAAGTGTATTTGTTGGTGTTTAGCTAGAGTCAGTAGACAAAAGACTACAAAGTACATAAATATGCAGAATATTATTTGAATAATGTGGTAGCAGATTGCCATAATAACACTCATTTTGCAGCATTTGTTTCAAGAAGTCACCACATGGTGCCATGGTTCAGTCCTTCTGACTTTTATAATGCATATACAATTACAGTAAATAATTCCTCTATATGTATATCCTGCTATATGGTGTTTGTATTTTACACACTGCATCACAAGGAGGCATGATTTATCCTAGCACCAAGAATTTATCAGGTCCCCATTTCTAAAATATGATGATTTAAATATGTTATTTCCTTTCCACTAAGGGCCCACCACCATGATGTCAGAGGGGACTCAGAATATTGTGGAGGCAATGAAGATTCATGGAATTCGCAAAGTTGTGGCTTGCATGTCTTGTGAGTACTTAGTTGTGCTTGTACATTCTTCAGTGCAAAACTGAATTTAATATTTTATGAACAAACATGCTAAAACACAGTTTACACCTCTCATGTACCTATTATGGCCAGTTACTATTTTTAATAATATGTTCATAATTATTAGTTATTGTAATTTAGCCCCCCCCCCAACCATCATGCTTGTGAAAAGGATACAATTAAAACAGCAGAGTGCCAGCAGGGGGGAGAAAGAGCGCCTCGTCTCCAATATGTCACCTTACTGTGCTGATGGCAGTCCCCATGTTCTACAGTTCTATACAAGAGTGGGGCAGATTACCGAGCAATAGGAGATATAGATGTTTACTAATTGTTCCTTTTACCCCATTAAACTTTATGGCCTTGATGAAGAAATGCATAGGTATTGGGAGCCCTTATCCAGAAACCCATTATACGGAAAGCTCAGATTATGGGAAGCCCATCTGTCATCACACAAATAATTTTAATTTCCTAAAAATGATTTCCGTTTTCCTCTGTAAAAGTAAAACAATAACCTTTAATGCAGGCTAACTAAGCTGCATAAGTCTACCTTAGTAGCAAAACAATCCTATTGAGTTTACTACATGTTTAAATGTTTTTTAGTAGATATAGGTAGTTTTATTGAAATAAAAATTTTCTTCAAATTCAAAAATGCAAAAATCTTGAATGTGCTTTTATGATACACATCAAAACATTTTGAAAAACCTTGACAAATACTCAAATACATTGAAATAAATTCTACCCTTTATTTTCAAGATTCATTTTAAATTAATCTTGAAAATCGGAATTTAAAAACAGCTTGAACTTTAAAAAATACAACTCCTGCTAATTTTTTGGGTGTTTTGCACTTACTAAAGCTCAGTTAGAATTGTGGAAACTGTAATTCACTATTACTGTCTGCAAACTTTCTCTTTCCTTCAACTGCAGGCTTAGAATATATTTCTTTGTTTTAACTCCAGCTTTTCTACTGTGGGACATAGCCAAGGTCCCACCTACTTTGTTGCCTGTAACAGAGGATCACATACGAATGCACCAAGTTCTAAAGGACTCAGGCCTGGATTATGTGGCTGTTCTGCCTCCACACATTGCAGGTGACTACAAGCAAAGTGTTCCTGTTTGTTTGTATAAATATGTATGTAATGCTTATAGAT
>CM044445.1:60455918-60470057 GCA_024363595.1 Xenopus borealis
TTTTTTTTTTTTTACATGCACGACCTGCTTCAATCCTCACACAGAATCTCAATATTTAGATACAGGCTTTTACATGGCCATTCCACAGCTCTACATTTGTTTTTGTCAGCCATTTCTTGGTGGACTTACTGTTAAGAGTCATTGTCATGTTGTGAGACCCACTTTCTGTTGTTTTTCAATCCCTTGACAGATGGCCTTACATTATCCTTAAGCATTCTGGTACAATTTAGAATTCATGGTGGATTCTTTATGGCCCAGGCCTGGATGCACCAAAGTAAACACAAACCATAACATTTCCCTCCATGTTTTACATCTTCTATCAGGCTCTTCTGGTGAAATTCATGTCTTCAGGTACTGTGGCCAGATAACTCTATATTTGCCTCATCTACCCAGAGCACATTCTTTTAGAAGTCCAGGTCATTTACATAGGTGTTCATGGACAAACTTTTTACTGATGCCCTGATGTTCTACACCTCCCATGTAGAGCTACATTGTGATGGTTCATTCTAATTGTAAAGTCTAAAGCTGGCCATAGACACAAAGATCTGTTTGTACGATTTTCCTGTGTCGTGCCATGGCAATCGGTCGTTAGAAGATCGGTCGTTAGAAGATCGGTCAGTTGCCGATCATATCTCTGCATGTATTGCAGATCTGACCATTTTCAGAGGGAGACTGTCACCAGCTTTGTCTGACATAAACTTTCATACAATTGCAGTAGGGGCAGAACATCGGCTGATCTGTTCTTTTACTACTTTATTTAAACTGACAGTGGCAGGTTGGGAGATGGGGACGTCAGATTGTTCGTTCAATCAGATCATTGTGTCTGTGGCCACCTTTACACACATCAGTAGTGTCAAGAGCTACCTCTTGGTCCCTTGATGAAATTCTTAGAGACTTCTTTCAGCATCATGTGTTCTGCAGTTAAACTTGCTGGCATGGCCTGTTGATGGTGTCGATTGTTTAAAATTTTCTCCACTTGTTGATGAAATTTGGGACAGTGGAATTACTGATATTTGATCTAGAAATACCTTTCCAGTCTAATCAGCATCTGCAAACTTTTTTCTAAAGGCCTCAGAGAGCTTTCATTCGAGGCATGGTGATACCACACATTTTAACAGAAAACCAAACTAGGTGTCCTAGGTTTAAATAGGACAGTTACCTCCATGATCCTGTCTAACAATGTGCTATTCATTTTTACATTTAATGTATATGTATGATGTTCTAATATATACTGTGAAAATGTCAACATTGTCCTATCACTTAACTTCTGCCCTATTACTTTCCCTATCTATGCAGCGGACAAGCCATTCACTGGAGACTACACAGTGACAGTGGGAGCCCGTGGTGGTAATGTGATATCCACACATGACCTCGGTCATTTCTTCCTTCGTTGTGTGACAACAAATGAATATGATGGGAAAAGTGTCACTTTATCCCAGAACTATTCTAACCTATAATACATTTTCTAGCTAATAACCAAATACATTTCAAGTGCATTGATGTAATTTCTTTTGCAGAAAGACAACAAAAGCAAAACTAGTAAAGCTGAAACAGACCTATTTCCTTGTGAAATAAAATGCAATATCATGATGATAACCTTTCCCCCCATAGTTGTATTACCAATATGTTGTCTGTTAATATATTAATTGGTTTCTCTTAATATATCAAGGGAAATGTATCTTTTCTTTTAAATAAACATGGCTAAAAAGATGATGTGGAGATTAGTCTGTTATCATGTACCACATATCCATGAAAGTACCATGCTACTTGCATTCCACGTATCCAATAGTAGGGCCTGGCATTACAAAAAAGCATCCAAGTCTGAACATCCAACTTTTTTTCCTTAATTTAGGAGAAAAATAGCCCTTACTTAATATTTTGAAAAACATTTCATGAAATGGACAATATGTTAGCATCTACAAGTACCTAATTGACTTGTGTCAATCTGCACTCTGAGCTATTTTCTCTGAGCTGTGTTATGGATCAATGTTTGCCATCTGTATGCAGCACTCTAGTCAGGAGGGGCAAGCAGAGGCAGCGTGTAGTAATCTCCTGTGTGCCCCCTAACTTGCATATCACTCAGATGCACAAGTTAAGAAACGCCAGCATGTGTAATCCTCCTATGGGCCTTGTACATACTGGAACAGAGCCCTGTCTGCCAATACTGGGTTCTGCACCTCGTGACAGTTTTTTTTTTTTATCCAGTACAAGGTCCAGCTCAAGGTACACAATGCAGCATCAGGGGACGCAGGGATGCCTAGCCCTTCCCAACCCTTATGGATCCTATGCTCTCAGACAGAACAGAGACCTATGGAAATTCTGAAACAGAGGCAGGCGTTGCGCAAAGTGCAAAAAAATTGTCCAATTGCAGGCATATTTAGTACTTTGCACACTGCCTTCCCAGAAGTAAATTGCCCTTCTAATGTCTGGCGATAGCATTCTCACTTCACTAACAGCCCAATCCTAGCCTGTGATGGTATTGCCTCACTCAAATTTTGGAATCCTGTATTTTATTTTGTAGAATGTAAAAAAGTTTAACCAAAGTATGGAAAGTCACCAAATTCATAGAGGATGTATTGTTATAAAGAGATGCAGAACATAGGGATTTTGATATTCACAGACTTCCCAACATTTGAAAATTTCCAAGACAAAATGACCTCATGTATAATTAGTATTGCCACCTTTTCTGGAAGAAAATATCAGCCTTCCTATATATTTATAATTTTTCCCTATTAATAACATTTGCACTAATCATCATTTTTACAACCCTATGGGGCACATTTACAAAATTTGTGTGAAGAGATCGAAATTCGATCGAATACCGATCGTACGACTTTTTTGGAGGATCGAATATGCAAATTTGGCATCTTCGATCATCGAATAGATCGAATGATCGATCATTCAATGATCGAAGGATTAAAAATTTTAAAATCCTTCGAATGTCTACTTTGCCAGATTGAACCTACCGAATACCAATAGAAGCCTATGGGAACCCCCCCATAGGCTTCTTTTGCAAACACTGAACTTGAATACCATTCATACGATCGAACGCCTCAATCGTTCGAATCTTTCAAATTTTTCGGAGGCTCGAAGGCAAAAGTACAATTTTTCCGTGTAATCGAACAGTCTAAAAAGTCAAGAATACTTGAGCTCCTAAATCGGTCCATATGTTGTTGCTAAATTGTGATGTAGATGACCATAGTCTTCATTAAACTAGAACTGTAACATTCTGTTTATTGGTCACTGTGGGTTTTAGCCAAAGTGATGTAAAACCCCTGCCAGCACCAGTCTTTACCTTTTTGAGGCCCCAGAACTTGCTGCAGAACTGACAAAGAAACTACAAACTAGAGTAAAGCAGGCCCGGACTGACAATCTGTGGGTTCTGGCAAATGCCAGAGGCGCTGCTGTAAGATCCCATAGACAATCACTATTTAGTGGGCTGGTGGGGGACTATTTGGGCATATTTTGACTCCCAATCCAGACGTGGAGTAAAGTATTACTTTT
The DNA here is from genome assembly GCA_024363595.1 of Xenopus borealis. Classification (NCBI taxonomy): domain Eukaryota; kingdom Metazoa; phylum Chordata; class Amphibia; order Anura; family Pipidae; genus Xenopus; species Xenopus borealis. The sequence continues at coordinate 60,459,423 of CM044445.1, forward strand.
GGTCATTTTTACCCAGTCTTCTAAAATGGCCCATGTTCTGTTCCTAAATTGTGAGTAATCTGGCTCATTTGCAAAAAAAAAGTCAGCTTCCTATGCCGCAGAGAAAAAAGCCTAACAACACATTTCTTTTGGACAATTACAACCATTGTCTTTTCTTTGATTTGCCATTGTCGGTTTTTAAAATTATGAAAAACCTTGCCCTTGTGTGCACAAAACACTAGAACCCTCCTATGGGGATAAAATCTGGTCATAGTTTTAACATAAAATAGTAGGATCTAGTTATGATACATGAGAAAAATTATATTCTCACACATTAGCCTTTTTGTCTCAATATTGAAAAAATCTGTCCCTTGTTTGCCCAAAAATACTGCGACTCAACGAGGCCACAATTAGGGTTGCTGCCTGGCCAGTAAAAATGATGATTGATCCCAATGTTAATAAAAAAAAAAAGATAAACATATAGGAAGGCCGTTATTTTTCCAGAAAAGTTTTCTTCACAATTTTTTAATCAAATAATAGTGCCACTCCAGCTTCTGCACTGAAATCCATTTTTCAAAAGAGCAAACAGGTTTTTTAATATTCAGTTTTGAAATCTGACATTTTGTCAATTTCCCTGCTGCCCCTGGTCATGTGACTTGTGTCTACACTTTAGGAGGGAACTGTTTTCTGGCAGGTTGTTGTTTTTATTTCTCAATGTAACTGAATGGACACAGTGGGACATGGTTTTTTTCTATTGAGGGCTGTTCTTAGATCTACAAGGCAGCTGTTATCTTGTGTTAGGGAGCTATTATCTGGTTAGCTTCCCATTTTTAGGCTGCTGTGGGGAAGGGAGGGACTGATAACACTCCAACTTGCAGTACAGTAGTAAAGAGTGATTACGTATATCAGAGCACAAATCACATGACTTGGGGCAGCTGGGAAATTGACAATGTCTAGCCCCATGTCAGATTCAAAATGAAATATAAAAAAATCTGTTTGCTCTTTTGAGAAATGGATTTCAATGCAGAATTCTGCTGGAGCAGCACTATTAACTGATGCATTTTGGGGAAAAAAAAAACATTTTTCGCATGACAGTATCCCTTTAAAAAGCCTAGATTACTTTTTGTTTGCCATTGTCTTCTATATTAGACATGTTTCGTCTTCAAATAGTGAAAAAAATGATATGCTCTTTGCACAAATATCACTGGAAGCCAGCAAGTACACAAACGTAACCCAGAACCGGTCTTTTTTGGTTTGATTGTTGGTAACCACTAAGAAATGTGAAAAAGTTTTCTTTCTTTTTTTCCCCTGGCAAGTTGTGAGCAGTAAAAAAAAAAAACAATACGCGGGGCTTTTGTTCCCTGCAAGAAGAGCAAGTAAAAATAACGAGCACACACTCGTGAGACGTCAGATACAAATTTCTTCTCCTTCCAATATCCACAACCTTTATTCCTCGCTCCCGCCCACGGCCGCGTCTAGCGTCACTGCTCTTATAAATGTTTGCGTGACGTCACAGTCTCGCGAAATTACACTTGTGATGCGCGGCTTCGGTGTCCGACAGGAGTCGAGGAGCTGGGTATTAACGGCGCTGTGGGACTTTTAATCAGCTAGAAGAGTGAGATTGCGGGTTTTGTTAAGAAAATCGGAAGTGTGCCGGAAAAGACCGGACAGTTGGGCGGTATGTTCTGAAAGGGGTACAGGGGCTTCATTTGTGAAATGTTTGGGGGTGTTGAGTCTCCGCCCATTGTACTGTACAGCGTGTTACTGCTGTGTGTGTGATAACTCTCATCAACTACACCATTCTAGTGGCAGTAATACACACTGCTAGTATCATCCCGATTATTAGTTGGTTAAATGAATTGCTTATAGAGGCAGGAGGAACTCGGATTCTTGTTTCCGGTTCCACTGAGCGCTATATCTCTCATACAGTATGAGGATATTCCCTTTGGTCACAGTGCTGCACGCAGCCTATTGTATCCCATCACAGAAATCACATCCTTTTCCCCTTACTCCCTGTGAGCAGCCTTTCCTTTGGCCTTTTTGTCTGTGGTTTTTATTTTGTTACAACTACTATTGTTCATCAGTGAGATATATATATATATATATATATTATCATATCGCTCCTGGATGAAATGGAACACTGTGCAGACATTATAAATGGTTTGCTTCAGTGCCTCCCCAGTAGAGCTTTCAATCTAAAGCCCATGTCCCTTTCTCTCAGTTTTGTCAAGAAAAAAAACATCTAGTAGTTTAATTGCAGTCTGGCAATGGAGTATTCCTCCTAAACAGATGCTGCACTTTTCAAATTATGCTATTCTGTTGTTGTCACCTTCTCTGGAGACAAATACCAACAAGCTTTGTTTTTAGTTCTCTTCCCTGTTATAATATTGCCGTCTATCATTATTTCCACTTGCTGCCTATAAATCCTAGCCCAGATGTGTGCACGGGATGCATAGAGGTTAACAGGGAAGTTTATTGCGTAGTCACGTAGTGCATGGGATGAAATACTGGTTACAACATAGAGCTGATTTTCTATCATTGGTCCTTAACTACTACGGTTACCAGTAGCAACCAATAAGCAGTTTGATCTACAAGTTTGAAAATTAAGCCGAAGATTTGTTTGGTTGCCGACGGCAACTGTACTGGTACAAATTAGCATTTTTATTAGTACATTAGGAATTGTTAATTACTAAACCATTAACTAAAATCCTTTTGCATAACAACACCAAATAACTTCAACATCATTGGGGAAATGCCATAAGGCAGGGTTCCTCAACCACTGGGCCGCGGATATTCCTAAACTGGTCTACCGAGCCTAGCACACAGTTAGGCTTAGTCCAGACGGGGAGATTCGGGGGCGATCCGTGGCCTGGCGACTTTTCGCCGCAACGGATCGCCCCGAATCTCCCCAAATAGCTAGGCACCGGCATAGCGTAAAAACGCCGGCGCGTGTTCACACGGAGCGGCGCGATTTTTAAAATCGCTCCAAATTGCCTGTGCTGGTCCTCATTGCTGATATAAAGATATTTATTTACTCATATGGTATGGCTATTTACATATATATATATATATATATATATCTAGCAATGGTTAATTTAGGGAGTGCGCGTTTTTAAATGTTTCTCTCCTATCACAAGCTCATTTGTAGCTTGCGGCTGTATATCCCACATAGGAATGTGCGCTTCTGCCCATAAATAGACTCCTGCACTGGGGTTGAGTTCAGTCATGGTCTATTTATGATCTTCAGCTGCCAACCTTTTCAGACTACATTCGTTGACAGATATATTTCATTTTCCTACTATCAGCCTGATGTAGGTTTTTTTTTCCACCCTAAATAAACATTGGAAATCTTAATCTTTCCAGAAAATGATGTGTGATTTCATTTCAGCTTTCTGTCCTGTGGAAACAACATGGCATCTGTAACTTTAGGTAAGTAGTCCAAAACGGCATGCAACTTTCTTTCTTTCTCTTTATACACGCATAACAACTGGTAAAGTTTGGAGAACGTTTGTTTTTTGAAGACAAGTATTCTGAAATTTGTTTAAAGAACTGGTCATTTTGCATCCTTATTTTCTTGCTCAGTTAGATTTTTAACATGCTATGCTCTTAAATGCTTTTTGTGTTTTTGTCAAACAGCCACATCTGAGTGGATCAGTTTCTTTAAGGAGGCTGGAATCCCTGCCGGGCCAGCTGTTAACTATGCGGTTACATTTGTGGATAACAGGTGAGAACACATTTGCTAGTGAGGGAACAGGATGTTTCGCTTTTTGCCCTGGGGATTGACTGTACAGCTGTTTATCATTCTTAATTAAGTTGTTCATTTAGATCTATGCTCTCTTTAAACATTAGTGTAGTTTTACTGCTGAATCTTCATTTAAGATGAGTAATTATAAAGTTCTGGGGTGCTTCTGAGCAGCTAATTGTCTGCTGTTTTTCGTTCTTAATTCAGACACACAACACTTGCATTGTGCTCTGTGATATGATATTGAAATAATTCATGATCTGCTTCATTATGAAGACGAGCTAGCACATAATATGGTGTGTTCTGCTACATCAACATGCTTTACTATTTAGTGCTGCTGCTGAGAGAGTGTCATTGTGAACTACATATTTTTGTACCACAGAACTTCACCGTTTTCTGCAGATTAGTTCATCTTTATCAAATATTTATTTTTTACATTTAGGGGCAGATTTAGTAAGTATCAATTTGTATTTTCTATGAAAATTTTTTTTTTTTTTTTTTTGTTCAAAATCGTGTTTTTTCGAGTTCAAAAAATTAATGAAAAAAAATGAATCCGAAAATACACCATCTAAAACCTGTCGAGGTCATGTAAGAGTCAGTGGTCCCTTCAACCATTTGACAATCTTAATAAACTTCATTATGTGAGTTTTTTTATGAGGGTCTTGCCCTAAAACTTGAATAATTGGAGAGATTCAAGTTTTTTCCAGATGAAAACTCAATTGATTGGAGTTTTCAGCTTTCGCATTTTTCTTTTCATTGCATTTTTTTCTTAAATAAGAAACCATTCAAGTTGTGAGTTCAATTGAAATAAAAGAAGCTCTTAACATTCAACCTTCAATAGATAACCCCCTAAAATCTGTATCTGTTAATGAACTACCTACACGTATCTTATTCCTATATTTTCTATTTTATATGTGGGACATTTTCATTCTGTATTTCTGTAGAGACTCATGACTAACCTCTTACCCTTTTTATCTTCATGTGTGAGAACTAAACTTATTCGTGTATATTTGTCAAAGAGTGAATAGCCAGAGTCCTCTAGAGTGAAATTCAGCTACTCCATTCATTTCTATGGCATTCACGGCATATCTGCTGTGTACACATACACCTTTTTGTTTTACGCCACTTGAATGGCTGCCCCACTTTCTATTACTCATCCTCGTATATTTTAGTAAGAGTCACATAAGGCTGAGCCGATTACAAAAATAAGTGAATTTAAAGACAGTTACATGTAGTCCCTTTCGCCCTGGCAGATCACCTTATCTCACACTTTACATGCAGTGATCATGCCCATCCACAGGGAAATACAGCTACTTGTGAGATTGCACTAAAAAATAGTTGCCAACTTATCCACCTTCTACTGTTTAAACTAACCCGTTATGTAAATTTTAATTTCAGCACAGACTGTCACATGTTGAGATACTGACACACTTGTATTTACGTATGTTTCTTCAGAGAAGTGAAGTGTTGAGCCTTTGCATTCTTTGAATATTCTGGAAGTGATGTTATATCTTGTTATATCGTGTCTTCCAATCAAACACTTTTTGGCTGACCAACTACTGATCTAATTCTGCAGGGATTCATGCTCCAGACTGCAGATTGGCTCAGCCAGTGCCGTTCAATACCATTTGTGGGATATTTTTAGACAGACAAAGGGTCAGAGGCTACTTTTCCTGTTAATCCAATAAATTGGGTTTGCTAAATGAATCACTTGAATCAACCATTCACTTTGAATGAAGTTACTTTTCAGAGTGAAGCCATTGTTTTGGGGAGGATTAGGTGGTAAAATTACTTTTTTGTTTTAGGGCAGTCACATTGATGAAATGTGATGGTAAATAGTTGCAGTTGTGAATAACTATTGTGTGAAATGTAATGCATTTCCTAATCTTTTCAGGATTCAAAAAAGCATGCTGATGGATCTAAACAAGGAGATCATGCATGAATTGGGTATATCGGCTGTGGGAGATGTTATTGCAATCTTGAAACATGCAAAGATAGTCCATAGACAGGTATGTGCCAGATTATTATTGTCGATCAACAAAATATATCCTTCCTTATAGTTGATATTCACTAATCTTTTAATGACTAACCTGAATTTCTCAAACTTCTCATGAATTACCTTTGCCAGAATAGTGTATGTGCTTTGCCAAACTACCCCAGCATCTGTTAATGGTACAGGATGCAACTGCTCTCTTTGCTGAAGAACTTGTTTAGGTTGCTTGTTCACTGACTTGGCAAAGAAAGCTGGACTGTTGAAATCTTTGTAATGACTGGTGCTGGAAACTTCCCTGAAGCTAGGTTCTCAAATTAATTAGCAAATATTTATTCACATGCATAGTCCATAGGGGACTACTGGGTTGTTTTCGTATGGAAATAAAAATCTCGTAAAGCAAGACAGGATCCAAAAACAGGAGTACAAAAAAAATTCCCTTCATGAATTAAACATTTTTTTTTTTTTTCAAACTGACACTACTCTACATAATATTACACCTTGTTTTCAGGCATACATGTATATTTTTTATTTTGAGAACAGTTTCAGAAAACAAAACTACCATGAAGATTTTGGTAGCATGGTAAACTGAGGTTTATTTTTATCAATGATGTTTGTGTCTCATCCAGGACTTGTGTAAATCTCTGACAGAACAACCAAGCCGAACTAGTGCCCAGACAGAGTTGCGAAAGACTGCCAACAGTCGTAAGTTTTGTTTTTCTTTTTTGTCTACACTTTAACTTGTTCACAGAAAATCTGTATAATCTAAACAATCTCCTGATGGAAGAGGAAATCTGGCACTGCAAGATTCTACTGATAAATGTGACATGTAATTTAGCCAATTGTGTAGAGGACCAAATTGTGTTGATAATATAGGCTGGCATTTCAAGACTAAATATTGTTCTAACAATACCCAATAGCAATTTATATTTTGTCAACTACTGGATACTTGCAAACACACTATTGTTTTAGTCTGAAATGTGTTTTGTGAGCACAAATGCATTTGGTATCTGCTCCTTTACAACAGCTAATTTATCTTGTTGCTGTCACTTTATCTTCTGGATGGTTGAGAGAAAGGAGTTTTTTTTTTTTTTTTTTTTAGTTTACAAGACATCTCAGCCTGCAGTGCTGCATGTGATGCTGCAGCTGTTGTTAAACAAACAAACAAACAAAAATTCCCAGCATCACACAGAGAACACACCTCTGTAATAGTTGTTGGGATTTGTAGGACAACATCTGGAGTACTTCACTGCTGGAGGTTCACAATGTTCCCTTTTCTGTATGGTCTGTTTCTTTCAGCGGCTACAAGGATGATTGCCAATAGTCTGAGCAGAGACTCTCCACCAGCCACTCCTGTGCACAGGCCTGACACAAGTACCTCCAAACTTTCTGTTACTGTCTCTAACAAAGTAGCACTAAAGAATTCACAAGCAGGTAAATGGTATTTTTAAAATTTACATAGATGCATATTTATTTTGAGTTTTAATACCAATGTATGCCATCTCCTCCTTGATCGCAGCTTTTGCTGTATGCCATCTACAACATCACCCCCTGGATCACTTCGGAGCGCTGATCAAAGTACATCTAGGAGTCCGATATATTTAACAACTTGGCTTTATTTAGGTACATAATCACATTCCATTACAACGGTGGGTGTGCAATTCTAACAGGTTTTATGCATAGAAACTTGGCACTTCAGAGTAATTGGTGAACACATCTCCATGTTTAAATAGTATCACACATGCATATCGTTACCCTCCGTTGCAATGGAATTTGATTGTGCCTAAATTACGCCAAGTTGTTAAATATACCGGACTCCTAGATGTACTTTGAACAGCACTCCTAAGTGTTCCAGGGGGTGATGTTTTAATACCAATGGCATTACTTCCTAAGAAAGACATGCAGTTTAATTCAGGCATTTACCAGTACAACAGGGAGAGTCATGCGCTACTGTGGTTGTTTGTGTGCACTGTATGGGTGAAAGGTGGTGTGAGTGAATTGTATCTAGTTGCTTGTAGCTGTCCATGTTTTTCAACGAGTCCCAACCATTTTTCCTCTGTAAACTGAGCAATCTTTATCACTGACGCTCCTTCTGGAGTCCTCCATTATGTTAGGTACACATGGGTACCCACAAAAAATGCAGGTAGGGCCTCTTTCTTACCCATAGAAGCCGGACTAAATCTCCCAGCATTCAACATATATGAAAGAGTAAAAGTATTGTAATTGTGTTGTAATTCAGCAACATTTAGGTGCCCATGGTTGAGAAACTGGAGAATGAATGGTTAATAATAAACTTCTCTGAAAACTCGCTTTTACCCCCTTCTGTCTGCCCTCAGATGATAGTTTTATGATATCACACTAGTTTTTGTTTTTAGTTCTTTGAATATCTTATTTCTGACTTTTTTTTTTTATTAAAGCTTTGTCCCCTCCCCCTGAAGACAACCCTGATGGGCCAGTTAAACGGCGCAGAGTAACTGCAGAGATGGAAGGAAAGTACATAATTAACATGCCTAAAGGGACTACACCAAGAACTAAGAAAATCTTAGAGGAGCAGGCAGCAAAAGGTCTGTTTGCATCGTTTTTTTTTTTTTAAAGAAATCTGTTTGCATCTTTAACACATAGTTTTATGGTGACAGTAATCAGACTTTTCCTCCACCAGCCAAAATGAAAAGTTTTATTTATGGGTCAATCTCTTAGGGGGGAAATTGCTGTAGTAATGACTTATTTATGCTTTATCCATTGTTAATGCCAAACCATTTCAATACCACCAAATGTTCAAAGAATAGTAGTAATTAGTTTAAAAAGTTTTTTTTCAAGTTTTTGTCTTGAAAAAGTTTCAGCACTCATCTGAGCAGTGTTCAATTTAAAGGAATAAGCTGTCATTTTAATTGCAGTTGATCTTAATTTTATTATTTATTTTTTTAATGATTTTGGAATTTCAGAAGCTATCTGGTTGCTAGGGTCCAATTACCCCAGAAACCGAGTAATGGTGTGAGTGAGAGTTTATAATATGAATAAGAGAGGGCCTAAATAGAAGGGTGAGTAAAAAAAAAAATAGCTGTAACAAATTTAGCCTCACAGAGCCATTGTTTTGGCTTCCGGGGTTAGTGGCCCCCATTTAAAAGCTGGAAGGGGTCAGAAGGAAAAGACAAATATTTCAAAAACGATTTTTAAAAAAAATATGAATACCAACTGAAAAGTTGTAAACAACTGCTCATTCTATAACATACAAAAAGTGAACTACACCTTTAAGGGGTAATACAATCACCAGCATCCCCTCGCATCAGTTCAATTGAATTTATTTAGGTAGAAGTGAAATATAATCCGCTCATATTGGGTACCATGAATCTTTGGGAGTAATCCTGAAACCTTTTCACCACTCATCTGAGCAGTTTACTGATAACCATTTTCTGTATTTGAGTTTATTTGTAATTGAAACCTTTAGCTATAATTTAATAAAAGGCAAAGTGTTGCTTTAAATCATATTTTCAATCAAGTGTTCTGCTTTAAGGTGTGAAAGTATGTGCTTCCATATGGTGTTAATTTGTTAAAGAAATTAATTTTATTATGGTCATGCATTTTTTTTTTTTTGGTAAAACATTGCAGGCGTGGCAAGAACGTCTGTCTTTGACAGACTGGGAGCAGAAAGCAAAGTAGACACTACAACAGGAAGTAAGGTGAGTGTTAAGCAAAGTTTATTTAGGAGACCGTTCTTGAAAAATCAGAAATCATTTAGGGAAGAGTTTTTGGCATGCTGCAGATCCATGACCAAGTATTTTGTATTCAATTTTTTTCATAGCCCACTGGAGTTTTCAGTCGTTTAGGTAATTCATGTGAAAAAGACAGGGCACCTGAGAGTGATGAGGAGGGCTCTGTACTGCAGTATGCAGGTGTCTTAAAGAAGAAAAGGATTCCTGTGGTCAGGGAGAGGTTAGGAGCTGGAGTAACCATTAAAGCTAAAGCTACAAGCTCAGAGCAGAAACCTGCCATCATCACACTCCGAAGACTTGCTGGCAAGCCACCAGCTAGTGCTCCCCCAAAACTCTCCACCTCCAAGATCAGCATGGCACAGAGGCTGGGTAAAGTTCAGCAAAGTGACCCAGAGGAAGTCGTCAAAAGGAAAACACCTTCAGCAAAGTTAATCCAGCGGTTGGGTAAGCCTAGGGCAGCTCCTCAGGACAGCAAGGTTAGTAGCTCAAAACCACCACCTAGGGCATTCAGAGTCACCATCAAGAGGACTTTGGGGAACACCAAAGTGAGCAGCACAAGTGATAACAGCAATGCCCAGATGGATAATACAAGGATTGTCAGTGTCTTCAATAGGCTTGGCAGGAAATCTGTGTGAAGCTCAATAAAATTGTGCATTTGAATTTTGGCTTCATTCTCCAATGGAGGGCAAAATCGAAATTACTAAAGTTTGGATGGACCCATCAACTTCCTAGGAAGCTTTGCCATATCTCATGTTTGGCTTTCTGTGCCTTGATACAGCATATCCATGCACAGAGGGAAGTTTTTATATGCTTGATATTGAGACTCCAGTAGCAATTCCAAAACCCTGCATTGTCAACCTTCAGGTGAATTATGCAGCAGGTACAATCTGAACTTATAAATTAAGTGGATTTGCTATGTTGATTATTTATTCCATTGAGGAAATATAATGTTGACAGATCTTAACATTTTTTAATTAAATATTTTGCTAATGCAATGTTTGTTTTTGTGTGTGTTTGTAGCAATTACAAAATAAGTGCAGTAGGACCTTCCAGTATGCAGGTAATGCATAGGTCAACACCTTGCTACAGAAAAGCTGTACTCCATGCTTATGGTTTCTATAGCATTTTGCAGCAGGTGCTATGCTAGTGAACAGGATAGAGCAGGGCTGTCCAACTAGCGGGCCACATGCAGCTCACAACACCTCCCCCCCCCC
>CM044445.1:60474260-60510682 GCA_024363595.1 Xenopus borealis
ACGGAAACTGATCATCCACACTACGGAAACTGATCATCCACAGTACATGTATGCTATGCTATGCAACTTTAAACGTTGATTGATTTGCAAAGGAATTCTCTGCCATAGATCTGCAACAGAAAGCGCTGTTGAAGGCAACTGTTGCTGAGCTACATCTTGCAGGACAGCCAAAGCAATTGCTAAAAACCACAGTTTTCAGGTTATGTATAAAACTTTTAGGAAACCACTTTGAGTTACGGTGGCCAAACAGAGGGATCCACTGGTTTGGCGATTTTGTGAAACGAGCGGATCTCTCCCCAATGTGCCCACCTTGAGATGAGCGATATCGGACTAATCCAATCGTGGGCCCTAGGGCCCAACAATTGGATCATAATTAAAGGAATACAGGCAGTTGGTTTGTGGGACTGAATCAACAAACAGATGTGATCCGATCGGATTTTAACCCCTTGACAACGCTCAACCAGATATCGATCAGGGAAGCCCATCGGAGGGCCCCATACAGGGACCAATAAGCTGGCAACTCTGTTTATTGGCAGGTTTTATCGGCCGTGTATGAGCAACAGTAGCCTAATTCGGGTCATGGCTAGTCCCTGACATAACTGTTTGGGAGGGTGCAGTGAGTGGGTAGCCATAGCGGCTTTAGGTGGCATTGAAGAGAACTTATTTTAACACAGTAATAATTACAAAATTAGAACATTAATATAAATAGTATTTGGGCAGTTATGATTGGTCAGCAGCAACAGCCTAAGTAAAATATATGAAATAGTAAAGGCAAAAGAAAATCTACTGCTTTTTCACCTAAAAAGAAGCATCTTTTCAATATACTTCGCTTAGCAAATCCGTACCCTTTCGGTAAAATACTCGATCTTCTGCAGCTAATTTATCATTGCTCATCTCTCCCTTTGGAAACTGCACAGAGATCCTTTCATGGCTGGCTGGCCGGAGAAGTGAGAAACAATCTACATTCTGCATTCTGAAGGGCAAGGAAGCAGCATGGGGACTGTTTCTAATCAAGTTTAGCATCAGTTATACATCAAAACATAAATAACAGCCCCCTGTACTTCAGACTGCCAAAGGTTCTAGAAGGTGCGGAGAGGAACGTTGAATGCGCAGCAGAAGATGGATTATTTCACAGAAAATGTACTGATTTGTTAACTGGACTAAATTGAACCTATGCTTTTTTTTAGGTGAATATTTTTTTGCCTTTGCATCCCCTTTAAAGCTTCAAATTCTAAAACTTTTCTTTCCACATTCTTACAAATATAGGCCAGTAGGCCAGGCCTGCCCCTTTTATCCACAGGAGGGAGTAAACGGCACTTGACCACATGACCATCACACAGGTACATCCTTTAACAAGATTGAGCAGGTTTTGAATATGCCAGATGTCCCTGTGCAATCAAGATGGTAATCTACATGCTGGAGCCCCGCCAGTGCACAGGGAATATGGGGTGATTCTATTCTGCAACCAAACAACCCATCTATGCTCTGCCTAATGTTCCGATAAAACTTTCCCATAATATCTGTTTGTTTTGCTTTCAGTGAATGCGGCATGCTGATCAGCAATGTAAAGTACAATTTTGTGGGGTTTTTTTCTCCATGCAAAGCTGTGCTCAGAAGCCCATATTGTCCAAATCTCCTGTCATTGAATAAATACAGTTATGGAATCTGTTATCTGGGAACCCCTTCTAAAAAACAAATGCTTTGCAAGGCTACAAATGTACTGATGTTGCTACATTTTAGCAAACTGAAATTGCAAACTTAAGAGATGCTGAATAAAAAGCTAAATAACACAAAAACATAAATTACTTAAACAAATAAAAAACAAAGCTACTGCAAATTATCTCAGAATATCATTCTACATCATACTAAATATTAATCGTAAAAGGTGAACAATCCCTTGAATATTTGATTCCTCCTTATTGGCTTTCATTAATGTTTATACATTTTTTAATACGTACATTTTAGGGATGTGATCCAAATTATGGAAAGACCTGTTGTTCACAAAACCTCTGGTCCCATGTATTTTGGATAGCAGGTCCCATACCTGTATGGACTCTGTGCATGTATTATGTCTTTTCGTACACCAGTATCACTTTTACTGTGTTTTCCAACTATGCTGCAAGTTTTTATTTTTTTCATTTCATGATCATCCTAATGTTTGGTTTGTTTTTATTGACTAATATCAGGACTGTTCTTTTCATAAATGTATCTCTTGTTGCAGTATCGCCTGCAATGTAAAATAGCACGTCACAGTTGGACTTCTGAAACCTTAGTTCCTATAAACTGGGAATGGTCTTCCACTGTGGCCATGGCTGCTAAACCTGACGTAGTTACTTGACTGGAAGCCCCAGAGGGGTTGGGCACAGTTCAGCTGGCTCAGCAGAAATCCCAAGCGGCCTGTTTTTTTTTTTTTTTTTTTTTGCAAAGGTATACTAATCCAAAGGTATACTAATCCAATAGGATTATCTCTTCTCAAATTAATACCTCACCCCACTGACCTGCTCCAGAGATATACAACAGAAACTTTCACTGAGCTGACACAAATCCACTGATCGACCAAAAAGTAAATGGGCTGATTATTCACACAAACAGATTAAGGACTGTTACATATGGGTGGTTTTTTTTTTTCTCATGTTTTCTCCTGCGAGGGCTCTTATAGATATATATTACACCTAAATTAAAGGGATTCTATCATGATTTTTATGTTTTTTTTTTTCTAAATTATACTGCAAATTATTCACTCTACAATATAAAATGTCCTTCCTGAACCAGCAAGTGTTATAATAATGGTATGTAGGCAGCCATCTCAGGTCATTTTGCCTGGTCATGTGCTTTCAGAATAAACCAGCACTTTAGGATGGAACTGCTTTCTGTCAGACTTATTTCTCCTACTCAATGTAACTGGATGTGTCTCAGTGGGACATGGGTTTTTACTATTGAGTGCTGTTCTTAGATCTACCAGACAGCTGTTATCTTGTGTTAGGGAGCTGTTATCTGGTTACCTTCCCATTTTTAGGCTGCTGGGGGGAAGGGAGGAACTGATAACACTCCAACTTGCAGTACAGGGGAGCTGTTATCTAGTTACCTTCCCATTGTTCTTTTGTTAGGCTGCTGGGGGGGGGGGGGGACTTGCAGTACAGCAGTAAAGAGTGACTGCGGTTTATAAGAGCGCAAGTCCCATGACTCGGAGCAGATGGGAAACTGACAATAGTTCAAAATGAAATATAATAAAATATGTTCCTCTTTTGGGAAACTGATTTCTGTGCAGAAGTCTGCTAGAGCAGCACTATTAACTAATGCATTTTGAAAAGTGCCTCCAAGTGGCCCTTTGACTACAGCCACTATTGGAAACCTTAAATCATACATTCCCTTCAAGTGGAAAGTGTATAAAAATCAGGGGAATGCATGAAAAAATGCCGTGTTGAAGCCCTAAATAAATCGCTATAATGCACATCTGTTTCCATAGCACTGCAGAATGTAAATGCTACAATTACTAAGTGCCCTTCATTGCCTGATTTTCTTAACAGCCATTTATTTTTCCCATTTCTAAAGGGGTGTATAAAAACATTAAACAAGGTAAATATAGGTAAACATTATCAAGAGCTCTTCATAACATTGACCTGTAAAGCAGTGGCACAAATTAATTCTATCAGCAGGATAATAATGTCCAATACAAGGCAAAGTAATGTTTGAGTTGCTCAAGAACAAAAAGGTGAATGCTGCACAATGGTAAATAACCTGAATAATTTGAGCAAATCACATACAAGCTGTGTCCATCGATGGTGTACTTTAATTGCTGGAACCCCACCCTAGGGATTCTAAGGGCAAGGGCCATGGAGCGTTGGCTCCGCCTGCATTTTGCCTGCAGATGGAGAGAAGTGGATCCGCTTTCTTTTGCATCTCTTTGTGTCTTCAGCTTTGCAGGAACTTTATAATCATGGATCTGCACACACCAGTTTTTCTGCAGTGGGGAAACCCCTTTCTTTTTATTTACCACCAATATCAACTTTTGGGGGGGACAACCTCCCTTCATCAGGATATAATTCCAAATGTGAAAAAACACCTTTATAAGCATAACCCCGCCTCCAACATCACATGTGACCCATATCAATATTTACCCTTAATTCCCCAAAGGATTTCAACCATTAGGGGACTGTTAATATTATATAATATATAAATAGTGAATTAAATTATCTAAAAAATCAAGTTGATGTTACTAGGGGAGCTTGTCGGGTCAACGGATAACCAAGTATACAGTTGTGTGTGCTTCAACCACCTCACGTGAGTTCCTTTCGGGCAGAGTGCAAAGCAGTGTATAGGCCCTTGCCATGGGCCAATTATACAGCAAAAAGGAAAAAACTGCAGCACCTCTTGTTTGCAAAAGTGAAAAATTTATTGCAATTGGTCAGTAACAGGCAGTTACTGTTACTGACCAATTGCAATAAATTTTTCACTTTTGCAAACAAGAGGTGCTGCAGTTTTTTCCTTTTTGGGGTCAACGGATAACCAGCACCACTACTGCAGCGAAAGTGAGTAAAATTCCGGGTGTGCAGTATAACCTTCACAATATTATTCAGCTTTGCAGGTACATGGAGCAGAGGTCAGCCCTAAAATGCCTTCTCGAGGTGCAGAACAGAACTGAAAAAATCTCAGACTGAGTGCAGTGGAGCCAACACAGGGATTCCTTGTGGCTGCCCTGGACTTTGCACATGCTTCATACAGTTAGATTGGAGCATAGATGCTAAAAGCCTGACATTTGGTCTGCGTTGCATGTGCACCTCTCAGGGCAGCAGCAAGGATCCTGGGGTCAGGAAACAAGGTGGCAGTGTAGCACTGCAAGCCAGTGTGATTATTAGCGAAGAGTAGCACCAGCCCAGCCTGAGGTTAGAAATCATAATTATTCGGAGGTATAATTGAATTTCCTTCTACTTTAAAGCAGTTATTGCTATAAAAAAAACTGCTTTAAAAATATAAAAAAAATTGGGAGTGAAATCGGTGCATATGGGTTTTAAAATAAAAAATATTGCAGAGATTTGAGCCTTGATGATAAATGAACACATTTAAAAAGAAGGGGGTGCAAATACACAGAGTGCAGAACACTTGTATTATTCCTACTGTTAATGCCTAATTGGATTATCTCTGTCCTGCTGCCCATCTTGTCAACCTGGGAAGTGCTGTGGGTGTGTGTGTGTGTGGAGGAGTAACATGAGCAAGCTCTCTGCATCTGCGGACTTGGCCACAGCACCGTGAACATGTAAGTGTATATCCTATCTACTCATCAATACTTTTACATTTATCATTTTAACATGAATATTTTATTGGCAAGAGCGATGATTTACAGAAGACCAGGAAAATGATCTGAGTGGAAAAGTGATTGCTTTCTTTGGACATTGTATTCTATAAACTACAGCTTAACTACACTGTGTTGCAAAAGGCTTGATTCTCCGGGCCTGAAGTTTTTGCCTTAGTCCTGTCTAATACTATATCTTATACTACAAGGATATTGCTAGTAACTGGACAGCAGTAGGTCAAATCAATTTTATTGCATGAATATTTTATTTTAAAATATAACATTGGGTTAGTTATTTTACTTAATTAATCACAAAACAATGGAAGAAGAATTGTAAAATGTAAGGTTAGAACTTTATGCTTCGCTGCAGCTTTGTTAGTAGTTACACACTCTGCACCAACATGTCCCTAATGTTTAGAGGGTTCCTTTCCAGCAGGACAGAATTATCAAGTCATTTATTCCTTGAAGCAGTTCGTTGGTTGCTGGGAACCAGAACCAGTTTTAAATTGCATTTTAGCAACAGTGAAATAGAGACACAAATATTTCTACAAAAAAATGAACTTAAAAGTTCCTAATAGGCTAAATAGGCTTATTTGCATAATGCAAAAATTCATACCTTGTGCATGTCCGCCTATTCTGATGAATTGCGAGCAAGGTACAGTGTCTATGGATGCAAAGGAGCTATTACTTCAAGGGTTCTCTTAGTATGTGGTGCCAGCATTGGCTTGTGTCTGTTGAATCAAACACTATTTACATCATTTACACCACATGCAGTAAAGCACCTGGAAATTATGCCATTCCTATTAGGAAAAAAAAACTTGATGAAAAACATGCTAACAACATTACTTAATAATTTACTGAAGATCATAGTGATTTGTCTTTGTTTAACCCTCTGTACCAAAGCCTAGGGCAGCTGTCTCTGTTCCTACCTAACTCCAGTATATTCCACAATGCTTTTTCATTTTTGCAGCACTTATCTTTGCTCTGTAGCAAGATATTTCTGTGCACATTTCTTGCAATACATTAAAAAGTATAAAAGTATAAAAACTATAACACCAACATTGCAGGTCTCTGTAAGGACATATTCCGTAATATAGGCAATAACACTTTAATATAAATAAACCTTTTTTATATTAAACCTTTTTTTCTGTGAAAAAATATTTTTCTAATAGTATGTGCCACTGTAAAATCCTATATTGAAACACTGACGACTTGTGCAGCTTTAGCTCCTCTTCACTGCAATCTCCCCTTCAAAACATGTGCATTTTAAGCCAGTCCAGGCCGTGCTTCAACTACGCGTGTTTTGTGTCTGCAATCACAATGAAGAAAACTCAATAGAGGGGTTGTGGAAGGATCTACTGACTAAAACTGCAATCCGGAAGTTTTTAGGTAGTGAATAGTTGAATTTGAGTTCTTGAAGGACCAGTGTATCAAATCAAATCGAATTTTAACAATTCCTTTTTGACAGTTTTGCCCATAAAAAAGCTTGAAATTGGAATTCGATATTCGAATTTTCACTTTGACTCTTGATAAATCTGCCCCTAATAGTTTCTATCCAACCAAATTCTGAGCCGAATCCTAATTTGCATATGTAAATTAGGGAGAAGAGGGAGATAGAGAACCAATCACAAGGTAAACATTTGACTTCCTTATTTGTGTGATGAAAAATCATGACATTTTTTTCAATGCAGGTTTGGTCAGACACTTGGATTTGGCCGAAAAGGCAGAATCTTGGATTCGATGCATCCCTAATTTGTTTATCCAGCACCTACAAATATCAGTTTACTGTAATAAATTAACATATTATAGATTACAAAACATTGCCTTTTATGAAAGGCATTTGAACCCTGTTTAACCTGTGTAAGAACAAGGAATTCGCCAAATCTACTATTTTGGTTTTCTTCCCAATCAAATTATGGCAAGGAAGGGTTAAAAAAAGAATTATACACAGAAAGTTGCTTGTTTATGTCACAAATAGTCATGATTTTGAGAATTTGTATATGGTTTGACCAGAGAAATGGATTTGGCTGAATACTTGTGAAAAAGGCCCAAACCCAGCTATATCTCGAACCAAATCCTGGATTCAGCGCATCCCTAGCATTATCTGTTATCTGGCTAAATTTGCCTTTTGCCCTGTTCATCATAAAATCGCTGCCCTGATATCTACAAAGCAGCTTATTTATATGAACTATAGTAGTGAAAATAAACAATTTGTTACCAGTGCAAGTATAACATTATATGCATATTTCATTTTCTGGTGTTACTGGCCCTTTAATTGAGCTCTCTAAAGATTAATATCAACACACTGGTGTTTCAACCATTCATCAATGGTTCCAGAAATATCTTGGACAACAGATGTTGCCCTAGCAAACATTTATGCTGGACTTCCAGAAGAATCTTGATAAGCAACAAGCTATTTCCTACCTGTCTCACCCTAAATGGTCTACAAACTGGGCCCCCTAAGAGATGCAGTCCTGCCATGTTTGAACAACTGCTATAAACCTGTATTGCATGCTCAGAATGGGACTTTACCTGTGTTTTGTCATAGATTTATCCCTCCCTACCAGTGGCATAACTAGATCTTACTGGGCCCCACAGCAAATACATTTTCAGGCCCCCAAAATGTCTAGAGGTTGACTTGCTTTACTAATATTTATTGAAATTGTATTGGAAATAGGGCCTCATTGGGGCCCCTATTTCACCTGGGGCCCCCTGCAGCAGCTGGGTCTGCTTCCTCTGTAGTTACGCCCCTGCTCCCTACTCCTTTTACTACAGGACAATATTTTGATTGCAACTTCTTGCTACAGTTAAGTTATCCATCTGTGCCATTATGTCCTTCCACTTCAAGGAATTGCCGAACTTACAGGCAAGGGTTTTAAATGAAGTATCAGCTGCAATGTGTTAGTTGACCTCAAGATGGAACCATAGTTTCAGTGTAATGAATTGTTACCTGCTTCTTCAAGAGATCTAATGTGTATCCTGAAGTGCTTGACAAAGGGACTCCTGAATTGACCCTTCGCCATCAGCTCTCCCATTGAACCCCATTGGTACATACCTTAATGAAACACCAGAAGGCAGAAATGGGGAAAATGGCCACAGCATTTAATCACATTTTATCAAATTAATAGGACCTTGCCAGCCTCACCTCAGCCAGAATTCGATAAGAGAATGCTACTATGCTCTGCCGCTCCTCACTTGAGATGAGCACTATGTTATTATATACAAAACTGAGTATTAGGCTGCCTCTACCTACAGAGACGATGGCTCCAAACTCTGCTACGAGCAGCAGCTGTATCTCCTACCATGAGAGAAGTTCAGCAGCCCTGCTGCCGTTCTGGAATCTGCAGTGTGTCGATGATAGGAAATCCAATCAGGCTGTCACCTAGCACAAGCAGTAGTAGTGTTGGTATTAATCAACCTACTGTGCAGTCACAGGAGAGAACCTCATTTTTCCCTCTTCTAAATTTACCTGTGTAGTACTCTGACAAGGTCCTGTGACAATAAAACTTAAAAACATATATCCACTTTTTTGATCCAGAGGAAGGCAAAAAACCCAGCCTGAAGCCATTGCCAATTATGCTTCAAGAGGGGAAAATGTCCTTACTAACCACAATGGCAATCAGAAACATTCTCTGGATCAAGCATTTGAAACCACAATATAACAATACATACAGGAATGCATCCACATTTGCTTATTTTTAGATATGAGAACATAAAGAGAAAGTCCTGACATTTCACAAAATATGCAAAAAAGACAGGGCCGGATTTACATAGCGGGCTCCCCTAGGCCCACTGATGTTTGTCGCCCCTTTCCCCCCCTTTTATTTGCTCAAATTTTCATCATCAGGACGGAGCAATAGGAATTGGCGTACAGGAAGTTTAAATTTCTGAACCAATGTGGGAGTGGTTGGGCAGCATGCCGCCCCCTAAAATCCTGCCAGCCTAGGCCCGCGCCTACGTGGCCTCTCCACTAATCTGGCCCTGGAAAACGGGAAGGGTTTTCTACCTGCTCAGAAGATTAGGAAGTACTGCTTCTTCCCCTGGCATCACATCCCTGTCTTTCTCCTCCCCCAGTTTGGCTTTTCCCTGCCTTAACTCATTCCTACTCAGCTGCATCTGATTTTGCCAGTCTTTAAATATAAACCAGTGTAATTTGGCTGCTGGCCATTAGTATCCCTTGTCATGCAGCCCCTGCGGTTATAGTTCCAGGGCTTTCCTTTCTAGCAAATAAGGTCTGGAGGTGGCATTAAAGCCAGCTATATCCTTTCATATCCAATGGATAGTTTTCCGTTCTTTTTTTTTTTCAATTCCTGTTGTATTGAAAGACAGGTTTGAAATTTTTTAAAGAAAAAATATATACCCTCCACAAATTATTAGCTTCTAATGAACTTCAGTTGGTTGAGTTACATCCAGGAGTGAAAAACATATTTGTGGAGTCAAGTCCTGAGTTCCCGGTATCCATGAAAGCCATCTCCCATAGACTTGATTTTAATCAAATAATTCAAACTTTTTCTTTTACAAAGGCATTTGTTCCCACTAGGCTTCTGGACCCTTTATTTGTTGGAACTGGAGTATGTATGGGAAAGCTAGTTGAAGACTCTTGGGCCTCCCTGTGAAAAATATTTGTGCCTCCCAATGTTCCAACCATATACCTCTGCCAGGGTTGCCATCAAAAATACAGCTCATAATATGCAACCTGTTTTTATTCTCTCCACCACCACCACAGTTTACAACAAATTTTATTCCTTCCTGGTGGTTACAGGTCTGCTATGAATTCTATTTTACCTTCCATTATTGTTCAGACTTATTATTTTATTAAAATTTGATTATTATTTTTTTTAAATAAAATTCCCAAGTGGATTTCATAGGAGGCCAGACAGGGAATTAAACTCCTTTGGAGCAATTACCCGAGAGCCTTTCCTTGCGGTGTTGTTATGAGCTGCTTTTCAATAAATTCCACCTCACAGCACTGCATGTGTTAATTTGGCTAACTCATTGCTGTGGGTCTGTACCCACAGGGAAGAGACCAATGCTCAGTGCATAAAAATAAGTCTTGATCTATTTATTTCTGCGTTTAGGGTTGCTCTCCACCCCTGTGAGTAGGGAAGTATTGAACTAATTAACGCATGTGTGGGCATATGTCCTAAATGCTCAAATGCAGTGAATGGATAACAGGGTCACCAGCAACCTATGGGGCTTATATGAATTGTACCAAATACAAGAGTAATCTCACATACATAAGATAAGTTTTGATTCTTTATTTGTCACATGCATAGTTATACAACAAAGACATGCAGTGAAATGCATCCTGATCCACTGCATAATTTAAACATACTAGTTAAATACTACAGCTAAGTACAAAAGGATTACCATTAGGGATGCACCAAATCTAGGATTCGGTTTGGGATTCGGCCTTTTTCAGCAGCATTCGGATTCGTCTGAATCCTTCTGCCTGGCCGAACCGAATCCTAATGTGCATATGCAAATTAGGGGCGGGGAGGGAAATCAAGTGACTTTAAAAACAAGGAAGTAAAAACTGTTTTCCCCATTCCACCCCCTAATTTGCATATGTAAATTAGTATTAGGATTTGGTTTGGTATTCGGCCAAATCTTTTGCGAACAATTTAGGGTTTGCCGAATCCAAAATAGTAGATTTGGTGCATCCCTAATAAAATATATAGAAATATTTTTTTAAATGCCTCTTTATCAGTGTGGGAAGCACAGCTTTACTTCACATCACTTTCCACTTAACTATAATAATGTGAAGTCAGTTTTACAGATAGTAATATAGATAGTATAGTAGTGCTCCACTATATTATTGCCATTTAGATGGAGCACCAGCATGCAACAAGAACAGGGCTGTCTAGTGCAGTGAAGCCATACCCGGAATCCAAGTACCTTTAGAAAAAGCACCATTGTAGTAAAAGACCCCTTCTGTGTTCTACATAAGTTAGACACCTTAGTTATCCTATGTTGTAGCACTACAACTCCTAGCCCCCCTTAGAAGCTGTGATTGGCTCCCACTTTTGTTAAAGGGGCTTGGCAATTGAAGTTAACTATTTGTAGGATGCTATATCAGAGTATAAACATATTTTCCATATACATATTTTTTAGCTGTGATAATATAATCTTATCAGCATCAGAGGGAGAATTATGGACTTCTGAGGCTGATGGGTACTGTAGTTCATAGGGCAGTCTTTATATTAGGCCTGTATAGTATCCAATGAATAACACGAGCATAGACAGTATAATATAGAATAATTTAGTACTTCTCAGACCCCTACATTACAATGCTCTTAAATGTGACTGGTAAAGAGAAAAGCAGATCCTTTTATTTTAATAAAGTACTGTTAAAGGACAAGGAAAGTCTAAAATTAAATAAGGCTAGAAATGCTGTATTTTGTATACTAAACATAAACATGAAATTACTGTACCAGAATGCCTAGTCAAACAAATGATTTATGCGTTCAAAGTTGGGCACAGGGGGCTGTCATCTTGTAACTTTGTAAAAGTCTTTGCAAGACCAAGACCATGCACAGTGTGGTCTGTGCTGCTTAGGGATTGTCATAAATTATCAGATCAGCACAAATCAAATAATATCTGCCAGAAGCCAATACATTAATAATCAGAATATACAGACTGCACTGCTGTGTTGACATGTAATCTAATGTGGATTTTATAGTTTTTCTATTGTTTAATACAATAGAGCAGCAAAATAATCCTCCAAATAGAATCCCAGTTAAATCTGACTCCATGATCTTTGTCCCTGCAGCTGGAGTTGGAAACATTAAAGGGCATGTGTGTGTGGCCATCCGACGGGTTTCCCCGATCCATATCTGGCCCAAAGTTAGCCAGATCTCGATCGGGCAGGTTAAAAAATCCCACCCGTTTCGGATGCATTATGATCTGATCGTTGGGCCCTAGGTCCCACGATCAGTTCAGCTCGATATCGCCCACTTCAATGTGGGCATATCGGGGAGGGATCTCTAGGTCTGTGGCCACCTTAAGGAGGGGGTAAATTCTGACAAGTTCTTAAATGGTCAAGTTCTGAAAGAGGTCCGTTTACTTTTTTGACCATAAGTTTCCGCATGTTATCGCTGAGAATATTTTTCCGCCAGAATATTTGCAGCGACTAAGTTTACTAAACAGCGATGTGCTCAGAAGTCATTGCGATCACTTGCAGTAACTACGTTAGCGAACCAGTTTACGTTAGCGGTAATTTTAGCGAGTTGCTAATTTTCTGGTGACAAATTACATTTGCATATATTCATTCTAGAAAATAGTCTTGTTTTATGCGTTAATCATGGCAATTTTTACTGTGACATTTATGGCCAGAAATGCATCTTCAAAACTCATAAACTTTACTGACTGATGATTATACCACCCAATAACATTACCAGAGTGACACCAATCAAACATGAATGCATCATATAAACCCATACTTCATCCATCCAGTCACACACCCTTCTGCCAATAGAATCATATGAACAAGAAATCATACCAGTTATCTCTTTGTATCATTTACATGCACAGTTTAATGAGAATTAAACTCCCATTGAGAATTTTCTGGCCAAAAAATAACTTAACGCCACTATATAGATAGTGGTAAAATGTTGTGAATATTCTGGCATTAATTTTGTCTTTCACACATTTCGTGTGTACGTAGTGTTATTTTCAGCGGTTGCGATAACTGGCGAACACACATTCTTGTGCAAGAAAATTCACAAATTTATATTTACTGCAGATTAATAAACTCGCGAAAACATATTGTGCGTTAAATTTGTCTTTATTTTGTGTGCAAATTTTTACCGCACTTTAGTAAACGGACCCCCATATGCTGTAACTCCTTCAGTGAGGAGAGCAAACAGATCTCCTTAAAACTGGCTCAGTGTTGGTTAATGAGCATGCAGAGTTCCACAACCCAGCTCTGTATGAAACACTACATCTTCTCTGCATAGCATCTGCTCTGCTGAAGCTGGCGGCTTGTATATAAAACATTCATCTAGAATATTTTAAGTAAAAAGGAATACAAGTGCAATAAGGCTATGCTGAAGTGTTCTTTTAGCTCAATAAATAAGGGACCACAAGTCGCCCTTTCTGGAGGGTTGTTCAGTCACAAGTTATTGCAGATGAAATAGCTGAGGCAGGTACTTTGTAAAATCTCCCTTTTACCCACCTAATGACCACCTTTATTGTCCCATGTAACGATTGCACTGCTGCTGGCATGCTGAATTCAGTTTGGGAAGAAACTCACCTGCCATTTACTTCTAGCAGTTCATTTGTGTGACTTGGAAATTATCCATTTCTGAAGTTGATAGCTTGTGAGGTAAATGTAGGTAGTGAGAAAATCAGTGGGAGATGTGGCTTTGCCACTAGATAGGTCGAACTACACTAAAACGCCAGTACTTTGTGTGGTGATTACTGCAGATTTGGGTTCTGCTTTCCCACAGAGCTTTGCCTGCAAATAGCTAGCAGCCTGCTGTGTCCCCTCTATCCCCCAGCACATCCTATGCAAATCCATGAGGGAGGGGTGGAGGGAAGGATAGAGGGAAGGATGGAGGAAGACTGGTGCAGTGACACCCGGCATAGTGTGTTGGACATTGGATGAGCAGAGCATTTCCCTGTCTGGAGTCTCACAAGTCAGTCAGAGTTAGAGCACCTGCCCCATCTATGGACTACATAGAACTTTCTTGGCTAGATATATCTATGAACCAGCAGGACAAGGACTATCCAACAACGTAAGTAGCTTATATAATATAATAACTTATTTGCAGAAACTCATTGTGGATAATTCAGACTTTTTATTTTCCCATTTAAAATAAAACAGCTTTCTTCATTTCAAGCACCGTATTCTGAGACAGAATTAAGTTTGCTTGGCATTAGTTGCCTACATTGTGCTGGTGGAAAATATCATCTGAGGGATAAAAAAGTGAATTATTTTATAAGCAGGAGTATCAATATACTTGTAAGTTTTTTTTACAGCCAACTTAACACTAGTAGCACCTGCCCTGCCTTTAGTATAAATTCTTTGTATAAATATTAGTTGTAGTATTATTTATTCATAGTCAACTCTGTTCCAGTTTTTGTGTTTTAACATTGTTTTTGATGCCATTAGGTCAGTCACAGAGTTGGCTTTGTAAATGAGAGTTTTAGATATTTTCACTGATTTGTTAATTACTGGATTGCCTCTGTAACAAAGCTGAACTCAATCAGACATGTGTAGGAAATGCCAGTTTGGTCACTCTATTCATAGCCAAATCTGTAGCTATAGTGGTTTCACAGACACCATCTGTCAGAGGTTGAGGAATATGAAATCTGCAATTTTCCACAAATTGTATTATTATCCGATAATCCTAAATCTTGCTGATTACTCCTGATGTTTAGATAATTAAGATTTGGAGGTATTAGAAGTGATTTGAACTGGGTAACTTCATCAAATGTAGTAAAAAGCGTGAGCGACAGAGAATTGTAATGCTCTGAAGGGGTTGTCTGGGGATCAAGTGAAATGTCTCTGTACTGTTATAAACCCAAACTGTTGGCATGGGATTCTGAAAAGAAAGGAAGTTAAGGCAATAACAACCAGTAAACATATTATTAACTTTATTAAATTCTGGCATATACCGCAGCGTTACATAGATTAGACATCATTCACATCAGTCCAGTGGAGCTTACAATCTAACATCCCAATCATATTCACACACAGGCCAGGTTTCTGAGGTGACAGGTAGCTTTCTTATATGTTTTTGGAGTGCGTGTATGGAAACTGCTGAGGAAACCAGAGGAAACTGACAGACACAGAGAGAACATACAAATTCTTTGAAGATTGTACCCTGGCTTGAATTTAACCAAAGTCTCAGGGCTACAGGCAGCCGTGTCAACAACTGACCAAAACGAAATGTACTCACTTTTCTGTCAAATGCTTGCAAAAATAGTTCCTATGCAGTTTAAGTAGAATTTATTTGTAATTTATTCACTTTATCAACTGCAGATCATTGTACTATTAGACACACAAACCCATATTTTCCAAGCGCATTTGTGGTCATGCCGTAGTACACACCTAGTATTCTTGCACCAACCACCAGTAGCTGAATGCAGGGGATTGACACCTGGCCTATACAGATATATTTTAGGTTTCATCTGAAGAAGGTACCTGGGATCCTACTAAGGCTAAATTTGGCTCATCATTAACTTTAACCAACAATGTCCATGCCCTACAACTCACCGGAATGTACCTTCACTTAAGCTCAGGGAATATTGCTTTTCTATATATGCGTTTAGTCTCAAAGCCATTGTTTGTAGAAAAACATTGTGATTTATCCAAAGAGCCCTACAAAGTGATTGTGTCGTTCAAATCTGCGGCATTTCGTTCCCCTGAATTTTTCACAAATTTCTAGAGAAATTCGCGAAACAGCAAAAAATTCACGAAACACTGCTGCATCTCGTTTTGGACACCGGCGCACATTGCCGGCGTTGAAAAAATGGACTAAATAAAATGATTGTCCCAGGTGTACTGAGAGTATAAAAATAGTATACCGGTGTACCGAGAGTATAAAATAATCATTTACTCCAAATCTCCCACTGACTGGCCTTTTGGCTAGGGCCCATATACTGCTTCACATTTCCTTGGAGTGGGGGGTCAGACACATTGGGAATGTGTGCTGTAATATTTGAAACAGAGGAATAACTAAGAGTTATTTTACCACACAGCTAAACAAGCAAACATTTTTTTGATGATCGAAACAACCTGAAAGTGGAAAGTACAGTAAATAGTTATCCATGAAAAAGATTTATTTTTAAATGAAAATGTAGAGAAAGTGAAAACTGCTAAAACAGCCATCTATTAGTATTTCCATTGAACCTATACAGGATGCCTCTCTGCAAAGCTTAACTGCTGCCGTCATTGAAAAAATACATATTTTTAACAAGTGAAAATGTGACCAATCAGAGAGACTGAAATTGAGGAGCTTAAGAAAGAGATTGGCGACCAGGCAAAAGATATTTCCTACTTTCTGGAGATCAGTGTTCCATGTAGTATCCATATGTTTGTTCCTATAACCATGAACCTGAAACATCAAGCGTCATAATTCCAACCATTACATTTGCAGATGATTTTAGTCTACCTTTTCTATCCCACAAACCAAATAGTCTGGTCAATTATATTCTCCAAGTTGTAACAATTTTAGCAACCGTATGCATATTTGTGGCAACATAGAGGCTCACCCATTAGTTCTTGGAGCCAAGCACGTTTGTGAGGTAGGAGGCAGCAAACAGTGATGGGAGGATCCAACTTGTTTTAAATAATGGGAAATTTTCATATTTTGTTTTGTGTGGAGCTTTCTGTGTTTACTACTCACAGAAGACATTGCATATCCATATATCTTATGGTAGTCATCATGCTCTACACTATATCACCTCCTATATTAGATCTGCAGTAATTTTAGAACTTGCCTTCCAGGCAGAGAACACTGTATTTGATGTGCCCAATATTTTTTAATATTCTAGAATTTAATTTGCTTTTAAGCAGATTCTCTCAAAGCTTGTTCTACCAAGAGGAGAAAAGGTGAAAGGTGATATGTTCTTTACCAGGTGGTTAACGTAATGTGAAGAATATTTTAGCATCTTATTTGATTTTGAGAACTTTTAGTTCACAATTCTATCTGTACTACAATAGGGCTAGGAATAAAACAGTTGGGTTCTAATGAACATACTGCACAAAAAACCTGAAATCTTCTAGCTGTAAAACTACAAATCCCACAAACTTCTTCACATTTGCCTGTAGACTAGCTTCTATAGGGTTGCATATTGGATGATGTGAACACATAATAATATCTTAGGGTCTATGTGAGGCTAATTTTCAGGGACATATGCTCTTATTTTCTGTGTCTTGCACTAGTTCTATGAAACAGGAAGGCCGGTATTTTTTTCAAGAAAAGGTGGCAACCCTAATAGCCACTGATCAGAATTTGACAATGGTTTTTATATTCATCCCTAGTCAAAGGTCCTCCATCTTTGACTAGGGATGAAAATAAAAACGGCCAATGGTAATGGCCATGTGCACTATAACTCCTAGATACAATACTTAGGTGAAGCAGCTACATTAAAACACAGAAAAGCAGCTATCCATATGTCTACAAATTGATTGTATAGTCATGGAAATGTATATTTTTTCAAATATTAGTTTAGAAAATATTAGATTTATGACACCCTAGTTTCTCTTTATGTGTTTTATTTATTTATTTATTTATTTATTTGTGGATATCGAATCCATCTGCATCCAAGTACCTAACTGAATGAAATCGATCCCTTAATATGAGGTGACTTTTGTTCACTGGACATTGAATTTTGCAATATTTTCATATGCAGCAATTATTAAAAAAAATTTGTGAATTTTAGTTTGTGTTTCACATGAATATTTTGTGGTGGATTCAGTATTCATTCATAACCTAAAATTGTAGATTCAGTACATCCCTAGTGAAATCTGGATTGCGAAAATCAAGTGCAATGTCATGCTGAAGGTAGAAGGCAGGAAAGCAGAAAGGGGACGGTTCTGAATTTGGCCCTAATATCTACAGCACCAAACATAACCAGACTACTGGCAGCTGCACAGCAGATACTAAGGATATGGACGCAAGTCCTGTACTTGTTTCTAACAATGGGAGGCAATGGCAATAAGTGTTAAGAAAGCAGCACTTTGCATAAGCTGAAAATCTCTGATAAATAGCTAATAATATATACTTAGGAATGCCCATACATTCTTCACATGAAAGGCAATAGGCATATATTACATCCATTTTTCATTATTTTCTGTCTGGTTTGTTTTTACTGTGTTCATTTATAATTAAATTAGATGTAAGGGGCTTATCGGGGATCATATCCTATACATTTGATGTATTTTAATTTACAGGCATTGAATTCAAACCAAACAAACCAAGTTGGTAACAGCTTCAGTGATTGGATAAACAATATCAGGAGGGTGCTGACATCCAAATGGATAGAATCTATGTTAAGCATCTCTTTCAAAGGCCATTGAACTGTATTGATCAGGACGTCAATGGAGGAAAGGGAAAGACAGACAATCCTTTCATGTCAAGCCTCCATAATAGGGGTTCTTACTGTCTGTCCACTCTTCTATCTGTGTTTATCTCTCTCCCTCCTCCTCCTCCTCCTCCATACAGACAGTTGATGTTGTGGCACATTTTCTTTTTCTGTGACCCTAACAAATTTCCCCAGGAGATATGGAGCACACACTTGTTAGAGAGTGTACTGGCAAGTACCAGCCTTAGTAGATGCTGAATGGTTTTCTACTTTGCAAGTATTTCCTGCAGTGCCAGAGGGATTACTGTGATCATTTGTAATGCTCTAATTTGTGGCGAATGCTTTAGGGGAGTTGGTGAAGGGCATTTCATTTCTGGCATATAATGTGTTAGAGGAGCAATCTTTATCAGGAAATAAAACGAAGACAAGAAAATTACATTACGCACAAGTCATTTTGATCAACCAAGTGCTGCTGTTTTAACCCTTCAATTAAAAGTCTGCTATTTTATTTTAGGCCTCTAGATGTTCTGGCAGTGAAATAGTTTAAGATTTCTATGCAATTTCATATTTTCAAAGAACTAAAACAGGTATAAAATAACTGGCAGATTAACATATTGGGCACACAAGAAAACCTGAGAATTATGTAATAAAGTCTTAAAGGACATGGCAACCCCAATAAAGATAGCGTTTTATAATAGAAGCCTACCTTTACTGAATGCAAAGTGCTCACAGTTCATAATAAGGCATTATTGTCCAGAAGCACAGCCAAATGCTGCTGTTTTAAATCTTCAATTAAAAGTCTGCTATTTTATTTTAGGCCTCTAGATGTTCTGGCAGTGAAAAAGTGTAAGATTTCTATACCATTTCATATTTTCAAGGAATTGAAACAGGTATAAAATAACTGGCAGATTAACATATTGGTCACAAAAGAAAACCTGAGAATTAGGTAATGTAATAAAGACATGGCAACCCCAATAAAGATAGTGTTTTATAATAGAAGCCTACTTTTACTAAATCCAAAGTGCTCACACTTCATAATAAGGCATTATTATCCAGAAGCACAGCCAATCTCTAAGACCAAGACTTCGAGCGTGCGCACTAAAAATCGATCCAAGAATCGTGCATGCGCATCAAAGAGAAGTCTCAAGTGTCACAATTGCTTCTCTTCTCTATCAGCCGTGGGTAAAGTTTGCCCATGCGCTGAAGTATGTGTGTAACATCAGGATATGCTGGCTGCAGTTGAGGAAGCGCTCGCACTTTTTCATATTCCGCTTTTCAATAAAGTAAGATCTCAATGCAAAAAAAACAATATCTGAAATGAGAAAAAGGGGAACAGCAAACTGGAAAAGTCGTGTTTGGGGGGCTTTTCCAGTCTTTTAAGATTGCCTGCATCTAGTAAAACCGATCAAATATTTGTTTTCAAGCAAATTTGTTTGACCAGCAAATGCCGCCTTCTGATTCTTGCTATGGGTTACTAGCTATGGTCTGCTAGATAAGTGGCAAACCTTTCTCTGTCCAGTGCAAACATTGATTCCCTGACTGAAAAATATTCTTAATTCCCTAATACTTTAAAGCAAATAACTATCTTTGTGCAGTGTCTTGTAAATGGCTTGTCTAAATGGCTTCTAATGAGCACATGCAAATAATTTTCATTAAATTATAGGTACCTGTGTGGAGTATCCCAGAGCCTGGGCCTTCAGGTGAAAGCTGAACCATACAGCCCCACCTTTCAGATGGACACGGGAGGTTATTTCAGCCCAGGAGGACTGTCTGATACCAGCAGCAGTTATGGAATATCTGTTGGGGGTCAGTCTCAAGGCATTGACTCTCCTACTGCTCTTCTGGGGTTTTCTGACTCTGGGGATAAGATGCTTGCAGACAGCCCACCATCCCTTGGAGAAGACCCAACAATGCAATGTACACTACGATCTGTTCCCAAGCGTCTCTGCCTGGTCTGTGGGGATACAGCTTCTGGATATCATTATGGGGTAGCATCTTGTGAGGCATGTAAGGCCTTCTTCAAACGCACCATACAAGGTAGAGATGAGGCCTACAATTATCATTGCCTATATTTCAAATTCGCTTACAGGTTTTCTCTTAATAAATACATTCTTTCTTTAAAATACTGTCACGTTAGAACCATATTGGCTCGCTTATACAGTCCTCGCTCGATAGCCCTGTATAAGCCCCTTTTTTCTAGCTTAGCTTAAAAAATCTGTGAAAGTGAATTAATATCTAAAATCATGAATATTAATAGACCATTGAGTAACATGGCAGCCTGTCTATAGATATATGTCTCCCATGAACCCAGAACCACCCTGTCCCACCCCCTGTCCTTACTTTCTGCACTAAGACAATGTAGTGTGACAGCTCTAGGATGGAGGAGACCAGAGGTTAGAGCAACATAATTAAATCTTTATTGATTGCTTGTTGAAACTTAATACAGTATGAGGAAAAAATACATATATTTTCACATAGCTAAACAAAGTAGGTAGGTAAGTTGCAGACCATAATGAGACTTTATCAGCCAAATGTCTGAAAGATGTTAAATATTCCACTATGTGTCCCTTTATAGTCATAAAATAAAAATAAAAAGCATTAGTGATTTTACTCTTCTTTTGGAAGGTGACCATAGGAACAACTTCCACCAGGCTTATTAAATGTTTTCTGCTCCAATGAATGATGTAAAATATTTATCAGCACTCAATATAGGTGGAAAATAAATCTGATTCCTGTTCCTTTTTTAGTTGAGTTCTACCCTACATAATTCTACCTTAGCAGTACCACATATCACTGTGCAGGGCAGTGTCCAATGACACTTCTCGTTCACCAACTGTTTATTCTCTTTGTCCACTGAGCAGTGAGCACCTGTTTCTTAGCACCAAAAAAATAGGGATTTGTATATTTTGGTCGAGAATGAAGCTTTAATAATCCTATTGATCTGCGTGTGAAAGAAAAATGTGGCCAGCATAAGGGAAATGCATCTTTCATGTTCCCCATCAGGCTAACGCTCTGAGTTATTCTGTTTATTGATCACTAATGGGATCATCCTGTTTGGCAGGGGGATAACAGCTTCCTTCATCTGAGGATTACAGGAACAATTTAGTTATAGGTGTGTAGTCAGGGACTTCACTACCAGGGGAATATGATGATACTGTTCAGAGCCACTGGTGAGACTAAATCAAGAGTCTTTAATTTATGGCTCTCTAGATCTTCTTAAACTATATATATATATATTCCTGCATGCTTCGACAACAGCTAGAGCAATAAAGGCTTCTTAATCTTCTTGAATCTAAGGGCTAACTCTATAAGGCTATGCATATAGCCAGCATCACACAGATACCATATATGCACTAAATATATGTAATACAATAAGTAGCCTCTCTTCAAACCGAACATAGAGAATACGTGATATAGTATCCCCATTATAGAATTCCTTATGGCTCATTTACGACTGAAGAGAACAGTTGAAGTTGTGCAAAGTTTGCTGCAGTTGTTGAGCAAGTATTTAAATTCTTTAAAGATACTTGCATCTAAACTTGCTCCATGCACTTCTGCATAGTTGTGATTGGCAACTCTACTTCCATCTCAACTCTTCTTGCCAATCATCCACAGTGAGCTCAAAGAAACCATGGAAATACCGCCACCCTTGAAGATGGCAGTAGCTTCAGGGTTTGCACACCATCCTGTGCCAAATAAGCAGCAAAGAATCAAATTCAAGTGCTAATATTTACACATAAGTGCCAGACTTAATGCTGTAACATACTAATAACCAAGCAAAACTGCTGCTGGCACAAATCTGACTCTTCTGAAAAGTAGGAGAACCCAACTAGTCTTTACACATGCACATGTATAATGTAACACCTCACCACCTCACTTGAAGTATAAGAAATAAACGCTGTATTGTGGGTAAAAAAATCATACCAACTTGTGCCAGAAATCATACTTGCAAACTGTGTCTCAACGAGCAATTGATACTTTTTAACCTTCTGTTCTTAGGATCACTGGTGAACAGAGGTCTTGTTTTTAAGACCTACCAATTAACCTACTTTGGTTTATCTCATGTTATTTGTCTTTAAGTTGACTTAGGGCACACAGAGACACACAGGGAGATATGTCACCCACAGTAAATATGTACTACTGATGCTGGTGGGAAAATATATGCATTGTTTTGTTTCCTTTGTTTACCAAAGTAACCCAGAAGATGACGACCACAAAGTGCCCCATCTGCCATTTGCCTAAGGCAGGGGTCCCCAACCTTTTTTGCTCGTGAGCCACATTTACATTTAAAAAAAGAGTTGGAGAGCAACACAAGCATGAAAAAGTCCATAGGGATGTCAAATAAGAGCTCTGATTGGCTTTTTGGTAGCCCCTATATGGACTGGCAGCCTACAGGAGAGAATGTTTGGCAGGACATCTGTTTTTTATGCAACCAAAACTTGCCTCTAAGCCATTGATTTAAAAAATAAGCACCTGCTTTGAGGCCACTGGGAGCAACATCCAAGGGGTTGGAGAGCAACATGTTGCTCGCGAGCTACTGGTTGGGGATCACTGGCCTACGGGTTACAGCATATTGGAGAAATGTGGGGTTTGACTGCCACTGTGAGGAAAAACCAACAGTGGATAAAATGACCCTGTCTGACTGTCATATCTTCTGCTAATATGAATTTCACTGTGGATGATGCACAAGCAGATGTGACAGATGGAGACCCCCCCCCCATTACCCTTACAAAATAAATGTTACCTTAAAGTTGGAAAGTTGTATAAATCAAACTTTTTCTAATCATTTGCAGTGATAAAAAAATCTCCCATGCTTCACCTGATGGTAGATAGGAGAAGAGCACACAAACATAATAAACTAAGTGGCTGCCTTACACACCATTATTAAAACACAAAAATAATACATTTCTTTGTTCAAGAATAAGCTTTTAAAAGAATTATTTGCAATGCTCAGAGTTTAAATCATAACACCATAAAAATCATGATATAATCCCTCTAAGTAATTAATAAGGAAGCAAGTCTATGTTGAATGTTCTCTAAAAGGTACAGGGTCATGAATTCATTTTGAATTAATGCTCTATAAGCAGCTCTAATAGAAATGGCTTAATTTAAATAACCACTATATATAGTTACTGTATGCATAAACAATAAACTGGGCATCAGAGTTCTAATTGGAGAACCCATGCCAAGTTTCCAGTGGATCTGATTGCCTCTGTACTGCTCTCAACCATTCAGGGGCCCGGGGAGGAATCCATCAGGCAGAAGAAAACAGTCAATAGTCATTAGTGTGTTTGAGTTTTGAGTGGCAGTGCAGCCCAACACATCCTAACACAGAAACCCCCAGGGGAGGCTCTGCCTTATACGCCAGGCTCTGCCTTCTCATCCCCCTCACTTGTAATTAAACAAGCAGCAGATACCCCAAAGGAATGAGAAGGAAAGGGATGGAATTAGAGAGGAGACAGAACCATCATTTTCACCAATCTCCTGTATCATCCCACTCTTTCCCTACCACAGGACTGTATATCTTGTCATTTAGACAGGACACTACTTTCCTCCATAGCTGTTGCATTGGAAGTCCTACATTCCAAAACATACCCTCCAACTTCTCTAGTGATCACTCATGCTACTTACTGCTTTTGTATGTATTTATGTATAGTTTTATTTGTATAGCACTCCTTGAGGGCAAAGCACTGTACAGCAAAACAATGAATTAGTAGTAACAAACATTGGGTCATTGAAATAAAAAGTAACAATAAGTGTGTTATTAGAAATACAATTCACATAAATATCAAATATAATTACAGTACAGATTAAGTGCTCAGTGTCAGGGAAACAAAAGGCTAGAGGACCCTACCCCATAGGGCTTACAGTCTAAATGGGAGGGTAACATACAGACACAGTTCGGAGGTAGGGTTGCCACCTGGCCAGTATTTTACTGGCCTGGTCGGTATTTTTGATGGTTGGTCCCAATGTTATTAATAGCAAAAAAAGAAAAATATATAGGAAGGCCGGTATTTCTTTCAAGAAAAGGTGGCAACCCTATTCGGAGGGGTATTAATGTGCTGTAGGTTACAGTTTGTTACACATAGAGGGGATAGATGTGTCTGAGGGAGGCCAGTTAGTAGAAGGTTTCTGTAATCTAGTTGGGATAGAATGAGAGTATGCATGAGCGTATTTCCCGTAGCAGGTGAATGGGACAGATTTTGGCAATATTGTGTAAAAAAAAGTGACAGGTTTTGACATTGGTGTTAATGTGACCAGATTAGGAGATAGAGGAGTCAAAACTTACCCCCAGACAGTGAGCTTGACAGGGTTAATGAGCATGCCATCAATAGAGATAGTAAAAAGGGGAGCAGGACCGGGCTTAGGTGGAAAGATGATTAGTTCCATTTTTGTTTGGTTTGAGGTGGTGCTTGTACATCCAATTAGAGATAGATAGGAGACAGTTAGAGATTTCAGTTTTAGTTAATGAAGGAGTGGATAAATATGTTTGGGTATCATGAGCATACAGATGATAATTAAAGCCAAATGATAGGATGAGATCTCCCAAACACAGAGTGTACAGGGAGAACAACAGTGGACCAAGTACAGAGCCTTGCGACACCCCCACATTAAGTGGAACTGATTTTATTGCTTTCAGCATCTCTTTAATAATTCAAATAAGTCACAGTAACTCCAAATAATAAAACCCAGCCCTATGATGTCCCCTGTTGCTTCAAATAACTGCCTAAAACACTCTATATAACCCAATTTTGTTACATAAAATACTTCATAAAAAACTTCCTCTCCCTATAATTCCTCCTACCAGGGATCATAATAATAGGTGGTACAGAATCTGGCACTGCTGAGGAACCAGGAGTGTGGGGTCCATCTGGGGCTTAAAAGATGCTCAGTTTAAAAAAACATTTGCAATAAAGTTAATCTTCCAGGGGTTATGAGGACCCATTCTAGTTATACATCTGTACCTGTAATGTTACCTGATCTTATAACACTTGTCTTGTCATGTCTCCATTGCTCTATATAATTCCTTCTACTACTCACATATTAACCACTATCCAACTTCATATAAAAGCAGTCTATAACTATCTCAGTTGCTCTTTACAATAAATCATTATACTTCTCTTCATTGTACATATCCCAAGTGATATCAGTGCTTATCAGAGCTTACCTGTATATATCTGGTTTTCATGCTTTTGTGTTCTGCATTTTCAGGTAATATAGAGTACAGTTGCCCAGTAGTAAATGATTGTGAAATCACAAAGAGAAGAAGGAAGTCTTGTCAAGCCTGCCGCTTCCGAAAATGCCTGAATGTAGGAATGATGAAAGAAGGTATGTAGTAGTACTGTAACACCTTGAATACCAAACTTAATTCTCATGATTATTCCTAGCAATAGTGGCCCAAACTATGCCACATATGATATAATATATGACATATGATACAAGTAAATGTCATTTTTAGGTTCATTGACTTTGTGTGAAATCATAATATCTTTATTTTGTTTTAATGTCCACTTGCAAGCAACTATGAAACAGTCTATAGCCTAGTTCAGAGGTTTTAATAAATGTTTATAAGAAAATTAAGTTAAGAAAAATTATGTTTGAAAATAATATATACTTTTGTGGAGTAATAATTGTTTCCGTACAAGTAAATGTGAAAGTTTCTGTGCCTAAAATTTTCTTTTGTGAAGAAAAGAAAGTAAGTACATGTGTACTGGTATTGGTTGCCTTACAAGTTTAGCCTCCTGCTTCATAAATGTGTTAGTGTCTTCGACGAAAAGGAAAGCTCACTCACCTCTAAATGCAGAGTCTGGTACATATTTAGATTGAGAGCTCAGCTGCTGATACAACACAAACAAGGAAATGAATGAAATATGTTGTTCCCAGGTGTGCGACTGGACCGTGTTCGGGGGGGTCGACAGAAGTACAGACGCCCTGTGGAAGTGGATACGTCAGATGCCTGTTCCTATATTACGTCTCATCACTCAGTCTTAGGGAAGAAGACGAGTAAGTATGCAGATAGTATATGTAATGAAGGGGGTAGCTAAGGAAAATAAGTAATATACTCCTACTCAGTTTCAAAATATATAAGATGTTTATAAGAATTAAAATATCTTATTTGTACAGAATGCACATACTGATTCTGATGCCCTGTTACCTTATGTGCATTACTTCATACTTCATCCTGTTTTTATAAAATTGAAGGATAATTTTATACTCACCACCTGCATCCCTGCTACTTATGCCTGTGAAAATATGCTTGGAGTCTAGTAACCAATAGAAACCAGGTAGATGATTACTTTAATACTGCAGACTAAAAATTATTGATTGCTTGCATCACTAATGGAGAACATTTTTTGACTTTTACATGTATAAGTTCCTTTATGTCACTGTAGTAATTCCTTTCTTGCCACTTTCAGCGAACAAGGTGGTGTCACACTTAGTCCTTGTGGAGCCAGGAGATATTTTTGCTACTCCAGACCCCAGTGTCCTAGACAATGACCTCTGCACACTAACCACTTTATGTGAACTCATCAACCGTAAACTACTGATGACCATTGGCTGGGCCAAACATGTTCCAGGTTTGTTTTACTTAAGAACCCATAACCATCATCTCACCCATGTAAACATTAATATATATGAAATTAATTATCCAAGGAACAGATTTGATCTTGCAAAAAGATAGAGTTTTTTGCTGCCATTTATTTTCAAAAATATCACTTTGAGGTTTTTTTTATATAAGATTTAACACCCATGTTTATACAACTATCTAATATATAAAACTATTTCATTTAAGTGAAATAAATGGCAAGTCGCCTTACTATGTATGAGCCTAGATAATGGGAGAAAATGTAGAGAAAGGGGGTGAGGTGAAGTGGAGAGCAGACTGGGTGAGAAAAAAGAGAGAATGAACGAATTCATACAACAAACAGAAACAGAACGGGGGAAACAATATGGGAAGGGTGTTCACATTACAATAAGGTAAATAAGAAAGACAAGAAAGAGAAGAGACAACATGAAGAAATAGAATGGAAGAAACTTGGAAAGAAAAGGTTAGAGAAAGGTTTACAGTATAAGCACAGAGGAAGAGAAATATGAAAAACAGAAAGGAAGAGAAATTGCATTTAGGAGAAATCCTATATTACATGAAAAGTCTGCCTACACTACTGTGAAGAGGGCACTGAATGCAAAACCCTGGTGTGCCGAAATTTCATCAGATTGATTTATTTGGGTCTTATACCTTGGAAAGAGTGGCCTGTTCTACCTCACCACATAAATGCTGGTTTAACAAAATACTTTGTACAAGGCTGGATTTTTTCTCCAGTAATTCTTCTCCGGGCAGGTTCTGTGCTATCAGCGTTGGCATCTATTGAGTGGCTCAGAAAAGGAGACAGATTACCATCTCCCAATTATTAGTATTCAGGATCTCTTCAGCATTTGTGTCCTGAGAATGACACTGAAGACCCCGTTAACAAGAATGGCTGCCCCTTCCCTCCTTCTGTGATAACAATCTCCAATATTTCCCAATTAAGTTAACCACTCAATAAAAAAAGAAACAATTGTATTCAGATGTTTGAAAAAAAAACAGTCTAGGTAATGGCTAGATGACAGCACAAAGAGGAGGTAATTGAAAAAATAAAAACAGTGCGTGAGAGGGCATTCCGTGCCCCTGTGATATTCTGCAGATGAAAAGCTGTTAAAGGGCAAATTCCATGCAGAGAGAGAATAGAAGGTTATATTGTTGCCCATGGAAGGTGAATTTTCAGATGAGAAATGCCTGCAGCATGACATACAGAATGATTTTTCCTTAAAAAGGACTCAGATATTGTATAACTCATTGTACTTGCATTAACTACTATTTCACCTATTATTCCTCCTTAAAATCTACTATTACTTTCCCTTCTATTACTGTAATGGTTTTACTTTATTTATTATCCAGTTGCTAATTAGACTACCATATAAATTAGCTTTCCATGTAAATTCCAGTGGTATGTCCTTTAATCCTGCCTTTTTCTTTCTTTCATGCATCCTCTCTATGCAAATCCCAGTTCTTCACATACTCTCATTACTCTTAGTTCCCTCTTAATAACTAATGTTATTTGATATCAAGAACTGTGTTATTGCTGCAGTAGTTTCTAAATTATATATGTGTATACCATTGTATACTCATGTCAACAACTGACATAAACCCTTCCTATTTATCCCCGCATCACACCACACAATTACTCCTACGCATAGTTTTTACTGTATGATGCTCCAAGTAACCCCTAATATTGCTCAATATATCAGTCCTTATAACTAGACAAATTTTTTCCCAAATAACCTCTTACTATGTCACTTTCTGTTGCTTCATAGTAAAACTGATTTGTGTTTCTTGCAATAGGTTTCTCTGTACTATCACTTGCAGACCAGATGGCTCTGCTGCAAAGTGCGTGGATGGAAATTCTGGTGTTGGGGATAGTCTTCCGATCTTTGGCACTGAGTGAGGAACTGGCTGTGGCAGAAAACTTTCTACTTGGCCGGGAACAGTGCAGGAACACTGGGCTGCTCCACCTTTACACCGTGTTGCTTCAGTTAGTGAAGAAATTCAAAAAGACCAGGCTGGACAAGGAAGAGTTTGTCACACTTAAAGCAATGGCTTTGGCCAACTCAGGTAACAAATTCAGTATAAAACACTGTTAATTGTAAAATATATCTTGTTGTTTCTTTTACATGGAAAACATGTATTTTTGTCAGAATACATTCCATGCCTTAAGCAGTAGAAGCTGTGTCCTAGTGCTTGCAAGAGCTGATCTATTGGGCAAAACATTTCCATGAGTTTATTATACAAAATTAGAGAACCAAGTACCACCAATAGAGTCCCATGAATGAATATATATTAGCTGAAAGCAATGTATGATATTTTTGCCAGATTTTTGGTTTATGTTTATCTCTTTTTTTTGGCTTATTTTGACTGACCTTGCCAATACACAGCCTAGGGGTGTCTGTCTGCCTTAATTGTACAAGTCCTGAATATAAATTTACTGACTATCAATAATAGAATAAGCAGTTGGAATTGGTTTGGAGATTGCTGCTTAAAAATAAAACAAGTGAACGTAAGCTGTGATTTTTATTGTCTGATCAAATTCTCATAGGGATAAGTTGCAGCATCTTGCAGCTGTTTATTTTGTATAGTGTTTTGCCTGCTAGGCAAGTAAACCATAAAAAATTAACCCAACACAACACACAACCAATGACAAAATAAAAAGATTTGGTAATTTGGCCAAAATTACATTTTGGCTCTTTCAACTTTCTGTATCGTGTGAGAGTGGAGCCATGAGAGGTTCTTTATTGACAGCTGTCAGTGACTCTTATAAATAGGCAGCTCTGCTTTATCGATAGTCGTCTCTTAGAGTCTGGCACTGCCAATCAATAATGTCCCAGGGTGTTTTGTGTGCTCGATGGATTGGACAAAAACAGGAAGGGGGGCAGAGAGAGTTCTCTACTCGCAGAGTAAGCAAATGCTTTGAAGCCTCAAGCGATCTATGCATCAAATGGATTAGCTTAATTTAGATTTGCGCTTTATTTGGCTCTGTGTTCTTTATCAGACTTAAACATTACATTGAATTTTTGAAGAGAGACAACTCAGCAGGGAAAGCAACTTCTTCATATGTTACACTTATACAGGGACCCCAAAAAAGTGGCAGGTACAAACTAATGGTAAAACACCATGAGAGCTTTTATAAAAAGGACTCTCTAGAAGATGTTTTTGAAGCTGTGAATAGTCTTGTGTTTTAGAACCTTTAAGATAAGCAAGATCAGCATGGACTGTACCATACTGAAACAGTGATTAGTGCATCTACAACTCCAAGATTGATCCTCTTATAATTAAATAATCTATTAACCTTATTGATTAGTGGTTCATTCGTACTCTTCTTTAAATTCCCAGAATATGCATACATATATACATTCATGCATGTAGGCAGGTGTGTGTGCATAACATTCCTCTGCAGGAATAATCTTAGTGACGCCATAGTAGCCTTTTAAATCATTTTTGTAAAAAGTGATTGACCAAGGCTTTGTACCTGGGTGTGTTGCACTTGCATGGACTCTGTATCCACTGGGACAGAGACAAATAGGAGATGCAGAAAACTAATTTACACATTTTTTTCTGCATTTATCATTTGCCTTCATCCATCCTGGTACAATTCAGTTAGACTAATTGTTAAATATGGCAGTGTCTAGGAAAGAAGTAATAATGACATGAATGCAGAGGATAAACAGAAAAAAACGGGGTGACTTACAGAGAAAAACAGCAAAAAAGAGTGAAATATTGTTTAAAGGAGACATATAGGATAAGCAAAAAAAACACAATTTTGTAGGCAATTATGTATACTATATGATGCTGGTTTTACTTTTGGCTGTAAATTAATATTGTCTTCAAAATTAGCCCCTTTATTTGAACACCCCATAGATTTTCTCTGGTCCCTGTTTCAAATGAAGGGTGGGCATGTCCTAATGGGGGGATAGCATATCACAGCCCTGCAGTCAAAAAAAAGACAGGCTTCAGTTCTTTATCAGGTCAGCCTAGCTGCTGATTGCTTCCTATCCTCCAGTGCCGTGTGCTAAGTGCCTCTGGCTGCCCTGCACAGCCTGGGAAAGGAGGCATCAGGAAGTGGAACAGATGGGCAGGGCTAACAGGGTTTTTTCAGACATTTTCAATAAAGTAACCAGAAAACACAACTTTTTAAATCACATTTCTTCTCTATCTTAAAGAATTTAATGCAGTGGCACATTCTTATTTTTTTTACATAATATGTCTCTTTAAGCTCTAAACTCAGATTTTGATGCATCTTTTAGTAAAGAATTAGGTTAGGTTTCAGGTTAGGTTAGTGGGAATTACCCATTATTATCTAATAATGTGTGCCCTTTAGGGTGGTGGCACACGCTAAGATTTAGGACAGGGGTGTCCAACCTGCACCCGAGGGAGCCCAGGATGGACATGAATGCGGCCCAACTTGAAAGGCTTGGCTCCCGAGGAAACGTCATGTTGCAAAGTATATAGGAGTAGGCAGAAGGGGGGACTCTGCCCATTGCCCAGTTAGTAGCAATAATAATATATATAATAATACATCT
This sequence comes from Xenopus borealis, assembly GCA_024363595.1. NCBI lineage: Eukaryota > Metazoa > Chordata > Amphibia > Anura > Pipidae > Xenopus > Xenopus borealis. The sequence continues at coordinate 60,505,699 of CM044445.1, forward strand.
ATTTAATATCCAGCTGTCCCATATTCAAGTGTATAGTGCCATCTGGTTATCCAATTGGTATTGTAGTTCTTTTCTGTGTATTTTCTTTAATTTTACAAATCAAAAGTGTTTGTGTATTTCATGTGTGGCCCCAGACAATTTTTCTTTTTCCAATGTGGCCCAGGGAAGCCAAAAAGTTGGACACCCCTGATTTAGGAAGATTAGTTGCCCAGCAACAAATTTCCTCTTCTTCGGGCGACTAATCTCACGGATATGCCTTGCCTCACGAGGAAACTTCGGGCAACTTCGGAAAGCCAAAGCAATCCGAGTGCCATTCCACCGGTGATTCACATCCTAGCTGGCGGAAAGGCATTTCAGAGATTAGTCACCCAAAGAAGAGAAGATTTTTTGTTGGGTGGCTAATCTCCCCGAATTGCTACGTGTGCCACCACCTTTAAAGAGGGAAAGGCTAAAATGAAGTAAGCTTTATCATAAAGGTCTATATAAATACACCAGTGAACCCTCAAAGTAATGCTGTTTGAGTCCTCTGAAAAAATTAACAGCTCATCTCTTTCATTCTATTGTGTACACATGGGCTTTTGTATTAGACTTCCGGTTTTCATCTTAAACCTCCAGGGCTAGGGCTTGAGCATGCTCAGTTTGCTCCTCTCTCCCTCCCTCCCCCCTCCCTGCTGTAATCTGTGCCCAGAGCTATGAGTGAGCAGGGAGAGACTCAGGCAGGAAGTGATTTCACCCCAAGCTGTATCCTAAACAAATGAGACAGAGCTTCTACTCACGTATGCAGAATAAATATATTATATATATAGTGTAAATATAGTATGCAGAATAAAGATTAGTGACTACTCTATTGGCAATTAACAACCTCTGTAGCTTTCCTTCTTCTGTAATGTTGCTAACAAAACATTTCTTTTTTTATCTGGTAGACTCAACTAACATTGAAAATATGGAGGCTGTTTTGAATTTACAAGACCACCTACACGAGGCCCTGCAGGATTACGAGAGAGAAAACCATGGAGAGGACAATCACCGCTCTGGAAAGCTTCTCATGACTTTACCTCTGCTGCGTCAGACAGCCAATGAGGCTGTACGCACCTTTTGCCAGATCCGACTGGAGGGGAGAATCCCCATGCACAAACTCTTTCTTGAAATGCTGGAGGCAAAAATGTGACTGTATGATCGTCTCATCTTACTCTCTTGAAGACTGAGCCAAATTGCAACAAACCAAAACGCAGGGCAAACTTGACTGATGTAGTATCCAAGGCAAGTTGTGTGATCACATGGACTATTGGAAAAAAAATAACCCAAGCATCCCATACCATGCTCCTGGAATTGTGGGTTAACAGTGAGATGTAACTGCACAGTCTAACATGTAAATAGATATTTTGCCAAGAAAAACTAGTTTATGTTTGCTGTTTAGCTGGCATAATGTTTTGCAAATTATATCACAGATGACTGTATTTCAATGTATTGGCATTTTGGTAGCCCTCTTATTGTTGATGTATATGTGGTAGATATGATTTACATTGAGGCATGGCACTTTGTCAGGAGGTGTTTGCATAAAAGCACGGTCTGTGGAAGGAAGCAAAGTTTAATGGCTGATTTCAGTACCATATACTGTTTAACATGAAGAATGCTAGTATTCACCCATTTTCTATGAACTACACCTCAGCAAAGAAAACCCTATAAAATGGGCACATCTTAAATAAGACTGGATCCAAAAGCAACCAATCACAGTTTTGCTCACAGAAAGTAATAGCAATATAAAGAGTATAAAAGTCAGTATCGGTTGCCTAAATTAAATTAAATCTAACAACTTACTGGGCTGGTGCCTTGTGGAAATTATTTTGTTCAGAATTCAGTGAATCACAATGATTCCTTCCAATAAAATGAATTTTACATACATGTTTAAGTTCCCCTTTTTGACTTGGGAAAGTATGAAGGCTAGTCACTTTATATACCAGATATTTGCAGGTTAGAATGCACTCTAATCATAATGCAGTCTATAGAGCCATCAGCAGGCTAAGGTGTAAATTCACTAACAACTGAAGTTGCCCCAGTGATAGCTTCACTGCAATACGCCAGGCGTAGTTTTGCCAGCGCTATGCAAATTCACAAAAATGCGAAGTTGCGCTCAGGGAGGCGAACATTAGCAAAGTTGTGCTAACGTTACTTTGTCAGGCAAAGCGAAGTAATGCTATCAATGCCTAATTTGAATACGGCGCCAACTTTAAAGTATAATGGACACATATGCTGCACCAACTACATTATAATACACAAGCACAGGAAACCTTTAATAAATAAAATAAAGTTGTTCTCTTGCCCTAAACATGTGCCCACTGTATAGTTGTGTTGCCATATGTTAGGAAATGTAGGGGGGAAGGAGTGTAACCCCCCAAAAAAATTTGGCTATTTTTCATGCTATCACCCTAAAAAAAAGTAAAAGACGCCAGCGTTTTTTTTGGGATTTAGAAAAAATGTTAGGTATTTTTTTTTCAAACTCTTATCTATTGTATTGAACTTCGCCAGGTCTGACCTGGCGAAGTAAAGTCTAGCGCAAGAGGTAATGTTCAGTAAAATGGCATCTTAGCGAATTAGCATAGTTACATACCTTCGTCCGTGCACAACTTTGCCTGTTGTAAGGGTGCAAAGTTGTGCCAGTCTATCTACTTCGCTAGCGAATTTTCGTCATGGACACTTTTAGTAAATTAGCGAAGTTGTGAAATTACTTCACACTGGCGAATTAGCGATAGTGTTAGGGGCAAATTCTCTAAAGCGTGAAGCATCTAAGTGTCCATACCTCCAGCATAACAGCATTACTGATTCATTGGGGTATATATAAAACAGACCCATCTCCACAAAATATGCAAAAAAAAATCAGCAGTTCTATTCCTTGTTATAACTCTGTCCCAGAATATTCACCACCCTTTTAGTGTTACAGTTACACCTTTTTCTTTTTCACTAGTGGGTTGAACAGAAAACTGATTTTAGCATGGTGTGTTAACTGTTTAACTTACAAAAATATATTTGCATGAGATGGAGTATGCAGGGTTGCCATCAGGAATCATTGAACTCCATACTACAAAGGAAGCAGTGCTTTCCCGCCCAGGGGTCCCAATGATTTGCCAACAAATGCATGCAGGGTCACACACCTAGTTACATTATACCGATAAACCTGGCTATGATCCACCTATCATATATTAACAAAGGCACACTCACTTCACAAATTCACCGGAACAGGTTTAAAGATACTTCTCTTTATTCATGGTGAAAGCACCTTCTGCCTCTTATATGTGGGTGGCAGGACTCTTACAATAAGAAAGGACTAGAAAATCTATTAAAACGGAACACTGTTTATGAAAGAATAAATGGAACAGGGCCCTAGAATTCCGAAAGAAAACACACTTACAAACTTGATGAATTGCCCATAGATTTTAGGAGCAGTGTTCAAACAGAAGAATTGAACTTACCATCAGCCATATATGTGCATTGGTTCTGCAGTTAACCATATTGCAAAGTGCTATTAAGGTTGGGGTGTCAAGGTCATTGGAAAAATCAGAGGCACTTTTATTAAATGCAGTTTTTTTGGCTAAGTGATTGGAAACTGATTGCATTTAAGTGAAATGCAATAGTGTCCCTAATGTAATCTTAAGGAACAATTGGCCCTTTACTGTTACATTCCAGCTGTTATTATGCTCACTAATTTACACAGCTCTTGCAGAAAACATGTAACCTCAGACCAATTCCTGAACTGTTAACTATAATCCAAGTTCCTTGGTGTCAGAATCAGTGGGTGTCATATTTGTGGCATATGGGAGGAAATGAATGAACCCCCATGGGGAGAATATACAAGCATGCATGCATTAGTTTGCCAAATACCTGACTGGATTGTTTGAAACAACCTGGTTTACATGCAGCACTTTGCTAACAAGAAATAGGAGCTACCTTTGCATGGAAGATGACATAATCAGGTAGGAGGTTAAGGGCAAACTGAATAAAATGTTGCTAGTACTCCTAACACTATGGGGTATCTTCAAAGAGTTAACAATCAGAGTGAGACCTGATAGAAAATCAAAGGCCCCAAATTAAGATGATGTGTTTGTTAATTAGAGAAGATCGTTAGGAGCTGGCGTTGGTCATTACTTTCACAGGCATGCATCAAATACTCCTGTGTAAGTGGTGGCGATGCATAATGAAAGGGTTATTTTGCATTCTGCTTGGGTTTTAATGAATATATTTGAATGCTAATCAAAGCTCCTTTAGACACAGGGCTAAAGCTTGACAAGATATACATTTGATTAGTGAGGTTGGTACTTCATAAATCTGAGGGTGATCTTTAAACTCTTTGGGCTAAATCCTGGAAAATGTTGCTGACAAATTTAGGTGCTTTTGACCTGAGTGAAAACTTCTTTTTTGTACCTGCTTTTTTTTAAGCAGGATTTAAAGAAGGTGAATGGAGCCAGACCTTGAGGAAAACCATAAGCACAATGGTGAAAAAGTTGCTGTCATGGGGTATGGAAGAGCACGACCATATTGGGCCCTCTAAGGAATAGATTTAGAAACGGCTGGAGACTGCACCCGAGCCTGCACCTTTTCGGGCCCATTGGAGCCTCATGCATGCACAAATCCATAGCAAAGATTGCAAATGGAGGGAGCCATGTCCTGCACCTGGGCCCCGACAGTGCTAGTTATATTACTGAATAAATTACTGACTTCATATACTCTTATAGGAGCACTTCATTTGCTAACCTAAGGTTAATATCAGTGGCATAACTATAGAGGACACAGACTCCATGGCCACTAGTGAAAGAAGGGGGCATGGACAGCGTCAGCTTCCTTTATAGCCATGTACTGGCAAATGATGGCAGGCCCACTGCAATATATTAACTCTACAGTCTTAGTTTATATTTGCCCTTGCTGGCACAAACCTCATTTATAGCCGACCTCTAGTCTGAGTTTGAGAGGAGAGGTGGCAGTGGATGTGGAT
>CM044445.1:60512614-60528918 GCA_024363595.1 Xenopus borealis
TAAGACCAAATGAAGATATAAAGTCTCCTAAAGAGAGAGTGTACAAGGAGAACAACAGAGGACAAAGTACAATACCCTGAGGCACCCCCACATTAAGATGAACAGGAGGAGAGGATTTGTTTGCAAAAGTAAAAAAGAAGGAGCGGTCAGAAAGGTAGGAAGAGAACCAGAATGTAGCTTGATCAAGAATACCAATTGAATGGAGAACTTGCTTTAGAACAGAATGGTTAACAGTATCAAAAGCAGAAGATACGAGTAATAAAAAAATTGAGTAATTTTGGCTTTAGCAGTCTGGAGATCATTTGTAACTCTACACAAGGCAGTTTATGTCACTGTGGAGTGTGCCAGACTACATAGGGTCAATCTATATAGAGCAGAGACCTATTTAGCTTGACTAAATATGAATCTAGTGCTACACGCATGTTAGGTCTGTAGAAGGATCAATATAAGTAGGAATAGCATTCAAAGGAGTCACAATAAAACACCTATTTAGTTATTGCTGCTTCTACCTGGTGTCTAAGATTTATAATTAAGACATGTCTACCTGAGCCAAAAGGATCAAGTAACCAGTTTTGTTTATTGCATACCTAACACTTTATTTTGTGTCAGAAATCCAAAGCCAATGTCTGTTTTTCTCTAGGCATTGTACAAACACCAAATATGAAGTTGCAAAATATTGATCCTTCTACAGAGCTAACATGCATGTAGCACTAGATTCATATTTAGTCAAGCTAAATAGGTCTCTGCTCTATATAGATTGCAGTCTAATTTTGGTGCATCAGTAACAGGGATATAAAGTGACTTGCCCAAAGGCACAGTGGGCTAGTACAGCCATTGATTCTGAAACCAACTGTGGTGCCTAACACTCAATCATCTATATTCCCCATGAGCTAGATATGACCTGAGCATATGAATATTTTTCTTTTAAACATAGTAGAATTATTTTAGCCTCAAGTTAGTTTTGGGTGTATTGTTTATCATTGCTTAATTAATTTCCCAATAGAGCTCCCAACAAATATTAAAGCTGTCAGAAGTGCCATGCGTGCATGGCCATTAGCAAAACCATTCTATTCTTCTAATCCTGCTTCTTATAATTAAGTGAAATCTAATTTTAAATAATTAAAAAGGGGGTTGATGCTGAGTTAACTGTCCTGTACTGGTTTGGTCAGTCCTTTCTTACACTGCATAGCACTTCAATAGGGATTATTGGGTCCTCTCTCCCGTCAGCTTCTAAATAATATTTCTTATCAAGTTATTGTTATAGTACAAACCCATAAGCCAACCAGTAAGAGCTCCTAGAGGTATAACACATTTTATGACACAGGTCATAGGTCTGTACTGCAGTAAAAAGGTTTACAGCACAGTTGTCTTGTACAGGTATTGAATTTGTTATCCAAAAATCTTATATCCAGAAAGCACAGACCATCTCCCATAGAGTCTATTTAAGGAAATGCTTTTAAATAGGTCTTTCTGTTTCTCTATATTAATAAATCAGTAGCTTTAACTTGATGGTAACTGGTGGTGGTAAAAAAAATCTATTGGTTTTATTTAATGTTAAATGTTTTTTTTATTAGACTTAAGGTATTGTCACAAATTATGGAAACATAAAAAAACATGAAAATCCTGGGTTCAAGCATTCTGGATAATAGATCCTAGACCTTAATTTCCCTCTCTGACTAACAAATCTTTCTGGAATTTGGATCATTATACCTTAAGTCTACTAGAGAATCGTGCAAACATTAAATAGACCCAATAGGATTGTTTTTCTTCCAATAAGGATTAATTATATCTTAGTTTGGATCAAGTACAAGGAACTGTTGTATTATTACAGAGAAAAAGGAAATAATAAAAAAATGGATTATTAGATAAACTGGAGTGGTTGTGAGACAGCCTTCCTGTAATTTGGAGTTTTTTTGGATAATGAGTTTTCAGATAACTAATCCCATACCTGTAATTCTTTAATGGTTTCATATACAGCCTGCCAAAGGCCTGCTTTATACCATTTAAGTGGTGTAAACTTGCTAAACCATTCTTGCTGTCTTCTTCACCAAATCTAACCAAACTATATCACCATTTAAACAGAACTGAAGCTCAACAGGGAATAAGGTTAGAAACGTTGCACCTTATGTTTTGGACTTGTGTACCAGTGTACTAGCCCAAAGCCCTTTAGCAATGACTATGTCATTATATGTATGCCTTTAAAGAGGCTCCCATCTTCTTTTCAGCTTACTCACAGGGCTTGCTGTCAGTTGCTCGAGCTTAGGGACACACTATTAATACAATACAATACATATTTGCCATATAATTCTGATCATTAACATATCCAGAATCACATTTCACGCCAGTATTGCAATGAATGCATTCTTTCTCAGATCGGGTTAATAACCAGCCCTTTAACTTAGCTTCTCAACAGTAGCCAAGAGTACAATGAGCATGTGCTATAGGGCTACTAAACCTCTGTGCTGGTACACAGGGAAACTTTTGAATGGAATAGGCGTTGGTGAAGTGGGGCTGAGGATGGGAGAGAGTTTAGTTCTATTTTAATGTTTTTCTATGGGCAACAGAAGCAGGTCTACTTTAATGTACCAATTGGCCCAGAGCAAAGATTTCATTGGTGGGCCCCTGCAGCCACCCCAAGAAATGTGTAATAATTGCACTATCCTCAAGAATGCGAACTTGTGAATGTGAATGGTAACGGAAGACATCTAAGCCTACAATCATGGGAGCACATAAACCTTAATAATAAAATTGGGATACAACTTCTCCACTAAAGGTAAAGGAGTTAGGCAAATGCTGCTTTCAATAGCAATTGTTTTTACAAATAACTTTAAAAGCACTGAAAAACTGTAAGAAATGTATATTGGAAAGATGCATTATGTTTTATTTTATTAGGCAAAAGTTTATTTTAGGTTTACTTGCCCTTTAAAAAGGAAAGTAATTGAAATGGGTTTGTAATAGAGCTCTTCCAGCTGCAATTTTGTGGGATCCTACAGTCAACGGGTAATAATGTTGTAGCAGATGAATGGCCTGATACTAGGACCTAAGCAAATGCTCTTTTGCCCATTATTTAACTGGCAATTATCAATTTAACTGTAATCTGTTCAATTCTGAGTAGATTCCAGCTTTGTTTCCGAAACAGAAAACGCCAGATCTATGTAGCATTATCTTCCAGCAAGAGGCAAACTTTATTGTTGCCTGTTCAGCTGTAAAGAACAAGACCACCACTTTCATCTCACTATGAGGTGGAGATGGCTGGCAAGATATATTTTAGTCCAGGGAGCAGTGTGGTCATCAAGAACGGCTTCCATCATTCCATCTTTCATGGTTAAAGGAATTGTTCAGTATAAAAATAAAAACTTGGTAAATAGATAGACTGTGCATAATAAAAAATATTTCTAAAATAGTTAGTTAGCCAAAAATTTAATTTATAAAAGCTGGAATGACTGGATGTCTAACATAATAGCCAGAAAAATATTCTGTTTTCCACTGGTGGTGACCAGACAGTAACCAATCAGTGACTTGAGGGGGACACACATGTGATAACTTTTGAATCTGAGCTGAATGCTGAGGATCAATTGCAAACTCACTGACAGTTATGTCCCATGTGGCCCCCCTTCAAAACGCTGACTTATTAGTTAGAGAGCTGAAAAGCAGAAAGTAGTATTCTGTTATGTTAGACATCCAGTCACTCCAGCCTTTATACATTATATTTCTGCCCAACTAACAATATTATAAACATATTTACCCAGTTTTTATTTTTACACTGAACTGGTATTGTTATTTACAATAGCTACTGGTCTGTGGCTTCACATTTCTGGTGTTTTTACCAAATCTATTAATACAAACCAAAAGCCAATATACACAAATGTGCTCAAATACTACAAAATTTCTATATAGTTATTAATATCATGCAGGCTTAATTCCTGTAGCGTTCATCCGTTTACCAAGTGGATCCGGGTGCAAATGCCCTGAACCTGTCGCTTAATTCATCATATTTCATTATGCAATAATGATGTATAGGTCATTGATTGCTCCTAGTCTCTGGCCCGGGTGCGATGCCCTAAAGCCGCAGCTTCGGGAGGCTTTCACAATCGATACGATACCTTTGCATCATGCACTCAACAGATCAGTAGACATCAGTGAAGAAAAAACTGTTTTTTTACAGTCTATCCTAAGGAAGACTGAACGGTAAATAAAACAGTTTTACTTCACCGCTATCTAATGATCTGTTGAGTGCACGCTGCAAGGGTATCGTAACTATTAATATAACCATACATAGTCCGGACACATACACACACATTATCCATCCGGTCAGCCTGTGGGTCAAACTGATGAATAACTTACAAGGGGTCATGGGCATGGCCATTTTTGTATTATTCTATTCTACATGAAAGTACAGAAGGGGAGGAGAAGCTGCAGAAAATGCTAATTTCTTCATTTCAGACAATCAGTGCAATTTTTTCCTTCAGGGAAGACATTCCTAAATCCCCTAGGTTTGCAGGGTTATGTCGAAACAGCCCTATGGCTGGCCATATTTGCCCTGGACTGTGATTTAAATATGGAATTTGTCCAGTACACACAGCGGATTGTTACACAAGGCATACCTACCAACATTTTAGAAGCAAAAAGAGTGACAAATTTTGTTTTTCGCACGTAGCACGGCTAATTTTTTGCCACGCTAATTTTTGTGGTCATGCCCCCTAATTACCATGTTCATTTTACATAATTTGGCAGATTATGAGTTTTAAAATATTTCTCCTTATCTAAACGGTTACAATTACTTATTTTCTTATCTTAAAATTGTTACAAAGCATCTTATTTGCACCTGTTAGGTATTCTGGGCTCTCTGCCAAAAGACAATTAAGTAACAAACTTTGTTTCTTTTTCCGGCTGTTCAGAGCAGAGAAAATATGGACTTTCCAGTAGAAATGAGGGACTGCAGGTTGAGCTGTCCAAAGAGGGACTGTCTCTCTGAAAAAGGGACAGTTGGGAGGAAAGGTGGAAAAACATATCTATGCTTTTTCCCTGTGCTCCCAAAATATATCAGTTGCCCCTTTATGATAAGAGGTTGTTCAACCAGGTTAATTTTGTTGAAGTCAAGAGTCCAAACATATTTAAGTGCTCATCTAATATTCAAATTATGGAACCAACTCCCATTTCTTAGTAATTTCTTAGTAATCTATGTCTGCCACCTAGTGGACAATTAAAGTACCACATACCAACCTTACATTGCAATACAAACTTACCTAAGAAAGCCAATATAATGAATCTGCCAAACTGCATATATTTATGGTATTTATCATAAAGCCCTTTGCAGTGCGCTGGACTCACAATATATTCTGTTATGCCCACCAGATTAGAGCACAACTCAGTAATGCTCATAGCTACCAGGGGTGCAGGGTTGTGATTGCACCTGAGCTTACTTGAGCTGCGATTAAGCATATTACAGGCAGCAGGGCAGGGAAATTTTCCAGTGCTTGTGTCAGGAAGGTGTTGGCTCCCAATTCTGTGGAGGGGGGGATCGGGTTCCCCAATCGTGGCTAGTACCACTGCACCTCTGGGCATAACTTGACCACACTGGTCCACAAGTATATAATATTAGTTGGCCCCCAACACATGCATGACCTGCAGTATCCGCCTATACACAGGAACTATTCATAAGACAACAAAAAGACTTGTGGGAGACAGCCTCAAATTGGGATATAAAATATGCCCTGCTATTCCAAGTACACAGAAGCCCAAACAACCCCCACCAGCCTAATAAATAGTGACTTTCTATGGCATCTTGCAGCTGCTTCTCTGTCTCTTGCCAGAATGTGTCTGTCTGGGCATGGGACGAGTAGCCATAGCATACAACTATTGAACTCTTCAGAGAATAATTGCAGAAGGTGCATAGGAAGCCATACCTTTGAGATAGCCCAAAGAGACAGGCATAAAGCATATGAAAGACAACTGTCCCAAGTAAAAAATACAAGACACAGGCTACTGGCATGACCAATAAAGGATATCATATGCTGTTAAAATTAGTGTGTGGGACCAAAACTAAGTCTAGCAGTTCATCTACAAAATCAGGGACACTGCTGGGAAATTCTTGACAATGTCAGTTGTGTCCTGATTGTAAACAGACTGGATTTAAATCTGCAATCAGTGTGGTCCTGCTGTTGTGTCAATAAAGCTTGGGCCTGTGCTAATGTGATTTCTTGTGAGTCAGACTGTGTGTGTAACAGGGTTCAGAAGTCACATCAAATCCTCATTCCGTTTTGTTTCTCATAGCAAAGGCAATCCTGGTTCATCTGCCCATTTGACTGGCACAAAAATTGAAGGTTATACTTGTCCTCTGATATGTGTCCTTTAAATCCTGCTCATAGTGCCAGCAGAAAGGGTTTCACCGGGGCAGGAAGATACTTTCTAATCCTATTTACATGCAAAATTCTATCAATCCCCTAACATCTGGAGAGATTTAGTGAATTAAACCTCCTCTTGCCAGCTGCCCAGGGTTAAATCCAGAGCCTCCATCTGAGGCATGAGCTTTCCTACTCACAGAAGTATAACGGCAATAACACAACCTATTTTGTTTTTCTCAAGTCTGCGTCTCTTTGAATGAAACTCTCTGCCTTTGGAAGGTCAAGCATTGCCATCAGAAGATTCCAGACTTCTCACTGGTGATTAGGTACGGACACGTATTGTTTGTTTTATAATTGTTCTGATAAGTGAGCAATGCTGCATTAATACTTATTCCCTAGGAAATGGCTGATTCAGTTAGGGTTGGACTTTAAAATGAAGGCAACAAATATATATATTCACATTAGAGAAGGGGATATTTGAATAAGGCTGTCACAATGGGAGCCCTCCGTCTACTGTAAATGAGAGTTTAGCAGCAGAAAGCTATTGTGCAATGCTGAGATATAGTTCCCAACACATGTATTGACAACCCAAGTGAATGTGTATGTGCATCATACTGAGCCTCAAACGAAAGGTCTCACAATACTTCATAGAAAGGTACCAAATCTGCCATTCCAAACCATCCCAGTACTTTTTGCAAGGATTAGAGTCATATTTCAACTGAACCCTTGATGCCATGAGACTTTAATTCCCTCTGGGCATCTGGAGGTGACAATTCTTTTTAAGAATTGACCTGAAATTTTGGAGAAAGATTTTGTTGTATCCAGTTACATACAAAAAGTTTTGGAAAAAAACTGCACTGGCCTAGACTAACCTAGCACTACACTAATCTTACCTTGTTCCCTGGCATCTTTAGTTTGTGAATACAGGGCCGCCATTAGAAATCACGGGGCCCCGCACAACAACATTTTTGGGGCCCCCCAATTTAACTATGTAACTATGTTTATTTGAACATTTTGTGTCGCTAAATGGAATTTATGATGCAATCAACATTACTTTCCCCAGCTCAGGCAATGAGTACCATTTTTGCAGAGTCCTTCTACAACAACAGCAGCAACCTGTCTCGCCAGACCTCATTCACTACGCTCAGCTCTGGAGGTGTAGAGAGGACACAGCTGGGTGATGGGGGACGAAATTCCTGTGAGACCGTCTGGATGTGGATTGCAATAGTAGCCACACTAAGCAATCTGGTTGTGGTAGGAATCGTGTGTGCATGTACCTTCTGAAGAGACCTCAAGAATGAGCAGGTATGTTTATTAGATATTATTTGGTTTATCACAGGAAAATTACCTGTTTGGTTCATTTCTCAATGGGATTTCATTAACAAATGCAGCAGAGGTTTTGTGATGCAATAGTTCCAGTGTGTGGTTCTATGGAGAGAACTCTCTAGATCAAGCTCAAATATGGCACTTCCATTATTGCTCCAAAAGGCAGCTTGATAACTGCTTTGATCCTTCATCTACCACATCAGTACAGCAAATTAAAATGCCTAACATTTTGTTCCAAAGGAGAAGGAAAGCTGCGGAAGCATTTTATTGCTTATAGCTGCAATAGTACAAGCTAGAATGCTATATTTATTCTGTAGAATGTTTTACCATACCTGAGTAAAAAGCTCTAGAAGCTCTCTGTTTCTTTAGGATAGCAGCTGCAGTATTAGCTTGGTGTAACATCACTTCCTGCCTGAGTCTCTCCCTGCTCACTTATAGCTCTGGGCTCAGATTACAGCAAAGGGGGGAGGGAGAGGGGCAAACTGAGCATGCTCATGCCCGGGGCAAGGAGGTTTAAGCTGAAGGCAGGAAGTCTGATACAGAAGCCCATGTGTACATAATAGAAGGAAAGAAATGCAGTGTTTCTTTTGACAGAGGACTTAGTTTTAACCTTTCCTTCTCCTTTAAAAACATATTGTGGTAAAAGGGCTGTTAGCACTCATCAACAGGCACCTCTATTTGCGCCTCTGAATCTTGTATTGTTAAAGTGTTACTGTCACAGGAAACTGTTTTTTTTTTCAAAACACAAGTTAAAGGACTTTAAACGTTAAATTTGCAAAGCTTTCATTAAGAAATTACTTACCAATTCTCTGCATGCGTTTCTCTTCTGAAATGGCAACAGGGCGATGATCCATCGTGTGGCGCTCAATTTCTCCTCCCTGCCTTCTATAGGAGATAGCCAGGGAGGAGAAATCGATCGCCGTATGATGGATCATAGCCCTGTCACGTTTCAGAAGAGGAGCGCATTCAAAAAAATCTGTAAGTAATTTCTTAATAAAAGCTTTGCAAATTTAAAGTTTAAATTGTGTTGGTGTTTTTATTTCATTAAAAAGAAATGAATTTAAAAATATTACTGTTAACGGTCCTTTAATAGTGCTACTCCATCAGACTTCTGCACTGAAATCCAACCTGGGGCCACTGGGAATCTCTCAAGCCTGAAGCTTGGTTCCCCCTCGAGTCCATAAAGCCTCTGATTTTTCCTGGTTGATCTGAGACCCTGATGCCTCAGAGTAACTTTCAATGCACTCCAAAACCTTTCCCTCCTCCTCAGGTTTTGATATTACTGGAGTGACATTGTCTGTGTAGGCTATGGACTTAAAGGATTTAACCAGCGGAAACAGAACCCCCCCAAGCCCACAATTCTGCAGCCTCCTCAAGAATGGATCAAACGAGAAAACATACAGAAGTGGACTCAGAGGACATCCCTGTCTCACGGTAGCTCTCAACAAAAAGTCCTCACCTTTCCAACCATAAAACCCTAAGCCTTCTAATGAATTCATCCACAATGCAGTATCTTTGCAAAACAGCCCAAAGATTTTCATGACTGACTTTATCAAAGGCTTTCACTTGGTCTAAAGAGAGAAAGTAGTTGCCCCATTGCCAAGCCTTACATCTCTCCAGTGCTTAACTGAGAGAAAGAACAGCTCCAAAAATATCCCTTCCCTCCAGTAAACAGAATAGAGAATCAGAAAGAAGAGACCCAGCCACCGCACCCAACCTTTGTGAGAGAATCCTAGCCAGAATCTTCCTATCACAATTGAGAAGGGCAATTGGCCTACAATTTTCAATGTGCCTTGAATCCTTCCTACTAGAGAGGAGGATTGCATAGATGGAGGAAGGTATCCCTGGTCAGACAATAGGGTTGCCAACTTTTCTAGAACAAAATACCGGCCTTCCTATATATTAATTATTATTATTAATAACATTGGGATCAACCGGCCAGGCCGGTAAAATACGGGCCAGGTGGCAACCCTATCAGACAGTCATTAAAGACTTCAGTAAGAACTGGAAAAACTCCTCTTTAAACATGCTGTAAAACTCTGGAGTGAAACCATCTGGCCCAGGGGCCTTAGTTTTTTGGTGCTTCTCAATTGCCTGCAGTACTTCCTCCTCAGTTATCCCTGACACCAAAGCGGAAAAGTCCAAATTGTCAGTGTTTGAAACTGGGGTCGCCTCCAGGAAAGCTTGAATATTACCCTTATCCAAAGTCCTTTATTTATAAAGGTCAGTGTAGTAGAACTCACAACCTCTAAGATACCCTCCTTAGAAACTTCCAATTCACCCTGAAGGTTTAAAAGGCCCTCAACCCGCTTCCACTTAAACGTCTAGTCCATCTCCAGAACCATTGAATTAAGCCGGTTGTACTGACCGTGTCTCAAAAAATACTTAAATGGCACCAATCACAGACAAAATCAAACACATATTAACAATCTGACCAGTACAACCTAAACATGTTTAATCAAACTACATATACAGTTTTTTGGGGGGGAAAACAGCAGTTAAAAAAAAAAAAGAAATCCCATACTTTGTCAAATGGGTTCTTTCATAGAGGGATTCCATACTGTGACTACAACATGCAAATGAGTTCATGAGCATGCTCATATTTTAGCACTGCCCTGAGTATTCTACCCAGAATGCCTAGCTTTAGTAAACTCTAGAAGTATCTCGAGATTTCCCTGTCTTATCCCCTGCTGGTGATGTCATTATGCAAATGAAGGGCACTCATCAACTTCCAGAAGGTGGCAGCACTAACACAGAAGTTTGGTAGATTTTAAAATAGCTTAGAAGGTTTATTAGGCAAGCAAGGAATTTCAACTGAGCATGTGTGAGATTTCAGAGCTACAGTTGGCTGTGAAGATATGGGTAGAAGGAGTCAGTGAAATCCAAGATGCCTGACTCAACTAGAACTGCAGTGGAGATAGGGGAGATTTTGCAGAACGTATAGTGAGTGGATGATTTACATTATACAAACAATTTTAACTGTTTTAAAAATCTGATTTCTTGAACTTTCACATAGTGTATTTACTTAGTAAATGATTTTAGTTATGATTGGTGCTCTTTAAGCCAGTTAACGTTCTCTCCCCCCTCTCCATCTGAAATACAGATCTCAAGTTTCCTTCTTAGAGACCAGGTCTCTTTCTCTTTAGCCCTCCCTTTTTTGAAAGAGGCAGTTTGGAAAGAAGTCCGGAAAGCTCTCATATTTATTCAGCCTTCCATTTCTGTCCTCCGCACTTAAGACCTGGTTAAAATCTCCAGCAAAAATGATTGGAACAGAAGTGTATAGAAACTGCTTGACATCCGTCAATAAATCCCTCCTCTCAGAGATAGACTGGGGCCCATAGTAGTTTCCCTTCATACAGAATATCAAGCACACCTGTGCACCTGTATGTCCACTACCTTCTTTACCACAAAGTGCTTACTGCCCTTAAACAGAATACCCATTCCCAGTATCAAAAAGTCATTTTCCCAGCACTCTCCACAAACTCCGCCATTTTGGAAGTGGCAGCCTTCCTGCTAGAATTCAACCGGGTCTTCAGCACACAGCTTGAAGGCAAAGCTCCCTTCTTCTTCTTCATGATAGAAGAGGGACCAAGGTGATGAGGAGAGGGAGGAAAGAAAAAAATGGGCATGGGTAGCTTTGCAGAAAAGAAACAAAAAAAACTTAGGGGAGAAAAAATGAAAATTAAATGAGAAAACTAAACCCAGAGACCCGCAAGGGCCTGGGAGAAAACACAGCAGACAGAGCACACCCTCCATACAACCTCTCATGTGTCAGGGAGTTGCTATCTGGTTACTTTCCCATTGTTCTTGGGTTAGATTGCTGGGGGGAGGGAGGGGTTGATAGCACTCCAACTTGAAGTAAAGAGTGATTGAAGTTTATGAGAGCACAAGTCACATGACTGGGGGCAGCTGGGAAATTGACAATATGTCTAGCCCCGTGTCAATTTCAAAATTGAATATAAAAAAAAAAATCAGTTTGCTCTTTTGAAAAATGGATTTCAGTGCAGAAATCTGCTGGAGCAGCACTATTAACCGATACGTTTGGAAAAAAAAAAAACAGGTTTTCTCATGACAGTATCCCTTTAATATTGGGGATAGGAACTTTTCACATCCACTTCTTCCTATGTGTCTAGATGGTATGAGGAAAACAAAAAGGCTCTGGTGGAAACATATTGAGTTCCCTAGAGGTGGAATGCTTGAAGGGTTAACCATAGGAGGACACAGAATACCTGCGTCAATAGACCCTTATAATGATGCCAATGTGTGACCAGTGTTACATTTGGGGCACATGTATGGCTTTGCTCCAAAAGCTTAAAGGGATACTATCATAGGAAAAAATGTTTTTTTTTAAAAACGCATCAGTTAATAGTGCTGTTCCAGAAGAATTCTGCATTGAAATCCATTTCTCAAAAGAGCAAACTGATTTATATTTCATTTTGAAATCTGACATGGGGCTAGACATATTGTCAATTTCCCAGCTGCCCCAAGTCACGTGACTTGTGCTCTGATAAACTTCAATCACTCTTTACTGCTGTACTGCAAGTTGAAGTGATATTACCCCCTCCCTTTCCCCACCCAGCAGCCTAACAACAGAACAATGGGAAGGTAACCAGATAACAGCTCCCTAACATAAGATAACAGCTGCCTGGTAGATCCAAGAACAGCACTCAGTAGTAAAACCCATGTCCCACTGTGACTCCTTCAGTTACATTGAGAAGGAAATGCTGGCACAAGTCACATGACTGGGGCAGCTGGTAAATTGACAAAATGTCTAGCCCCATGTCAGATTTCAAAACTGAATATAAAAAAAGAGTTTGCTCTTTTGAGAAAGGGATTTCAGTGCAGAAGTCTACTGGAGCAGCACTATTAACTGGTGCATTAAAAAAAAAACAAAAAAAACAATGTTTTCCCATGACAGTTTCCCTTTAACCTTAATAAAAAAAACAATATAGTGATATATAGTAATTACAGATTGAGAACTATATCACTGATCAGATATGCAGGAGAGATCAGTCTTTATAGAATCATAATAAAGACCATTTCATTTGGGAAAAGAGAGACAGAAACATGTCTGGATCATGTACATTATTAGCGGAGTTACTTTGCTAGAACCTACCAGCAGTGTTAATAGAAAACCTTGCTCTTCAGATTGCCAGTATTAGAGCAGTGAAGATCTGTGTAGAACATGAAGTGCGCCATGTAATGAGCAGGAAAGCATTGGTTTATGTTATTTTAACCAATTATCTATTCTGTTTTGTAGGGTCTTTCCCCCAGTCAGAGAAGGATGAGGGAGTGCCCATATGCAGAGAAGAGCAGAGAAATACACAAGTTGAGAATGTGTCATTATCTAGCGCATCAAACAAGAGAAGAATTTCTGGTTTAAGCGGGTGGAAAAAGCTATTAAAGTAGAAAATGTGGGGGAGCAGTGCAGACACCAGCAACCTCCCCAACACTTCTGTCTGGCTTCATATTTTATTTGCCGTCATGTTACTGGAACCTTGCCTAGAAATGTGTGAATGTTCCCACCTGCTATCTTTTAATGCAATGGCATTGGATTTTAGTCTGAAACACTTGTTTTTTAATTGGTGTCCTTTTACATTCCCTGTATGAGGTTGCACTGGGCCAAATGCGAGGGCAGCTTTGTCTTTAAGCACGTCAGGACAGTCAGAAAATTGTTTGGCATTACCCAGACACCAGCACCCCTCAAACGCAGCAGCAGGCTATTAGGAATTGTGTGTTCACATGAATGTACCTTTAATAAAAGAACATTGATCTACTGTGAATACAACACTGCAAGTGATAAAGAAAAATAAGTATATACACTTTGTTTATTTATTTTAAAAAAGCTATTTATTGCTAAGTGAAGCTATAGTGGAAAAACAATTTACATATATTTGTTACACTTAAAGGAGACTTCCCCAGAGCCCATTTCTAGCACTGCTTAATGTGCCGAGAACATGCTGCTGTTCTTCCAGACATTGGGGCTACTGCTCAGCCCTATCCGCCAGTTATAAAGAACAGATTTGTTCTGAACCAGCCTGGATATATAGTGGTTTTACTCCAGTGATTCACTAGTTGCAGCTTTGTAAAACAATGAAACAAACACAGAGAGGCAATTGGAACATGTGAGTGGTTAAAACTGGTAACACTATGAACAGTATTGTAATCCTGGGGGTCTGACCGATGCCTTGGGTTGGACAAAACCCACTGCCCCCAATGTTGTGACTACAGTTGGTGACCAAGAAGTAACAAAAACATTATATGCACAGGTCATAAAACTCCTTATTTTACTAAATATCTTTAGGCAAAATGACACAAAAAACTGTCACCTGTGAGAGTCTGTCCCAATGGGCACTTGTTTGGACACTGCAATAGTATCTTTTTTTTGTCGCCCACTCAACAGGTGATTTTGCACATGCAACAGAATGCTCAGTGTGTTTTACATAGGGGTCACACCGTATCTGCCATATTACATGAAATTCAGTGAGCCATACAACACAAATAACACTAAGCACCAATTGTATCGAACATTATTAAATAAGCAGTGCATGTGTTTGTATATACTATAGAAATACACACACAGTTTAAAGGGCCTATATACCTTCAGGGTTTTCCAATGGATTTGCCAAATGGAAATATTAAAAGCTGGAAGTGTAACTCTACTTAACGTTCATATTGGTACAAAACTAGTAAGGCACTGAAAACAATTAGTATATCAGTTACATTCTAAGGGTTCTGGATAAAATATTAATTGTACATGAATTAAAAAAAAAAAAAAAACGGTTGGCTTATAAGCAGCCTGGTAATGTCATGGATTTTGTAACCATGCTTTTTTGAGTTTCAATAAATCAGTTCTGCCACGTATATGAACGGTCAAAATTATTGTGAAGCAGAACTATGAGAAACCAGGAAGCTTTATCCAGAGTGTAGATGTCTGAATAAGCTCATACAGCTGTACTAAAGGTAGAACAATTCCTAGTTCAGATAGAAAAGCAGATGCAGCAGATAAGAGCTTATATTATGGATGTTAACCCAATGGGTTGTGACCTGTTTAGTGTGAACCATCACTATCCATTCGTATGGATTCGTATGACCCCAAGCTAGTGTGCCTCTGATGTGTTAAATTAAAGGGGACATGTCACACATTTACTGCCCTTTCTGTATGCAGCACACCAAATGCAGGCAGCACTCCATACAGTGTAAGGCACAACTAATTGTACTCTATTCTAGAAGTGCAAAGTGCTGAACCTCAGACTAGGCCAAGATACAAAAAAAAAACAGGGTGCTTTACACTCATTCTTTAGCATTTTGCCCCCTTACTTTTTCTTTTTTAGAGCACCTTTCATGCCACCTTGCACCTCAGAGTTTACACTATCTAAAGGAATAATACTATTCAGAGCACATGCTCTTAAAATGAAAGGAGTATTTAAGTACACTCTATAACATCAGTATAGACATTACCAATTGTGAGAACATAGTGATCTTTTATACAGATCATAACATCTGTATGAATCTGAAATTAAGGAATAATAATAGTGTATATTTAGAGCAGTTGTACTGTTTTTTTTATAGCCTTTAATACTAAACAACTGCAACCTTTACAATTATAAATACTAATGGTGTGAGGGATTTCTATCAAAATAGCTGCCATTTCTTTATCTATGTAACCTCAAAAGGAGGTCTCATTTAGTCTAGGTTTGAGAGTAAGCTTAGTAGCAGTGGGAGAAGAGGCAGGTATCTCTCCCACAACAGAGGAAGAAGTAGGAGGTAAACTTTGAGCTGAAGAAGGGGCAATACCGAGTGGAGGAGGTTGTGGAGGTGTAGGAGAGGCTGGCCGCCTCGCTGGAGTAGAAACTCTTGAGGTTTTTATTCTGGTGGCTACAGTCTCATAACTTGGCCTGTGTGAACCCAGATGTTGGGACTCTGTGTAACGTGCAAGCTCTTGGCAGCGCTCCACAAAGCTGCCACTGGCACGGGCTGAAGTAGTATCTATGGACACAGCAATTCCATTAGCCTCAACCTGTGGTTGGTTACTCAGTGCTCTGTATGGCCTGGAGCTGGAGCGGGGCAAAGTGTCAGACTTCTGGAGAGAGCCAAAGCTACCAGAAAGATTAGGTTGAAGGTTACACAAAGAAGCCCATCCTTCTGAGGGTCGGACATTCAGAATTGGAGGTCGATGAGAGGATGAAAATACAGTCCTGGAGAATCTGTCACTCGGCTGAGACTGAAGGCTGCAGAAGGAATGAATTGGGGAGTCAGTGGATATTGAATAATAGGTATTAAAACAAGGTACTCAACCAAAGCAACTGGATAACAAAAAGTCTCTTCACAAAATGTAATATACAAAGTATGTACCAAACCCCATTAAATTCACTTTCGACTCACTTTGAAAAACACAACAGTTAAAAAGATTTAATTTCAACATCCTTCTACTTTTGAATGGCCCAGCTTGAGTGCAACACAGCCTTTGCCAAAACAGATATAGTGAATGGTTTACTTGATATACGAAGAATGTTTTTGGCAGTGATAAAGATCCTGCAGTGGATGTGGAACAGATCATTTTCACTGCACTGCAAATTGCCCACAACGCAGAACATGGCCAAAATAAGGCCATGTTCCATACACATATACTTA
>CM044445.1:60531878-60551200 GCA_024363595.1 Xenopus borealis
TCTACTGGATTGGGATGTATTCCCCAAGGAAGCAAGGTCCACATACAGCATCTACTGCCCTACTCTCCATATCTATTAGGGACAGTGTGTAGTGGAAATACCTGGTTATAGAGGCACGAGGGTTGGCTGAATGCGAGAAAGACACAGCAGGGCTCATATCAGGCGTGCGGGTCAAAGCCAAGTCACACTGTTCCAACTGCTCCAGCAGCTCTTTCTCTGTAAGGCCACCAAGTTCTGTTGGACAGGTAAAAGCAGGATTAGAAGAAAAAACTAGGCCACTAAGCCAGACTGCAAAAAACTACCTCAAATAAATGCCTAATGCACCCTATGCAAAAGAAGATACATTTTAACTCTCACCTCCACTCTCTCCTTTGCTTGCTACCTCCATTGCAGTGGTAAGATCCCACATCTGGATACATCCACTGGCATGACCAGTAAAGAGATAACGCCGAGGACGAGAGCCAATGCGGCTTGAGCCTTCACATTCATGGACAGTAAAAGATGTGATTGGGGTGCAGTCCACTGACCGGATCTCACAGATTCTAAACAAACACCACAAGACAAACAATGAGAAGACAAATAATCTTGTATTTTAAAATGGTTCTATTGCAAAAACGAAAATTTAATATTAACTGGAATGCTGTCTAACTGGTAGAATGGGAAGCCACGCTTTCACCACATTGATCCACCAGTTACACATCAGAAGTTATGAATCACTTCTAATGCTGTAAAACTGAGCAAGTATTTGTATGCTGGTCTCAAACAACAGTGTGCGTGTAGAATAGCATTTAGAAAAAATGTCAAAATAAAACTGTTTTGCAGTATAATATTAGGGGGCCATGCCCCCCTGGTTCCAATGCCAATGTCCCACTACATAGAAACATATGAAAGGGAACATAGACCAGTGATGTATTAGAGCTACATATCCATTAAAGAACAAGTAAAACTTTTTTTTTTTCTATCTGTAAATTTGCTCTAAACAGCCCCCCAGATTAATGTACCTTAGTCCCTGCTGCAAGTCTGCTCTGGTTTCTGTGTTATCAGCAGCTTGTTTCCTCTTCTTCCTGGTGCAGAGTGAAGCCCCGCCCCTTAGCTTACTGAGCCGACCTTATCTCTTGGACTAGTCCTGGAGATCATTTGCATACTATGACATAGCAGAGAGCAGTGTGTGCAGCACCTTTTGCTTGGGGAAACTAGCTTACTAATGCACACACTGGCTCCCTCTTCCTCTCTATTGTGGAACAGCAGCAAATGGACTGCTCAGTAAACTAAGGGGCGGGGCTTCACTCTGCACCAGGAAGAAGGTGAATCAAGCTGCTGATAACACAGAAACCAGAGCAGACTTGCAGCAGGGACTAAGGTACATTAATCTGGGGGGCTGTTTAGAGCAAATTTACAGAAAGAAAAAGATTTACTTTTCCTTTAAAATAAATAAAATGTCCAGAAAAAAAAAATTAGCAAAATGCCAAACAAGCGGAGGACTGACAACTGCCCTGTTACTGCTCTGTATTTTTAGTTTAAAACGGTAGATGCGAACAATAAACGATTATAGTTTTAGATTACCTTTTAGGAAAAAAATATAGAATTACCTTTTTCCAGTGGATGACAAGCGAACATAGACAACATTAGAATCAGGGACCACACGCTGGATAAAAACCTGCTGGTCATCACGTTCTCCAAAGGGTCCTGATGATTTAAAAAATTAATAAAATAACTAATCTGGCATCAACCAGAAAGAATAAAACAAACAAAGGGACTGTGATATAAGCACTGGAAACAAAAGTAGAGGACTAAAAAGTTGGACTTCTGACATCCAGCAAAAAACAGCAGCAGTTAAAACACTTCTGTAAGCAGAAAGAATGTTTCAGTGCTCCTTTCTCCAAACACTGAAACCTACCAATGTCATTCCCTGCACTGCATCCAGCATGCCCATCAATGTCTTCCAGGGAGAGGATTTTAAATGAAGCCAGAGGTGTTGAACCAGGCTGGGTGGAGATCATACCACGAAATCGAGTCACAGTCCACGTCCTTACATGGTTATTATCTGCACATACTAAATTAGAACATGTTATGCATTGAAACAATTGGACTGCCAGAATCCAATGCAAAGGATTAGTAAGTGACTTGATACTAGTTAAAACACAGAGCTGTGGTTCTGAATCTGTGGTTTGCCAACTGGCAATGCTATCTGACAGAAATAATACATCATTTATTGTATACACATTACACACCACTCTTATTGTTGCTTCTTCCAGTGAGAGAGCAAATCAGTTAAATAATTCAGATAATAATTGCCCAAAACATGACCTATTCGCTTACTAGAATTGCACATGTTGGCAAGTATCAACTGAAAATCAGAATAGTGAAACCTCAACACTAAATGGTCCAAAAAAACACTATGGGGCATATTGGAGATTTGCTAGAGAAAAGGCAGATATAACAGCTATGTTGAAGTTACTCTCTACTTTTACCTGAGATGAGGTGTCTCTCAGACAGCATTATTTTGGTGACAGAGCTGCGATGGACAGTAAATGTCTGGAAGAGCTGGGGACCAGACCCAACCGTTTCAGGGTGCTGTACAATGACTCGCACCACTCCAGAGCTTGTACCATATGCAATCTCTATCCAGTTTCCACTGTCACCTACAGTTGGGAAGAAATCTGATCAAGCACACACTCAGATGCAGACAAGCACAAAATGGTGTGACATATCTGCTGTTTTTCTTTTAAATGTATAGATTAGGCAATTATACACCTGAATCAATGCTAATTTCTATTTATAACATTTCCTAAATTGCAAAAAATAAAACAAAACAGTCAAGTTCATGCTACCACAGAAATGATTTTATGGATGAATGAAGGGTATGGAAACGTATACAATATACAGCTTTCAAAACAAGATGAAGGACGAATAATGTGAAAAAAAAAAGAATCAGTTTTATATCAGCATAGAAATGGACTGACCAACTTTAAACAAAATGATGCTGCTGTGATCCAATCATCTGGCCTCACTAACAGTAATGCCTAATCAAATATAGCAAATTTATACATTTGGTGAGGCTATCATAATCATAAAAGAACATGGCACAAACTTGTTTTGGGAGTGAGATAGACACTTAAAGCAGTGATTGCATCCTCCGATGGGTCACGGTAAAGCTCTGTAACAAGAAGGTCATTGTCCTTTATGCGCAGTGGGAATTTCTGGACATCTAAAGCCAAAGGGAGAGAGTTTAGGTTATTTGTATAGTGACAGATTTAGAGGCAGGCAGATTGGACTCAATATTAATAATACTTTATTCTAATCACACAAATAACTACTAAATATTAATAAACAGTATCAAGAAGGAGTATGAATGCGGTGTTAAGTTACAGATGTTAAACATACTGCAGGTTACCCCAATACAGGACATTAAAAGAACATATAGCTGCCAGTCCAGATAAAACGCCCACTGGATCCTGAAGAACACTAGTTTAAACACAGATGAGCCAGGACTATGAAGATATTTCCTGCAAGTAGATATGCTATACTACGGTTTTAAGAGAATAAAGAAGAGGGTTCCAGTAATTTTGGCTGCTTTATGCTCAGTATTGTATTATCAAATAGGTGATGCAACTATATAATTCCTGCCTATAGAGGAGATTTGCAGCGAAGAAACAGAACAAATCGATCCTGCAATTAGCAAACATACTTCAACAATCAAGAAATGAATACAAGGCATTTCAATTAGAAAATGTGAATGAAGTTGAATGAAGTAAACTATCAAAGGCTTATTCAGGGTGGCTATTAGCATAATGATGAGAGGAAATTGGTCCTGAATAACCAGTATCCCACTGAGGTGGGAAAATATTTTCTCATGGCTGGGACCCTATAGCCAATGCAGCCTTTATGTTGGCTTTTTGATTAACAGCTTTACTGGTTTCACCTACTTTTGGTCAGAAGAGATTTTATTTTAATATTTGTTTTGAAGGTAGCTCCAAATCTACAAGCCTGTGTAGGCTACATTAAAAGATAGGCAAAAAATGACATTTACCAATACCACGAGTAAGCACTGCTTACAGACATGGGTGGTTCAGAGCAGTACCTGCAGCTGAAAAAGCACCATGTGAGACATTGCTAACAAGTTAGTGTCTTGCATAGCTAGAGAGTAGAAGTAAAAGTTTCAGCACAGAGAAGGAAAAACATTTTACAGAGGGAAACCCTGGAACCAGTACATATTTCTTAGTAGTTTCAAAAGAACAGGAAGGTCAAACAGGTTATAACAATTCTAAAATAGTAATAAAAGTGTTTGTAGTCAAATATTTGTTTTCCAGTAATGCTCACAGAAGTGTGTGGGGGCTTCTTACCTACATAATAAATGGACCCGTTATTACATCCCAACAGAAGAAAGGAACCGGCAGTGTCATAGCTGTTAATTGGTACAACGTCCTGAATCTGCCACAGAATATAATGTAGGTCATGATAAGAATGGAGGGAAGTGTTGGGTGCATGGGGGAAAAGGTAAAAAACTGAAAAACACAGGAAGTCATAGAAAAGTGCTGAGATATAGTCCAGCCCCAGACATAACTTAGACTGGCTGAAAGAATAAGTATACAAATGTATCTACATAAAAGACACAGACATTTAGTAACATATATGAAACAATTTTCTCAGTTTTGGGAAGAACTACATATAGGAAAGTGAACAATGGAAGAACAAAAAGGTACAAAACATACAAAAAAGAAACAGAGATTACAACTGGAAAGGGAATAGTTTACAGAGCCCTCACCTGCCAGTGTTTAGTCACAGCATTCCATACACCAATTTTCCCTGTGTGGCTTGTGGCTATTAGCTGGTTGCCAACAAAAAACAAGGCCTCAACAGGTACCCCAAGACTAAAAACACCTAGAAAATAAAATGATGATGCTTGAGCACAGTGACAAATAAACAAGCAAAGCTCATATAAAAAGCTCTATAGAAAGACACGGTTGTAATTACATTGGATTGGCTACAATGGAGCATGATGATGAAAGCTGCACACTTTACACACCTTAACGGACCAGTAACAACAGAAAATTAAAATGCATTAAACTATATACACATAGTTTCTCCAAGAGGTCAAATACCTATAAATGCCATGTCATGGTGCAGTACCGGGAACATGCATTGAAGGGAGGTCCTTTAACTATTTGCCACCATAACACCTAGGTTTCTGGGTTTGTTATGCTATGGGAAATCTCATTGCCTGACTAGGATGTGAAACGGATCATGGTGGGAATGCACACATACACTCCAGTGTTTCTAAGATAATTTTTCAATCTAGATTTTCATTCTACTTGCAGGGGTTGTCTTACAGCACATTACCTGAGCTATGAGTCAGTGGTTATAGTTATTGTACCATTAGAGTTCTCAAAATGTTTTCATATTAGAAAATTAGCCATTGCAACTGAAGCTTACCTATCTCACTCCCACTGCTATCCCCACTAATGGCCCAAAGGATGATCTCACTACAGGAGGAGACTGCCAGCATCTTATCATTATCTCCCAGTGTTCCAACCATTGCCTTGGCATTCAGAGCAACCCTTTCTATTACCCAGTCCAGACAGGGGCTAGTAAAGACCAGCTGCCAACCCGATGTTTCCTTCATCCTAGATAAAAACAAGATAGAATAACAGAAACAGACATAAAAAAACAAAAACAAAAACAGCCTTTGAGCACCGATTCAAAATCAGTCAGGATATAAAGTAAGAAAATCATTCCTACTTAATATGGTGTAATTATGATCATTATGAGAACTCCAAGTTAAAGGATTTAAAGGTGAACTAACTATAACTAGCATGTTATAGAATGGCCTATTTGTAGTGAAATTTCAATTTCTTTAAATTTTTTATTTTTACATTTTATGGCCTTCTTCTGCCAGCTTTCCATGTAGTATGCCATATTGTTGTTTCGGGGGGGGGGGGGGGGGGGGGTCTGACTGCAGCAGTAAAATAAAAAACAAAAACAATTGATCTGTGAGCCTTCAATGTGTTACTTAGTGTTTCTATTTAAGTCCTCTCATATTCATCTCCTAGACTATCTTGAAACTACTGCTTGGTTGCTAAGGCAAATTGGACCTAAAAACCATATAGCAGTTGAAATGCTAAATTGAAAAGGCAAATAATAAAAAAATGTAATTATAAGTTAAGATCGACTGCAGATTATCTCAGAATATCACTGCCTACATTATACTTTATGTGATGTAAAAGATAAACAAAGTGGTGGTTCACCTTTAAGATAACTTTTAGTATGTTATAGAATGGCCTTTTCTGTTATTTGAATTGTTTGCCTTTCTTCTGATTCTTTCCAGCTTTCAAATGGGAGTCACCGACCTGATCTCAAAACAAATGTTATTGCTACTTTTTATTACTTATCTTTCTATTCATGCCTTTTCCTATTCATATTCCAGTCTCAAATAAATGCATGATTGCTAGGGTAATTTGCACCCTAGCCACCAGATTGCTGAAACTGCTGCAAACTGGAAAGCCAAATAATTAAAAAAAATCACAAATAATAAAACATGAAACCAAACTGCAAATTATCTCAGAATATCAATCTCTACATCTTAAAGTGAACTCAAAGGTGCTCAACCCCTTTAAAATATGAACGCTCAAAACAAAAATCAGGATATGATTGCCTAACTCGTCAGCTTTGTAAACAAAAAAGGATCTTCTGAGGAAACCATTGAGATTTATCATGTGATTAACTGTGCAATCTCGATGGCGAAAGAGGCTCTATGTATGTCAGCACAAGTTTATGTTTTTATTCTGTTATTCTGTGACAAATGGGGCCATTGTGCAAAAATCCAGTTTTGTTTTCATCAAATACAAACTGTTTTACAATAGGATTAAAAAATAAAATGTATTATCAACCAAAAATATCCTTTTTTTTAACATAATGCTATCAATGCAAATTCCTGTCCCTAAAGTGAATGGTCCCCTTAAGCATGTTCACCACTAAGCTTCTTGTGGTGGAAATGAAGCCATTCTAAAGACTTGGGTATAGCAAGATAAGGCTCTGTAATTGTGCCTATTGATAGTATCCTCATTATATGATTTAGCAAGCTGGTGGTTTTTTTCAGCTGCAGCTGAAAGAACAGTTTACTGGAAAATGTCTACTTGCAGACCTCACATACCTTTATGCTCATGATATAGGTTTATGATGCCTGGACAGTGAAAGTAGGCATACATCAAAGTATTTGTATGTAATCTGTTTGTTTGGCTTGCACACTACTGTAAATGCGGTTACTTATAACTTTATTAGTCTTTGCTGATAATTATTTATAAATAATCATCCTACATGCATTTCTGAGCAGTTTATCCATTTTGCTCATCTCTTTTTCTCACCTGTAACAGACTATGAACTGAGCATAGGCCACAGCAATCCAGTTATGATGTCCACATATGATCCGCACCATGCCAGGATCAGAGGGAAACCCTGCACCAATGGATGTTTAGAATTAATTGATGGGAGCACAGGACTAACAGAAACTTAGAAGGACTGCATAGTAAAAATGTGTGTAGACATTCAGGTTATAAACAACAGGGAAAAAAACTACAGAAGAGAGCATTGGGACTAGGGAATCCCCGAATCCTTCACAAAAGATTTGGCCAAATACTGAACCAAATTCTAATTTACACATGCAAATTAGTGGTGGGAATGGGAAAACATTTTTTACTTCCTTGTTTTGTGACAAAAAAAAAAAAATCACTTGATTTCCCTCCCCGCCCCTAATTTGCGTATGCAAATTTGTATTTCTGTTGAGCCGGGCAGAAAGATTTAGCCGAATCCTGCTGAAAAAGGCGGAATATTGAACCAAATCCTGGATTCTGTGCATCTCTAATTAGGACATCATTTATTTAATTATTAGCTGCCTTTCTGGACTGTTATTGGTTCTGGCCTGTCTTTGAAGTCCATCATATGTTGATGAGGAAACTTACATAAAAAAGGTTATCCAATAACACAATTAGAGTTGTATAAAGGCACTGCTGCAATTGCTAAGCAAAAATAATTCCAAGAGAATCTTGGTCAACAAATAAGAATTCACTCCAAATGTTGCATAACTGATGATAACAAGAATATCTAAGAGCAAGTATTTTCTGAAAATCTCACTAACAAGCCTTTAGGCTGCCACCACCGCCAGCAACTCTTTCTAGGCCCAAAGGCAGCACCACAGTTTAGGAGCAACTACTTAAAGGATGCAGTTACCCCATAAAAAGAAAATAATATCTTTGCTCCCCAGTGCTACAACACAACAGTCTTGTTGCCTGCCCAAGCACCTATTCAGCTACATTCTCAGCTTCCTTAATTAAGACAACAGAGTAGGGTTGGTGCTGAACCAGGCAGTGAGTGCTTGCTAGTAGTTGCTGGGAATGTGCGTGTGTCATGGCAGCAGCTTAATTCTAAAACATGACACAAATTATTTAATAGTGGTGGCAGTTTTCCCCAGTACAAAGAAATTCCACATGCTCTTGCAGCACTCTCAAAGTAGGAGTAGAAAATCTTCCTAAAGTTCCTTTGTAGCGTCGGATTAGAATAAATCTATTCTGCTGCAAAAGGCATCAGCTCAGTCATAATCATTACAAACATCTTTTAAATTATAAACTCTATTTAATATCTGCATTTTTTAAAATATTTTTTAGGATATTAGTTGTACAAGAAACTAAAAAATAAAAGTTCCTTTGCAAAATACAACTATTGGAGGCAGATATATATGGTGTTAGCTATAAATTGCCATTACATTTCAAAAGATTTAGAAAATAGTTTCTCAACTCCAATACCCAATTCAATTTCAGTTTACTGTTAAACTGAATTATTCTTCATAGATTATTGGTTTCTTTTTCATTTGGTACAAATAATATTGATCCATGTTATGCAAACCTACAGTCTGTACAAAGTTATACACATGTTATTTATACACAGTGAAGTCCTGGCCATGGTTCTTCCAATAAAAACATGATCCCAATGGATTCATTTAGCTGCCTGAGGTCACCAAAGGTTTACACAGGAGTGATCACCATTAATTAGGATTGTGTCTTCCTGAATCCTATTCAAACACAGGTGGATTTTTTAAATATCAGCTAAGTAGGCCAATGGGCTTAAGAACACATATTTATGGCCAATCAAATTGAAAAACAAGCAATATTACTGTTAATTCATAAATGACTGAAACAAACACAGACACCTGCAGCCAGATCCCTTGTCTTTGTCGAAAGACAAACAGGTAACAAGTATAATAAATTATTTGCAAGCAACAAAAATAATGCGCATAAAAGTAATAAAGTGAGACACAGACCACCTCCATTTCCAAAGCATCGGTCTTCTAGCAAACGCCCCAGGAAACCAGCTCCCCCCAGGTTAGGAGGCATTGTGTTACTTCTTCTGACAGGAACCCGCTCACTAAATCCACTTCTGGAGTTGACCTGCAGACCAGAAACACTGTGCCGATTTCTTCTTTTGGCAGGAAAAACTGAATAAAGGGAAATAGGTTTCAGTGAATAATGTGTAGATGTAAAGGACACACTATCAAAACACTCTAGGGCAGGGATCCCCAGCCTTTTGAACCCATGAGCAACATTTTGAAGTAAAAGGAGTTGGGGAGCAACAATGGCATGAAAAATGTTCTTGGGGAGCCAAATATGTGCCATAATGTGCCATTTGATAGCCCCTATGTGGATTGTAAACCTATATTGAGGCTCTGTTTGGCATTGCTTCTAGTTTTTATACAACCAAAACATGTCTCCAAGCCTGGAATTCAATAATAAGCACCTGCTCTGAGGCCACTGTGAGCAACATCCAAGGGGTTGGAGAGGAACATGTTGCTCACGAGCTACTGGTTGCGGATCACTGCTCTAGGGTGATAATGGCAGGTACAGTACATGCTTTTAAGGTACAATTAATGTTTATAGGGAAAGCAGTATTAATAGTTCTATTGTACTAAAAACAGTGCAATCTGACTTCAGTCAGATTAAAAATAGCTTACTTGGTGCAGGCAAGTATCCATTGAACAAGACACTCCCACAAGAGGAGCGGTCCAACTCCTCACACAGCTGCAAACGCCTGACTAAGAATGGAAAGTATAGTTAATATGTTGGACAATGGGATAGCAAATGAAAGTGAAATGTATACCCTAGAATTACCTAGTGGGGTGATGCCATAAAATTCTGCCTCATGTAGCAGGACAGAACTCTTAAAACCTCTAGAAAGAGAAGACGAATAGAAAACAATTGAGAAAAGAGAGACTAAGTCTACTATCACGCTAATAAAAGCTTGTAGTTTTCCCACCTGGTATCAAGTTCTTTGGTACGGAGAAAGTTTAATATTGGAGCAAACACTGTAGGATCTCGATCTATAAAGATCTGAAATGGCAAATGTAAAAAGGGGGATGAAGGAAAATACCATGTTCCTCTAATTAAAAACGTTTCTACCTTTAGCCCTTCATACCTGCACTTTTTGACAAGGACAACCATACATTTAAAAAAACAAGTAGCTACAGTAGCAAAATACCTTGCTGTGTTCATTGTACAGGGAGGGCAGTGCAGCCTGGGTAGCCCAGCAATGGCACCAATTATGCCCCTGGAAAACTACAGTGATTGGCTATACAACTGATCTTCATTTGTGTATCTAATGCAGCAAGAGCCATGATTCAGCGAACAAAGACTGTTTTTAATCTCTGGAAATAATGCCTGCAGCATTCAAGAATGTTTCAGGTGGCACATGCCGATGTAGCTGCAGGCAAAAACTTGCCAAAGGGCTCACAAATGAGTGTTAATGTACTTTCTACAGATGCAGTTGGATTGTTAAAAACAAAGACTAACAGCATCCTTCTCATGGTTTGAATGATCAAAAGCCCAATAAAACTGCTTAGTTTATATTTCATGGAAAACAATAAGTCTATGTATACTCTGCAACTAATAAAACTATAATTATTTGTACTAATGCACCTTCTAACCCATTAAAACACATTACTGTAAAAAAAAACTACTTGAAACAAATATCAGAACAGCTCCACATATATAGTGCAGTTGGAAGACAAATACATAAATAAAACTCACAGCTCCAGTTTCATCTTTCAAAGTAGGGATGCGACCACTCAGGAGGCTGAAGCAATAAAATGTAAGCAATATTTTACTAATCTTTTATTTGTATTTTGTCTGGCATTTATTATACAGCAAATGTACCCCCATGCTACTATTTTAACCTTTAGCACACCCACATAGTTTCTGCTTACCAAACCCATCAGTGGCACAAGGTTACAAAAAACTATGGGGTCCCCATGATTTATTTTGTACAAGCAGAGGTGAAAAGCAGGTTTGGTAGCTGCCAACTTTGGTTTTGTCACACACTGTTTTTGCTTTCCTGGCAGTCATTGCTGAATAGGAGCATATGCACTGGAAGCAGATCTGGTCTTGGCTTACAAAGCAGGTCTCTTTATTTATTCCACCATTTATTTTGTTTGTCTGCGATTTTTTCCCACAAAAAAAACAAAAAACACAACCCTTGTACTTGCTCCCAACTAAGATATAATTAATCACAGCACAACCAGCCTATTGGGTTTATTTAAGGTTGACATTATTTTCTACTAGTCTTAAGCTGTTATGATCCAAATTATGGAAAGATCCATTATCTGGAACTCGCCAGGTCCCGAGCATTCTGGATTATAGGTCTCATACCTGTATATGCAAACAAGTTTATAATAATAAAAAGTACCAACATTTTGTATCGGTTTATAAAGTTAGCTACAAAGTGCTAGCTGCAGTGTGATGCAGGCCTATCATGGATGCTTGACAGCTGCCATCCCCTTCCCTTTACATATATTTTTTTTAACAGTGTTTATTTTATTTTATTCAACTTGGGGGGGGGGTACAGAAGCAAAAGAGGGGGGGGGGAGGGTAATTTTGTACACTTGCTGCTCGTCACATTATTCTATACATTGACAGTAGTTTTCACTCACTTTATACAAAGGTATACATTTATTTACTGCCCCATAGATCTCCACAGTTAGGACTCTGGATGTTTCCCTAGTTGGCCCTTAAGTTTTTTGAGTTGGCCTCCGTCCACACATCGCATATTTTCTCATATTTACCTGGACACCCTCTAGGTAGGTATGTCATCTGTATTAGTGGAAGGTTTTTGTTGATTACTTCCATCCAGAATTGTAGGGTAGGCATTTTTGAGTCCATCCACTTCATAAGAAGTGCTTTCCTGGCATAGAACATTAAGGTCCACCACAGGTCTCTTTTTACATTTACGGGGACTCTCTCATCTATAACCCCTAGGATACACACTTGTGGAGACATTATTTTGGGGAAGGTAGATCTTTACATATTTTACATTTTCAGTCATTAATTCTGTGAATGTTTAACTGTACTGTCATTAAAGCGATACAGACATGCTCCTATAAAAAAATAACAGGAACATGCCCATATCAATGAAGAGATGCCTCATGCCATATATTTGCAGCCAGACACGCATAACATCTTATAAAACAGGCTTTCATCTTTCAAGGCTGGCAATAACAGTGTACTGACCTGGAAAAGAAAGATTCTGATGCCCAGGTCAGGGTCTGTCTGGAGGTACTGAACCTACAAATAAATTGTATGTTTGGCATACAGTTATTCAATTTACATGAATTATTTGTTTTCTCAAATTTAGCCAGAGACTCACACTACTGGCAACTTTCAAGTGAATTTGGGTTGGAAAAAAAAAAGATACAACAGTGCAGCACACGCATAACAGAGCACATCCCACCTAACACAGCAGGCAATTCCGCGCTCTACTCTCTGGCACTTAAGCTTTAAATGCCGCTTTTCTTACACAAAGAATCAGCACACTTCTGACTGTCAGCACTGAAACAGGATGCCACCCACATAACAACAAACACATTATCTCACAAACCACTGCACGCACTCATCTTAACACGTATCGTGATGAACTGTATTGTCCAACAACTCACCTCTTTCCTCCAACGTTGAGGTGTATCACATCCCCACTACTGCCCCCAAACCCTTCCATGCCGGGCGCTCCCTTTATCTCCTCACTAGGCAGCCATGCTTCCGGCAACACCGGACACTTCGCCCAAGTGACGTACCCTTCGCTGATTGGTTGACAAGTTCAACAAAGGAATCCTGCCCCTTTCAACGCTCCCATTCTTTCTGTCTGTCTGCTCCGCCCCTTATGTCTTTACCTAATGCAGTGATTGGTTTTTATTTGTGCCAATTATCCGTCGGCGTAGCGCAGGGTTGGCTGGTTTGCAGCCAAATTGGGCTACTAATTTAAACCCAAAGCGGTTTTAACAAGCAGCAGATGTACGGATATGTGTTATTTTTGGAGCCTTTGGCTGTTTTTTACTTTGGAAACCAACCGAAGATTTTTCTTGCCCTAATGTGCCCTGCGTCTCCCAGTGCATGCTGGGTAATGTAGTTTTTATTTAACAACTTGCCTACTGCCAAGTTTAATGTAAGACTAGAATACCCAGCATGCAATGGGACTGACTTGCGTAGAAGTCAGGAGTTACCAGATTTTGGGTTCTGTACCCCAGTCTCCCTTCCCTCTTAAGCATTCACACATTTTCCGGTGACAGTTTGGGGGCAAAAATCAACTGGCCACCAAAATGTCTAGTGGTTGAGCTGTTTTACCAATATTTATTGAAATTGTATATGTATTAGGGCCTCATGGGACCCCTGTACCTCCTGAGCCCACTTCTGTAGTTACGCCTCTGGTGAAGGGGACACTTTATGATTTTGCTTCATGGAAAAAAGTGCAAACCAGTGAAACTTGAAAAAGCCCTATTTTCACATCCATTTATTTATTTATTTATTTAAGACTTTATTTCACTACACATATTGCTATTTTTGGGCTACTTTTGAAGTTCCTCTTGGCTAGTTTTGGGCTGGTTTTGTAGCCGACTTCAGCTGGTTTGGAAAATTAGACCTGACAACCCTGGTGTGGCACAAACGCGTGATACAGAGCTAATCTCTATATAATCAAGCACTCGTCATTACAAAACTCATACCTCCCAACTAGGGTTGCTACCTGGTTGGTATTTTACCAGCCTAGGCGGTGTTTTTGATGGTTGATCCCAATGTTATTAATAGGAAAAACAAGATAAAGATATAGGAAGGCTGGTATTTTTTTGAAGAAAAGGTGGCAACCCTACTCCCAACGGTCCCTTTTTTGGAGGGATAGTCTCTGTTTTGACAGCTCAACCTGCAGTCCCTCATTTGTACTGGAAAGTCCCTCTTCTCTCTGCACTGAACAGCCAGAAAAAGAAACAAAGTTTCTAACTTAATTGGTTTTTGACAGAGAGCCCAGAACAGCTAACATGTGCAAATAAGATACTTTGTAACACTTTTGAGATAAGAAAATAAGCAATTGTAACAGGAGAAATATTTTCAAACTTTCATAACAGGCGACTTTATTATAGTTCATGTTCAGCAAATGTGTATATATTGACAAATGAGCACTAGTCTTTTAGCATTGCTCCATCCATATATAGTGAAAGTACCCCTCTTGTAAAATATAAGGATTGTTATATGTTATTGAGGAGTTACATAACCATATAACAGGTCATGCTCCAAAGTGACTTCTAATATAAATAAAATATAAATAAATATAATATATTTAAATAGTATATATTTTGAAACAGGCGATACTTTATTTATTATAATACACAAGTTTCAGTATGGTGACAGAAATTACATCACTAAGCTCAGATTATAACTGATGACATCACTAAACACCATTTATAACAATATAATTTAAACAATATGGGTATTAGATGTTTATATATGATAAAATTAAATATCTTACTTTTTAAAGTTGCTGCCCAATGTCACTAAAATTGCAGCAGCCAGCATTGTTTTGTTTTATAAAAAAAAAAAGCTTCACAATGCTCAATGGTGTACTATCTCCTTCTCTTCCTGTGTTCTATGTACAATCTGCTACATTGCATATCTGTGGGGCACAGCTCTAATGTACACTGCTTTACCACTCCAAACTGCTCTTTTCAAAGAGAGTCTTCCTGACTCCCATAACTCTCCACTCCAATCAATCTTAAACTCTGCTACCAGGATCTGTTTGTGTTATGTTTAGTAGCGGAGGATGAGAAGAGTATAACAGTGTTTTATTAATAGGCTCATACAGGTCTTACACAACAGCAGTAACTTCTTACTTTCACTTTCAAGCTGTACAGAAAGTTAAAGTCCTGTGCACAGTGACACCCAT
This sequence comes from Xenopus borealis, assembly GCA_024363595.1. Lineage (NCBI taxonomy): Eukaryota > Metazoa > Chordata > Amphibia > Anura > Pipidae > Xenopus > Xenopus borealis. The sequence continues at coordinate 60,547,119 of CM044445.1, forward strand.
AGGCCATTTGCATAACCACCACATATTCCCCCTATAGTAGGAAAGCATTTGGGCAAATGTAATAAACAACAACAATGCATCTTAAAGCAATAATATACATTATTCACATCTAGGGTTGCAACCTTTTCTAAAAATGTATACCGGCCGGTGGGGGCATAAAAGGGGCTTGATGTGCCGTAAAAGGGGCGGAGCCACCGGCAGCGATCGGCTGAAGACACGAAAAAGGTAAGTATTAAATGCGTTTTATGCAGGGCAGGGGCCTTTTTTATGGGGTATTACAAATTTACCGGCAGCTACATAGCCGGTAAATTTGTAATACCGGCCTAGGCTGGTGTTTTACCGGCTAGGCCGGTAAAATACCAGCCGGGTGGCAACCCTATTCACATCACATAGTCCTGGGTCCATGTAGGTGGTTTTCTGATTCTCTCAGTACGCCTTATTGGTTCATTTTCTTCAGGCCTATTGCAGTTGGCATCAGGAGTAGTAAAATGTCCTGCATCAAATAGAGCTTCTCCAAAGTCATATCTAACAGGAGCAAGACGACTTGCATTCCATATGTGTCCATCAGACAATTCATATGTGTATGGTCCGTGCTGGTGTCTTGCATTTGGCTTGTCGACGTTTGACAATGTCAGAAGTAGATGATTTTGTGGAAGTTTGATGTCTGCGACATGTAACTTAGTGCGCATCTGTCCAAGGATGAGGAGAGTATAAAAGTTCTTTATTAACAGGCACATACAGGCCTTACAGTATTAACAGGCTCATACAGTCCTTACACAACAACCGTAAATTCTTACTTTCACTTTCCAGCTGTACAGAAAGTCCTGTGTATGCACAGTACAAGTCTTGTGCGCAGTGACACCCGCAGGCCATTTGTATAAACACCACATTTTGCTCTCTCCTAAAAGGGAACCTGCTCAACCCCAACTAAATCCCTAGCATGGCTGCCTGTTTAGCAAAGGATAGCATATAAAATCCTTCTACTAACATTCAAAGTCCTTCACTCCTCTGCTCCTCACTACATTTCTTCTCTTGTCTCACTGTACATTCCTGGTCATCTTCTCCGCTCCTCTCAGAGCCACCTTCTCTTCACACCATCCACATCCACTGCCATCTCTCGATCTCGTCTCAAACCCTTTTATCTTGCTGCTCCTTACCTCTGGAATTCCATCCCTGAATTCCTCCGTAAGGAATCCTCTCTCAATGCCTTCAAGAAAAAAACTAAGAATGTACCTTCTGGGGCATTAGAACATTAGCCTAGTCCTGTACCGACTGTCTATGCCTTACCTTGTGCATACCAAATTTGTTCTTGTATATTTGCCTATGATCCACTTCAACTGTAGGCTCAAAAGGGACCTCCTTCCCATTGTGTCTCTTCCCACATAACACATAAGCTCTATGTTCTTATATGAGCTCTATGTATATTCTGGGACCCTTTCAGGTCCTCTGCCACCGGGTTCCACTGCCGAGCTGCCCCCCCATCTGCTGTACACCTGCACATTGTGTTTGCCGCAACCTGTGGCAGGAAGATTAGAACACAGAGTGGGCCGAGGGCCCACCGGATTTTTTCCCAATTCCCCACCGGCCCAGTTCTACTCTGCACTTATATATTTATATTTTACTTTTATGCTTTGTACAGGGCTGTGAACAGCTCTCTAGTACTAACAGCTAATAACCTTCATATATTGCTCTATAAAAGCCAGAACTGTTGTAAAACCCTATAGCAGAAATAAGTCCATATTGCTGAAAAGAAAATGTAACTTTAATTTGTGTCATCCAGGGGTGACAGGTGGGTGCTTACAGATCTAGGACTTTCTTTGTAAGGGCTATATATAGAATGGATATGCATAAATGTATAATTGTACCTGGATTTTATGGCACTTTGTAAAACAGGAATTGTGCACCATGTGGCTAAAAGGCATTCATTAAAAAAATGTCAATGGCTTTAAAGATATTTGTAGTAAACATAATCTCTATTGATAGCAGTGTCTACCCTCTATGTGGCTGTTTATATTTTCTCCACTACAGGTACTGACTGCTGAAACAAAATATCAATAATTGATGAATACACCTGAATTCCGCTATGTGTCTCCAGAAAACTGAAAACGATAAACAAATGCTCCTTTCAATTTTAGGTACATATACAAGTAACTAAAACAATATAACAAATGTTTATTTATAATGGATTGTTGCTTAATTAATTTCAATAAGCAAAAACATCAACTTTAATAAGGAAATATATTTCCCTTGTGCTTTTGCATTTATCCCTCATGAGGGTCCATCTTGTGCTGGAGCTGAGGGCAGATAATGCCCACAGACCTTAGGAGAACCACCAATGGGGAAAGGGCATGTTTTTTTCTCCCAGTTACGACGGGGCCACCAAAACGCAATTTGGAGCGATTCCACAAATCGCGCCGCTGCGTGTGAATAGGCGCAGGCGTTTTCAAGTAACGCCGGTGCGCCCAAGGACCTGGCTATTTGGGGAGGTTTGGGGGCTACAAGTCGCGGCTACAAGTCGCCAGGCGACAAAATGCCCCCGAATCTCCCCGTCTGCTCTAGCCCTAAGGGCCCTTAAACACAGCCGTTTTGAGCTGTGCTCCCCTGCGTTCCAGTTTCATGTGTTCAGCCGCAGGGGAGCGCAGGAATAGATGCACTGAATTATTGTCAGTGCAGCTGTACTCACAGATGCATGTAAGTGCCAAACGCAGGTTGAGATGCAGCATGTTGCATTTTAACTGTGTTCGGCGCTTGAACGCATCTACTCCTGCTCTCCCCTGAGGCTGAATGCATGAAACCAGAACACAGTGGAGCGCAGCTCAAAATGCCTGTGTATAAAGGCCCTAAAGGACTGACCATAACCGGGTATTTAAATTGCAAGGGTGTATTAGTGAATTCCCTGATGCAAAATGGGACAAATGTAAAATCAAGATTCCTTGTCTAAAGCTGGCCATAGACGCAACGACTTGGTCGTACGAATCGAGGATTCGTACGACTATCGTACGACTTTCGGATTGTGTGTGGAGTGCTCCGACATTTGTCGTGCCATGCCGATCGGTCGTTTGGTCAATCGGCCAGGTTAGAAAATTTTTGTCGGCTGGCGATAATATCTTTGCGTCTATTGCAGATCGTACGATTTTCAGTGGGAGACCGTCACTAGGTTTTTAATCGTACAACTTTCGTAGGATCCTTGTCAGGGGCAGAACGTCAGCTATCTGTGCTTTTTATTACTTATAGTTATCTGAAGGTTAGTGACAGGTCGGGAGCAGGTCGGGAGATGCAAAGATCCGATCGTGGAATCATCTTACGATCGGATCTTTGCGTCTATGGCCAGCTTTACAGTGTCACACACTCCCTACTTCTCTTTAGGAAATTTTTCTTCTCAGTGACAACTTACTCCCTATTTGCTACTAGGGTGAGGGGGTCAGAGTTGGGACATTTTAAAAATAAATAACCTTTTTTTGTGGGTGGGGGGTCTTGACTACATATCAAGTGGAAGCATTGGATCCTAGTGAATTAAATGAAAAACTTCAGCCATACACAGACCGATCGGATGTCTGATGGAGTATGTACAACAAGGGACCACACACAATATGGCTGCCTCTTTTTGATTGCTCCTACAATCGAAAGATCATAAACAACTGGAGAATCAGGAGACTGGGAAGAGAAACTGCAGCTGCTTATGCTGTCCTCAGATACGGATTTCTCTCTTGTTCCTGGTGAAATCCGGGGGCTCATTTATGAAGAATCAGCAGCATTTAAAGCAAGAAAAAGTATCAAAAGGGCATTGCTGTCAGTGAGGTCTTTCAAGGTATCGGACATGGGGATGTAAGCTTGAGATATTAGGGGTACAGTGAACCTAAATGTACAGGTGAGGAACATGTGCTGGGAATGCAGTATTATATACAGAAATAGTTTGACTACAACTAGGTTACATTGCAGTTGCTTTGCCATAAAAGGACACATATAACTGTTATGCACCCCAGTGATTATTTGATACCCTGGCTTTTGCTTGCTGAAAACTGTACCTGCCCTTGGTAATTCTATAGGAGCAGCTCACTGCGAGGTGTGTAGCATTTGGAACC
>CM044445.1:60551216-60573623 GCA_024363595.1 Xenopus borealis
CCTTCTCCTTAGGGCACAGACACACAAGGAGATTTGTCATTACACTTCTTTGTAGTGATCCAGCATAATCCTAGGAAAATGGCTTTCTTTACATTTTCCTGCAGTTTGACAATGGAAAGGCATTTTCAGGAGATTTGTCACCCACAATGGGCAACAAATCCAACAGTAAATCCAACGCCTCGTAGAATGAAAAATCTCCTGCAGCATAACACTCACTATACCGCAGTCGATTTTTCATTCTAGTAGGCGGAAGACAAGGGGAAGCCATTTGGGGAGATTAGTCGCCCCAAAGAAGAGGCGATTAGTGACCGGGTGACAATCTCCCTGAATCTCCAAGTGTGACCTTACCCTTAATGTACTACGGTTTTTCTAAAGGGCATGTAAAGACCTTTGTTTAAATGATGTCACAAAATCTTTGCAAAAGGACACACGTGTCATTGCAAAAGGCATAATTTCAGACAATTGGAACCCTTAAAGGGATCCTGTCATGGGAAAAAAAAAATTTCAAAATGCATCACTTAATAGTGCTGTTCCAGAAGAATTCTGCATTGAAATACATTTCTCAAAAGAGCATGACCGGGACAGCTGGGAAACTGACAAAATGGCTAGCCCCATGTCAGATTTCAAGACCGAATATAAAAAAATCTGTTTGCTCTTTTGATGGATTTCAGTGTAGAAGTCTACTGGAGCAGCACTATTAACTGATGCATTTTGAAAAATAATTTTTCCCATGACAGGATCCCTTTAAGTGTTTCAAGTGTCTGAAATGATGCCTTTTGCAATGACATGTTTTCCCATGACAGTTTCCCTTTAAAGAAACAATAACACCAACAAATGAGAGTATTCACAAAAGTGTTTTATAGTAAATAAAATATAATTTAGTGTTGCCCTGCACTGGTACAACTGGTGTGCCTGCTTCAGAAAGACTACTAAAGTTTATAAAAACAAGCTGCTGTGTAGCCATGGGGGCAGCCATTCAAGGCAGACAACAGATGCACTCTGCAGAATATCATTGTATTCCATTACAGAGGTGATCTGTTATTTGCTATGTAATCAGCGTCTTTTCTCCTTTTTCAGCTTAAATGGTTGATCCGATGACTACACAGCAGCTTGTTTATATAGGTGGACAGGACCATGCACAAAATCTCAAGCACTTTACACTAAAGGAACACGTCAGAAAGCAGCAATGCAATAGCTAACAAACTTTAATGTACAGTGCTGCTTTTTTTAGCATTTGCCACTTCCTTTTGTTCATTCTGTATGTTTCCAACACTCCATTTAGCTCCAAGTGGATGGGCATCTTGCCATGACCATGACTGTGACTCTCCCACTTTTATTGTGCTGCCATTTGCACAGCAATACATACAGTGTTGGTGCTACTTATAGATGTATTCATTCCTTTAACAACACAAACAAAAGAGGTGTAGCTGTTGTTGTTGGGGGAGGAGAGGGCAATTGGAAAGGATTGGGTGTGGGGAATATTTTACAAGGTTTCCATCCAATCTGAAAGAAAGTGGTGTCTAGTTTCAGTGAAGACAGTCAGCTAGTTCTTCTGAGAGATTACAGCATGCCTAAAATAAAGCAGAATTAGCGAGAAAGGGTTTTCTGGTGTTCTCTCCAGGTAAGCACATATCTTTGTACTTACAAATTCTTGCTTTAGCTGGCACCAGGAAGGGTTGTTGAAGTACTGGGCTGACTTTGAAACTGATAGAAAGTAACTTGGTTCGTGTAACGACAGGAAGCAAACAGCACGCATGAAGCCAGTAGGAAGATCTCCTTATATGTCAACAGAGGCAAGGGTTTGGTATAAATTGTTTACACTGTATTACAGTTAGGGTTGCCATCTGGCTGATATTTTACTGGCCTGGCTGGTAAAAATTATGGTTGATCCAAATGTTATTAATAAGGAAAAAAGATAAATAAGGCCAGTATTTTTTTCCGAAAAGTTGGCAACCCTAATTACAATTTGGTGCTTATTACAGAGCAATATCAAATAGCATCTATTATGTTGTACTAATGATGCCTATCCTGTGGCATGCTAATTGCTGATGCAGAACTACATTTCTCAGAATCCTAGTGTTCATTTACAGTTGTGTATTGCCTTTGTTTAATCCTTATAAACTGTTTTTACAAAGCAGCTTCCTGTCCGCCAACTATTTTTGAACCATCACACCCACAATATTTAAACAGGATGTGGATTTCAAATACCAAAAATCTTAACTAGACTGATCATTTTTAAAGGGAATGACTGGAACATGGATGCTGAACAGCAACTCTCAGCACCATTTAAAAGCCCGTGAGTTGCAGTTTGTCCATGGCACAAAGAGCAGTAAGTTCGATGTTACTGACCTAATATATACTCACATTCACTTTACAGCGCTACGAAATAAGTTGGCGCTATAGAAATACATATTATTATAAATAATAATAATAATAATAATAAACCACTCTGCTGTGTACTCATATTCTCAGTATGCTACTGTTACAGGATCCCCAGGAGTGTGATTTAACTGTGTTGCAAAACTGGGAAACTTAATGCACCCAGCATGTTGTACAACTACAGCAGGAGTGCCCATACTTTACTAATTCGAGTCTGCTTTTAGTGATGTATTGATCTATTGATTTACATCAATAAAATCAGTTACTATCCTGTTCCATGGAAAATATGACTTAATAATGATTCATGGGAAAATGTTTATTGCTGTATTTAACAAACAACTACTTCTTATGTAACCTTAACATAATAAATATCTGAATGAAAAGTATGAAATAGGAGGGTGATTTAGACAAGCTGTTTGTTGAGAGAGTGTTTAGATCTACTGATCACCAGCTAAATGTCTACTGAAGTACAGCATCCACGATTCCTTCAGCTCAGTTATTATATGGAAGCTGAGTATTGCAGTTCTGCTTCATTTGTAATTTCAAAGGTAGCACGCTTTATAAAATTACCACATGAAAAATACATTTAAAAGTGCAATTTGCTGGCTCGCACATTGCATTTGAATTAAAGTACACAGAATGTTACAAATACTGAGTGGTTAGAACAACTCCCCAGAAGAGTAATGTTGGACACTTCATTTTTTCTCTATAGCAGAGCAGTACAGAAGCACAGGATAAGAGATTTTGGTTATCACAGTTGTGCTCCCCCCCCCCCCCCCCCCCCCCCCGCCCACCAAACACACATGGAAACATTTTTTAATTTCTTTGCCTTCCAGCTATGCAGTTTCTGGTGTGTTTTATTTATTTTAGGCTTTTTGGGTGCTGTATTAACTGCTGGCTAAAATAAGCTAAGCATCCCTATTGGTACTGTACATGTGTTCGGTAAAAGTAAATAAATCCATAAATATACTGGTAAGAATCTCCCTGTAATTGTTTTCCTATAGGGTCTACATAACACCAATGCTTCATACAAATGTAGAGTGTGACGTAGCGGTTTCCGTTAATGTAGCCATTTCCGGTGATCACATAGAGCGTCAGCCCCTTGTCTGGAAGACGATCCATAGCCCCATTGCTCAGCAGAACAAGCTGCAGCGTGCAGCCCATTCCATATTCTAACATTAGGTCACAGGCATTTCCTTAGTAGAGAATACCAGGGATTGAAGCATGTTACAAATAATTAGGTTCTCTGGGCTGGACTAAAAAAAGACTCTAAAGAATTTACAGGGATTAAAATATTATAGACATACAATCCCTCTTCAAGCAGAAAATACATTATTAGACAGAAATACCATGTTTACTAGAAGGGTTTACCCTCCATTTTATACATTTAGGGACCAAAAATGCCCACATAGAAATATTCAGCAGAATCAAGATTTTATTATATAAACTGATCCTGCTGAATTCAAACAGTATTTTCAGTCCAAAATTAAAGGGATACTGTCAAGAGAAAAAAAGAAATTTAGCAAAATGTATTAGTGCTGCTCCAGCAGAATTCTGAAATCCATTTCTTAAATAGTAGGGTTGCCATATTTTATGGGAAAAAAATACTGGCCTTCCTATATTCTTGCCATTTTTTTTCCTATTAATAACATTGCCATCAAGTATTATTTTTACAGGCCAGGCTGGTAAAATACCAGCCAGGTGGCAACCCTATAAAAGAGTGAACAATTTTTTTTATATAATATAATTTTAAAATATGACAAGGGGCTAGATATATTGTTTCCCAGCTGCCCCCAGTCATATGATTTGTGCTTTGATAAACTTCAGTCATCCTTTACTCTGGACTGCATTTAGGTTCGATGCCAGTGTTGGACTGTCCCACAGGGATACCAGGAAAACTCCCGGTGGGCCCAGGTGTCAGTGGGCCCTCCTGCTCCTAACAATTTGGCCTTTTTCATGTTCAGTCCCTATTTCTTTATGAGGAAAAAGAGGTTTAATAATGGAAGAATAGAGTATAGTAAGTAGATCTAAAAGAATAGGAGAATAAAGAGGTAAAGTGAGGAGAGAAGGAATGATAGTTTGGAAAGTTGGGCCCCTGGTCTAAGGTTTTCTGGTGGGCCCCTGGCATCCCAGTCCGACACTGTTCGATGCTGTCTTATGTATTGGACCTGAATACGCCCCCTATGCTCAGTGCTGGATTTCTGTTCCTGGTGCCCCTAGACCGGCCACGGTCCTTCTGCTCTGCTCCCCCTTCCCCACGCAGAAGCACGCACTTATGCATGCACACCCCCCCCATGCAGAAGTGCGCCCTAGCGAGAATGCACCTGTCCTTATCTCCATCGAGGACTGCGTGCCCCCGGTAAGTAACTAGAAAATTTGCTATGCATGCAGTCCTCAGTACATTAGCAGATGGTGGAGCTGGGCAGCATGCCGCCCCTCAATCCTGTCGCCCTAGGCCCTGGCCTTTGTCAGCATGACATCAAACACACAGATGTCATGGAAGTGCTTCATGTGCATCATGTGATGTCACTAGGGTTGCCACCTTTTCTTGAAAAAAATACCGGCCTTCCTATATATTTATCTTTTTTTCCTATTAATAACATTGGGATCAACCATCAAAAATACCGGCCAGGCCGGTAAAATACCAGGTGGCAACCCTAGATGTCACTTCCGCTTGTCACAGCCCAGCCACCTTGTTGAAAGTTTCACCAGTGGGGTCAGAACAATTTCCTAGTTAGTCTATGCAGAGGCACATTTGTGTATTTTGCTGCCCACCCACTAAATTGGAAACTGCAATTCAATTCAATGCAATTCATCACTACTCCAGCACTCTGATTTCAAAGTATCATAAGTGATGCCTGTATTCCCAGACATCTGGTAATGTAGCTCAGCAGGCCTGTATAGATCAAAGAGGTAGGATCACAACACACAATATAGAGTTAGCGCTTAAACTAATGCCACATGGGGCTGAATCATCCATGTCCTGCAGAAAAACACTGGCTGAGAATCAGCCCCTGCACTGGTATCAGCCTTTTCCCTTGTCTTTTCCCATGACAGCCCATGTGCAGGCGCAAGCAGCTAATTTCATGCATTTGGCGCCAATGTTCTGTTTTGTGTCTGCTCCTATTTCTCCTGTTTGGGTGTTCTCATATCTACCACTAGGGGAGCATGGGAGAATCTTCAGCAATGCAAGTGTATATATAGAACCTAGCTTTTATGTTTTCCCGGGGGCTGTGAAAAATCAACAAATTCCAGGAAAACATAAAATCCAGAAAAAAACAAATAGTGCTTACCTGCCCTGGATTGTGAATAGTCAGCCTTTCTGGATACATAAAAATTGTATTCTACCAATGAATATGCTGAAAATATTGAATGCTTTGTAATTGCATACATTTTTGAAATAAGAATAAAATAAAAGATCAGAAAAATGGGATTCTACTGTATGCACTATATAATGTAGGGCTAAAGATCCCACTATCATATTTGGGATGTCACTATCTTCTGCCTCTTTCTGTATCTAATACATTTATTAAACTGCCTGACACAGCAAGCACAGTCAATTCATGTCCCTATTCTGTGCAATCTTGTCTTTTTTTGTATTTTTGGGTACTTTTCTGCTACCAGCCCTCCCAATCATGCTGAACTGTAATCTTAGAGCTAACATCCATTAGGGGTCAGTTACCTGTAGCCTGGACAAAGCCCAGAGATCTGTGCCAATTCAACTAGAGTGGAAAGCGGACAGTAAAGTGCAAAACATTATGGATTGTTTTTTTTGGATTTTGTAGGATTGTAGTAGTACATGAAGCTGAAAGATTATGTGACCGAGTGCAAGTCACATCATTCCATTAACTAGCAGATCGCCAACCCAGCAGTTCCCATGTAAGGATTGTGGACATCATCCCAGCTGGAGAGAACACATTTATTGTTTATTATGGTGGAAGAGGAGATTCCAGGGAGCATTTTGCTGCTCAAGGGATTTGTGGAAAGGCCACCTAGGCCCGGGCCTAGGGTGGCAAGATTTTAGGGGGGCGGCGTGCTGCCCAACCACACCCACATTGGTTAAAAAACACTGGGGATGCCCAAGAGATATAATTGTTTTTTTATTACCTGTGCACCAATCCCCATTGGTGCATGGATAATTAAAATTTGCATTAAAAAGTGTAGAGGACAGGGGTGACAAACGGCAGTGGGCCTAGGGGTACCCGCTATATAAATCAGGCCCTGTTGCTGCTACTGGCATTATTGCTTTAAAGTTTAAATGTGCTTCTACAGAGCAAGTGTTACGGAAAGCTTTTAGTCCAGATAAGAAAGAAGGAAGAAGCACAGCAACTTTTCTCTGCACGTTTCCTGGGTACAGCCACAAGTATGAGGATGTTGGGGGTCAGTCAGTTCCACAACAGGTAATTATCAATTATTATGCACAACTAGATTTGTTTAACTTTAACTATAATGGAAATAGTTTAATGGAAATAATTTTTCTTCAGAATTAATTATGGGAAAATAGGGAGGCTACTTGCTCAGAATGGAAGGAGTGTGGTATAAGTTAAGTGGTGAGGGTTGATATATATGTATGTTATATAGGTAGCCCCAGAACCTGTATAAAATGAGCCCACAGGTATTTAAGGGACATGACCGTTATCAGCCACACCTCCTCTGATAAAGCACCCAAAATGTGTCAGGAGGGTGTGGCTAACACAAGGTAGGCAGACCGAGGGGAGACACTGCACGGTGGTGTATATTTTTGAACGTGTTTACATGAAATTTAGCTGTGGTTAAAATGCACAAATACATTTTTTTTAAGTATGAAACTGTTCATATTTCTAATTTACAAGTAGTATTCGAAGTGGACTTATGCATGGCTTCCACTATAAAGACAGAATCTGCCCCAAAATTCATAATTAAATTAGGAATTATCCCTGGCTTTTGGAGCAGATCTTAAAACATTTACAATTTTAAACTACATTCTATAAACTGAAATATGCTTGTAATCATAAAAAATGTTTATCCTTAGATAGGAGTGAAAGGATGGACTGTGCCTCTGAAAGTAGTTGTCATGGGGGCATATTTTTATTTATGTGCTTTAGACACCTATCACAAAAAAAACAGTAAAGTGAGGTGTGCAATAAGTTAGGGTGACCACTGACCATAAAAACCCTGGTTTTGTTTGGCAACTGCCAGCTTGCCAGTTCGATCCTGTATACTAGTTTGTCTGTATGGTACTTCAGAAAACAGTTTGAGGAGACCATGTTGCTGTCCTATAGGATCTCAGTTGGGGTCTCCAGAAAGAAGTTCTGATCTTCTGGTGGTTTTTGCTTAGAGCATGTATAATGAGTTGCTAGGAGTGACAGGCTGCAGCCTCCACTTTCTGTTCAAATACCATTGTTAGTGAATGAAAGCTGTTTAGGAATTCATTTGAGTGACCAGACAATATTTAAATTCGTAGAGTCAAGACTTGACAGTCTTCATTCACTTAAATGCAAACACTGACTCCCTTTTAGGGCTTGGGCAACAGTTGTTACTAATTATGACTCATATGATACAGGTTCTGAACCAGTATTTGTTTATAAATATGGTTAAAGTCCAGTCAAATACTTTTTAGCTCATCATTCAAGTTAGATTTGAATTAGTTAAAAAGTGACATTTTATTTAGACTTTTATGGGGAAATCTTTGAGTACAGAGATTGTGAAAGCTTTCAAAGCTTCTGCTTAAACATGTATAAAAGGTAAACTAATCCTAAAATAAACATTTCTGTAGAATGGAAACACATTGTAACAATCATAAAGATACATTTGTATAACCAAGGAGTAAAACTCACTGATAGAAATGTGCATTGTGAAACAGGGAGAAAAGAGTTTGTGTTTCAGGAAGGATGCCCATTTTTTTTTATCAAGCTTTAGACTCAGTGGGAGTTTAAACTATCACAGAAAACTAAAGCACCAAAACTCTCTTTTTTTCACTGTCATTTTTTGGCTCCAATCAAAAATCAGGAAGCACACCAAAAAAGTTTTTGCTTAAAGTGAAAAAAAGTGATTTATTTGCCCATATGCATTCACAAAAAAAGGCAACGTTTCGGCCCCTCTGGGTCCTTTATCAAGCCTGGTAAGTACACACATGTGAGACAATATTTAAAGTGTGAACAAATTAGGAGGAGGGGTGGGGGGTCAAAACCCCAACTTGCTTGAATTCTTCAGATACACCTCCCACTTCTATTGTATCTCAACACTTTAGGTGGCAAAAGTATTGAAACAATTTCCCCTCAGGCTAATGTCACGCATGGTTACACTCCACTGTCTTCTGCCATACATTTGTGATTTTTCAGACCTGGACTGTGCCTTGTGTATGCTGTGCCTGTCAGGGCAGATGTTTTCCCCCTTGAGTGACATTTGTCTTAGTAGGTACAATTGTTTTGCCATGGCAGAGACGTGACTGACATTTTGTAAACAGGCAGCTTTGAAAGAAATAAATAGAAATAAAAGGCAATTACACTGGTAGTGCTAGAGATAGTAGGAGTACAAACATTGCAGCTCCCACTGAGGCAAGCTCTAGACCAGCCTTTTCTTCATGAAAGATGTTACAATGTATGTGTTATTGTGCAAAAAGCATATTGTGTGATAAATATCTTGGTCACCAGCTAGGCTTTCATCAATATCTTGATGTTAACTGCACAATGCATTTTTTGTTTTAGTTTAGCCTGCATATATACTTATCCAAATATCCCCACATCAGTAAGTATTCATATTCATGCTGAGAATAAAAGCCTATTGTGCTACACAGGTCAGACTTGCTTGCTGAAAGCTTAGTCAGCAACTTAATGGAATCATGTTTATCCCAGTATTCACTAACGTCTGCTTTGCTAAGCATTTTATCTCTGCTCTGGTGGAAAAGGCCAGGCACAGCGTCAGTCTGTGTGGAAGTACATGGAATAATTTACTTTTGGAAAGGAGAAAGTATGATTTTTTTCCTGCCGATATCCACTCAGCTCCACATAAACTGATGTGGTGCCTGCTTATGGAGCTGCAGAGAGGAGTGCTTGACAACAGATCCACTTTCATCAGCCTACATACAAAATGCAGGCAGAGGAAAGTGGATGATTCCCTGCATGTGTATTTACTGTGTTCTTATTATATGAAGTCAGTGAGAATCAGAAAAGATCACTCCACCTTAAAGTGTTGCCCAATACATTGTGGTATTTGGACCCTTAAAAGCTCTATATGAGGGGTCCACAACAATTTTTTACCCTTGAGCTACATTCAAATGTAAAAAAAATGTTGGAGAGCAACATAAGCATACAAAACGTCCGTGGGGATGCCAAATATGGTCTGTGATTGGCTATTGGTAGATTGGCAGACAACAGGAGGCTTTGTTTGGCAGTAGATCTGGTTTTTAGGCAGCCAAAACTCCAAGCCAGGAATTGAATTAAAAAATAAGCACCTACTTTGAGGCCACTGAGAGCAACATCCAAGGGGTTGGAGCAACGTTAGTCCCGAGCTACCGGGTGGGGATCACTGCTCTAGAGCTCCCGGGTGGGGATTACTGCTCTAGATTAAGCAGAAATAAGGGAAAGGAGCAATAAGAATACAAACCATCTCATTATTTTTAAAGATAAAGAAATAAAGTGTCAGTACGTGGCATTGTCTTTGCTATTTTTTTAGAAGAAAGCAGTGATCACTCACATTGATAACCAATTGTCACTAGGAATCCCAAGTCTACGCATTTCTTTTATTCTAACCGAAGGGGCTGAATATGTGGCCTGGGGGGGTTTTGTCAGATTGCTGTTAAAATACAGTGGACAACTGAACAAAAGGCTATGGGGAGGTGTGTTATAGCCACACACAATGCTGATCTGAGATTTATAAAGGGACAATGACTACTATTCTAATTTGTTTTAATACAATTAAGTCACAATTTCAGCATTCTCAAACTCCATTTTAAAAAAAATATTTAGTCTTTGCGTGTATACAGTGTACTGTTAACTAAATTGATTCCATGTTATTACAACTTCAATTGCTTGTTAAATTATAGTATATTTCTATTTGTTGGGAAGTATGTTCTAAAGCTAGGTATTCATGTAACTGAAGGCAATGCTCAAATGATACAATTAATGTGCTGTATATAATGTGTACCTTATAGTATTCTAAAATACTAGCTGCATATTATGGGCATATCAACAATGAGACTAGCCATTATGTCAATAGATACCATCCTATGCACAGCTTTGCTCCATTTATACTGCCAAAGCACACAATGTTTATAAATACTGCTGATGAATCAACCACTGTATGTGACCCTTACAGCCAGTGATCAATAAGAAGCTCTCATGCAATCATTTAATTAAATCTGAGGTTCCAAAAAGTAATCAAGGCAGCTTAATATAAATTGTCTTTGTATCCTTCTAGGACCCAACACCAAGGAGGGGCTAGTTTGTGCATATGTCCCATCCCTGGTATCTCCACAAAGTACTTATTCCATCTGGGTATCTATAAACTTTAACTAAATTCTTTGTATCTCTTCACAGGTATTTGTGCAGAGAACCTAGTTACCTGTTGGATTTCAACGTGGTTTATTTGAGACCAGAATTCAGGTTGTGGATTAACTTTTTCCCTGATACATGCTAATGGTAATCCTTTATTTTTGATATTTTAAAATAATTATATTTTTTCAATTATTGTATCTACTTGTATTGTGTTTTACTATGTATAACTATAGGCATATTACCATGTAAACTAACCACATTTTGAATGGGTTTCACTGCCAGTGCATGTACAGACTGACCACTCACTAGTTGGGTTTAGCCCCATGGTAGTTTGTGCTACAATTAAATTTTATATCAAAAGAGCATATCAGCTATTGAGGAATAGAGATGCCGTAAACTCTTTCTGTACTAGGATTTCATGAGATCTCCATGATCTAAACATATGTTATTTTCTACTAAGAAAAAAAGCTTCAGTGTATCAGATGGAGATCTAACGGATACAGGAAACATTAAATAACTTGTGTTGATATGGTGGAACCCAGGCATATTTTCAGACAAATACTTAATCAACCATGGTACTTGTTTGGAAATGTATTATTATATACACCGGTGGCACAGCTTGTCTATGTTTGGTTGTCTATTTGTTTGGTCTCATTTATTTGTTAATAGGTTTAAGATTATTATGCCCACTAATGTACCAACCCAACATGTATAAGTTGCTGAAAATGTTTCTGATTCAGAAATGTTGCCAACTGTTTGTTTCACACAGCAGAGATTGCAGAAAACAGCTGATTTGATTTTTGGCCATTCATCAGTTCATATTGGCCATTTTTGTCTGTGAAGTTGCAGATATTCTGTAACCAAAATGTCTTAGGGTGTCTTGGAAAATGGCAAACTAAAACGGTCATCCCCTCCCTACTTCGGAGCACAACTGGAGTTGAGAATATGATTAGTGGAAGAAATCACATGAGTGATCGCTAGGGTACCAACACATTTTTGGAGATATTGGAGATATTTGGACCTTCTCATCATGTATCGCTTCTCAACCTTGATACCCTACTAGAGAGCACAATGGAGTGCAGAACATGGTTAGTGGATAAAATCATATGACCAATCCCTGAAAATCTAGTATGGTTAAAAGTCAGGGAAACCAACACATTTCTGGAGATATTGCTGAAGGACCTTCTTGTCAGTTATTCCTTCTCAACAGTGTTTGCCATTGAACAAGTCCATGGGTTTTCTGCCAGAGAATCCCTAACGCAAAGGAACATTGGTAAAGTGCTAAACTACAGGGACAGATATATTCTGTGACATTCAGCCAATGGGAAGCAAGATTTCATAATCTGTAATATCTGAGTGTTGGTTCCAGACTATGCAATTACAATGTGGTGGTATTCACATTTTAAATAAAGCTTCTCCTTAGTTGGACTAAATAAGCCTTGCTAGATGCATATTGAATAGTGGGTTCAAGTGTTGGCATCTTCGTTGTGCATGTGTGTCTGACTGCATTGAGCCTGCTGGCTCTCCGTATACAGCAAATCCTGGTGTTATGTACGAGCTACTTAAGTTGAATTTGTATGTAACTTGAAACATATGCATTTACTTATTAAATACAACAAGACAGATGTTTGTCTTTACAAAATATTTATTTTTACCTTTCTGTCCATATGTCCATATGTATTTTTACCTTCCTATACTGTACAGCAGACAATACATGCCAGAGGGGGTTGGGGCAGGTGGTTTATTAAAGCTAAATGTCTGGTCACTTTGGCTGACTGCATAGCTAATTGTTTGCCAAATGAAAAAAACATTTAAAAAATGCCTTTAGACACAGTCATTGCAGGATAGTTGGGCAATTGTTTTTTGTTTCTTTCAAGAGACGGTGTAATCAAAAGTAAGATAAGGACACAAAATGTCTTCTGTCTCAGCTATAAACAGGAAATTGAATTATGCTAATGAATAATCTTCATGTCAAGCCTAAGTAAATAATCATTAACCGAGCATAGGTTTCTAAACAATTATCAGAAAATAGAGTTTCATTCTGCAAAATAGAGACTAAAACAAGTTTCAGACAAACACGTATAATAGAATGCATTGTAATAAGGCCTTTTGGGCAGGGCCCTCATTAAATATAGTATTGTTATGTCTGCCTGTGAGTTGATTGTTATGTACCCATATGTACAGGGCTGCAGATTATATATAGGTGCTTTAGGAATAAATGTTAATTATTGTTCATATAAATGTACAAGATAGAATAAAAAGTACACATCAAATATTTACTAAACACACCCAATAACATTGTTTTGCCTCTAATATGGCATGATTATATTTTATTTAGGACCAAGTACAAGGTACTGTTTTATTTTAATTACCAAGAAACAGAAATCTGTTTTTAAAGTTTCAATTATTTGACCGAAATGGAGTCTATGGGAGATGGCCTTCTCATAATATGGATCCATACCTGTACTAGTAGAAGGGATCCTTTTAGCACATTTAAAAAAAAAAATACTATAAGGCTATTGCCAGACAGGGGCTGAAATTGGCCTGCTGAAATTCACAGGCTGAAAATCAACCCCTACACATTTATTAGCGTCCTCTTCTGCCTGCGCCAAGAAACATTATACTGGTTCAGGTGCAGGTACACTCGACTAATTTTGGCATGAGAATGCAATCTCTCACGTTTCTTTGTCAAAATCAGTATGAGTGCACCTGAACAGACACAACACATCTGGGTGCAGGCAGAAGAAAAGTCTAATGCCGGCCTAGGGTCTGATTTTCGTCCTGTAGGTTATTTTTGGAAAATATAACCCCCATATATTAGTAAGTGTGGCTGCAGGATGTGTAAGGGGCTTGGCTTGAGTAGTAACTCATTCTGCTATTTTTCATGAATGATATCAATCAGGGCCACCATCAGGGGGGGACAGGGGGGACAAGTGTCCCAGGCCCAGGCTGGAACTGGGGCCTGGCAGTGCTGCACTTTTCGAAGAGTCGGGCCCCCCTTACAAGCACCGAAGACGTGCTGTCTTCCAATGTACTCTGGTATCAAGTTTCATTGGTGAGTTGACTCTTTTGACCGGCGCTTACACATGTCTCGTGGGTACAACACCATTGAAACTAATGAGGTGCGTCTAGACCTGCACTCCCCTGCAGCTGAACGCAGCCAAACACAACGCAGGGGAGCGCAGGTCCAAAAAACGCCCTTGTATAAGGGCCCTTATACTCGCATATTTAGTTAATAAGACCCTAGTGGTTTGCCATTAACTTGGAATTAAACTGTAGTTCTGCCACTTAGTGTATCTGTGATGCAGTAGTGACAGGACACTATCCAAAAACAAATTTGTATGTCCTTTCCATTTCTCCATGTTTTTTAAGGGCACAGGCAAGTTAATTGGCTCCTGATGTGTGTATGTTGTATGCATATGAATGTGAATGTAATTGTAAGCTCCCCTGGGGCAGGCACTGACCTAATAATGAATAACCTCTACAAGCACTACTTAACATATTATTATATAAAGGATAGCAATACTAATGTCACATTTGCATTTCACAGCCCATGTATCCTAAGGGTTAGATTAGGGTTGCCACCTTTTCCTGAAAAAAATACTGGCCTTCCTATATATTTATCTTTTTTTCCTATTAATAACATTGGGATCAACCATCAAAAATACCAGCCATGCCGGTGAAATACCGGCCAGGTGGCAACCCTAGGTTAGATACAAATTCTATATTCAGTGTCTATTGCATGGACAGGTTTCTTAAGACTTTGCTGCAAACAGATTTTTTACTAAAGAAGTGCCTCCCAAACAATGTTTAAAGAAAACTCTTTTTTCATTTAAGGGGGCAAACTCAGCCTTCTATGTGATCAGTTGCATAGGATTATTTTAAAAAAAAACAAAAAACCCATAAATAGTGTTTAAAAAAAGGATCCCATTGAATTAGTGAGCTGTTTTAACTTGCAGAATTAGGCATGCTGTGCATGAGAAACATTTGGGGGGAGGGTGGGAACACAGCAAAGGATGTGCCAGTATTGGTTTTAAACAACCATTATTAGCCCCCTCCCTGTAGTTATCTATAGGAAACTGGGAATGACTCACAAACACAATATAAGAAGCTGCGGGTGATTAAAGTGTTTCATTGTGCCTGTGGCTTTTTGCTTAGCATGGCTCTCACTGGCTGGCTCTGAAGTGCTGGGAAGACTGGAGTAGAGGAGCTTCATTTGCAGCTGCTCTCACAGGTAAATGTGTGCTTGTCCAGATTTGTCAGTGTGATGTTGGAGAGTAAAGTGGCGCATGTTTTAATGTTTTAACTATGTGATGTATGTTTGTGGCTGTGTGTGGAGTCAGTACACTGGAGAACTTCATTGCTCTCTCTCTCTGTAAATGAGGGTAGGCTACTGCACTAGATTATAGCTACAATTGTAACCCAAGAGTTGGTAAACATAAACAACATGGAACATAGCATTTTGAAATAATGTAAAGGAGCAGATGGATAGGTTGCTTATTCTTGATGCTGAAATAATAACTTTCAAAGTAATGATGAAAAGATGGTTACTATTTAGAAAACGGTCTGTGCTGCTACTTGGCAGTTAGTTGCAAAGCTGGAGCACAGTAAAAGTGGCCCAAATGGCTCATTTAGATGAACCTTACTCCAGCTTTGTGAATTCAGCATTTTTTTTAATGGAGATAAAATGTTGTTCTGTGTGTTGCTTTCATGAATTTAAATTACAATTAACAAATTACACAGATGTACCAGAATTTAAAGCAATTTGTGGTTAGTGCTTTTTTTTGTATTGTCATTTTGCCTGTATGAATAATAATTCAGAAAAAGAGGGAAATTGTCAGTGATGCTGCTATTTTTTGGGGGGAAACATTTTTGGCAAAGGTAGTTTAAAAAAAAAAAGTTGCCTGATAGCTGTAGTACTGCACAATATCCATAGCAGCCAGTTCAGCATTTTCCATTGCTAAAGGGAGCGTGTGTAGATCAGACTGGTACAAAGTGGATTAAGCTCTTTTGAACAGGAGAGTTGTAGAAACATGGGTTAATTGACTGGAGATTTGTTTTAGGGCAGAGACAGACCCAAAGATTTGGAGATTTAGTCTGCCATCAACAAATTGCCTCTTCTTCTGTGACTAATCTCCCCGAAAATCCTTCCCGCAAGCTAGAATCTCTGGCGGGATGGCACTCTGAGCCCTTCATTTTCCGAAGTTGCCTCATAAGGATACTTCGGCGAATTCGGAAAAGGCTTTTCTGTTAGATTAGCTGCCCCAAAAAGAGGCGATTTGTCGCTGGGCGACTAAATCTCCCGAATCTTAGCTGTCACTACCCTCACCCTACTACTAGTGGGAACATACAGGTTTTACATTGTACTGTATTTTGTAGTGTAGATATTTGACCCTAATATTTTGTAGTACAGGATCCGTTACCCAGACAGCTCAGAATTATGGGATGGCCATCTCACAGGCTGCATTTTCTACAAATTCAAATTTTGTTAAAAAAAAAAGTACATTGTAATTGATCCAAAGTAATATATAATTAATCCTCATTGAAGACCAGTCTATTGGGTTTATTTAATGTTTATATGATTTCCTGGTAAACTTAAGGTATGAAGGTTCGTTATATGGAAAACCCCAAATCCTGAGTATCCTGTATAACTGGTCCCATACCTGTACATGACATCTGACCGTTGTAAAATTCATGGATGAATTAAAAGGATCACAGCACTAAAATAAAAAGGTTCTCTCATTGAGTGCCATTTACAGTGCAGACTCTGGTATGGTATCTCTGTGGTCCATTTAGTACTTTCATGGTGATGAAGAGATATCAGTGTGACTTGCTTCTATGTTCTTTGAATATATTTATATTGCAGTGCTTTACAAGGCATAATGGCCAATGGGGGTATAGTAAAAATGGTTAAGGTCACTGTCCTGAAGAGCTTACAATCTATATGAGATGGGCAGAGACAAATTATGCCTTGTGTGTTATACCAGTTAGGGAAACTTTTGTAAAAGGGCATTGGGATAACTAATGGTTACTGGGCCACAGCAAATCCTTTACTGGGCACTCCACCAGCTTCCCCAGATCAACTTAATTTGGGGGACCTTCTTTCAATAGATTCAGTGTTAGCATTACCATGTTTACATTTTTCTCCAGATGGGTGGGGAGGGCTGGGACAGTACTGTGTATTGCTGTGTTACTTTATTATAACAAGTTGTATGATGTGGTGGCATGCAGTGTGTTGTCACCCATACCTTTATAACCACATGAAAGGCAGAGCAAATGCTGACTAGGTAGATGTGATGTTTATAGGGTTTTTGTTTAAGGCAGGATGATTGTGTTTACTTTTCTAGGAATGTAAAAGGCTGTGATTGGAGCACTAAAGAGATTGCCTCTTTGCAGATCAGGCAACTCACTTACCATTAGCTGTTTTATTCATTTTATGGTTTGTTTGGAAACCATGACAATTTAAAGCTGTTTGCACAGCTTTTTATGCTAAATAAAAGATAGTACAAATCATTGTACTTAAGCTGGGCATACATGGCAAGATTGGCTTGTTGTCAAAGTCCTAAATGAGCTGATCTTTTCCCAGTTTGGGCATGAACACATTGGACCAAAATAGGCTAATCTGGCCAATGAGATGAGATATAATAGATGTTTGTGTTATCTAGTGAGGAATGTTTCAGGCATTGCGGCTGTCCTTTTCTAAAGTTACATTAAACTTGCCTGCCTGACATCTGTGCTATCTTTGGTTAAATATCCGTCATTAAGCTGCCCAGTCTAGAGAAGCCAAATCAGTGACTTTTATCCTGCCCCCATGTAACCTCAGCTTTAATCTTTTGTATATGTCTTTTGTAGTACCTTTTCAGGGCTATGGCATCTCCTTCTGTAGCAAATATGGTTGCCTTGGACCTTCCAATACTTTCCCCATTAATAACATAACTAAACATAATTTGTACTCGCCAAGTCGGTATAATAGCAGAAGTGGCCCAGTATGTAAGTAGAGATGATCAGTTCCTTCTTAATATTTACCCACTCACCACAAAATTCTATTTCTCCATATTTGTCAGTGTTTCTGCAAGCTTCTTGCACATTAACAGGAAGATTCTTGGTTCTCTCAGTACAAAGCTTCTATTGTTTGGCTTGTAGAACCATGAACTTCTCAGAAGTCATTAACACCAACTGCATAGAGATGGCAAATTCATTTTAACACCCAGTAATATCAGACAAAGGAAGCCGGTGAAGGAAATGAAATGTCATCCCACAGTGGTACATAGGTGTCTAGTCTAGTGTTTGTTTTGTGGCCTTTGTTTCCTCTGTGCTTTCAGTATAAGAACACATAGAATTTCTTCAGGGATGCTGGATGAGGTTAGAACCCAAAGGAAATTAGATTCATTTATTTTTCCTCCAGAGTTGTGTGTGTGTGTGTGTGTGTGTGTGTTTGTTTTATCTGTCGGCCAAACATTGGCTGTATCTACTATTGTACAGTTAAAATAAAAATTTTCTTCCATGTTCAGGGATCACGTTTGAGAAGTAAACCTAGAAAGTCATATTTTATTTGCTGTTGTTTGCCAGGAACTGAAGTGCAGCTGTTCACGCTGGAAGAATGTGTAACCAGAGTGTGTCGTGTCCATTCCCTGACAATTATGAAGCCGTCTTATTCCCCATAATCTACAGCAGTGTCTTTATAGTTGGTTTGCCGAGTAATCTAATAGCTATTGGAGTTATTGTTCAACTAATCAGGAAGAGAAACATCTTGGGCATCTACCTGGCCAACCTTTGTGCCTCGGACCTCATGTACATAATTACACTTCCTGTCTGGATTGTCTACACCGCAAAGAAGGACTGGCTATTTGGTACCCTCACCTGTAAAATTGTGGGCTTTTTCTTCAATGCCAATCTTTACGCAACTATTTCCTTTCTGAGCTGTATAGCTACAGACCGCTTTGTTGCCATGGTTTTCCCACTTCGTTCCAGGATCATCCGGAGCATGAAAACTGCTGTGGTGATTTGTGTGACAGTTTGGCTAATCATTTTGGGCTCACATTTTTACTTTTTAACCCGGGATAATGTTTTTACTTCTACCCAGAATGTGGAACTTTGCTATGAGAAATATCCCATGGAAAGATGGATGGCTCATCTGAACTATTTCCGAATTTTTGTGGTTTTTCTTATCCCATTGTTTCTTTTGGTATTTTCCTACTGCTCCATAATTCGAGTCATCTATCAAGCATCCACATTGGAAACAAATCAGAAGAGGAAGATAACTGGGCTGCTTATGAGTATGACTGCAATATTTGTGGTCTGCTATTTGCCATATCATATAGTCCTTTTTATCCGTTCCTATGTTAGTGACTTTGACTACTGCAGCTGTACAATAGAGGAGAGTATCCGCCCTGCTTATCGTATCTCCTTTGCTTTCACCAGTCTGAGCAGTGCCCTTGACCCTTTCCTGAATATCTTTGTGAGTGAAGGAGTGAAGCGGGACTTGATGGTGGAAATAAGGGCTCTTTGGTTTTATCTGATAGTCCGTCGGAAAGAGAAAAGCAAAATGAGGTGTCTTGATGTCTGTGAAGGTAATGTTCAGCGGAACAGTGGACTCCTGTGTACACACCAAACCAAAATGCAGTCTAGGCTGTAGATGGTATTTGGAATTAGAATTTTGTATTTTTTTTAAATGGAGAAGGGACAATACTCTTGAAAAGGCTGATTTCAAATTCAATAGTATTTCCCAAGGAATTAAATCTATTCCAGAAACAGAACATGTAGCAAAGACAAGCGTGTGCAACCCAAACCCTGGATCTGATGACCAAAGAGCTTCAGCTTTTATCAACTTACTGGCACCTTCTTTTAAAAGTTGATTCCTTTGTTATGGTAACTTGGAATACTATGGCAACGATGCCCTTGAACCTCAATATGGATGAACATACTTGGACACAGGCCTTAAAACTTTCTTCTTACAAAGAGAACTGCTCCTACTGTGTGTAGAAGATTCTATATTATTCAGTATTGGCAATAGTATGGAAACAATAAGAATATAACAGACCAATAGTAATGCTGTATAATAAATTGTTGTATTGATAACGCTAATAAAGTTCTTTGTAATTCTGAAGCATGATTTTATCATGCAACTAAGAAAACCTTTGGTCAACACAGTCCTAATTCCTGCAACATCTGCAATCCTTCCTTCAATTTTCTTCTGGTTAGTACTTCTCTGAACCAACAATTAAGTGGCAGCCAAGTCCATTGAATGAATTATTATATTTACTCCCATTGCCCTGCATGAAAAAGAATGCTTTTAACTTATGGCAGACGGCATTATGTGTCTTGTTACTTTTTTTCCCTCTATTATCCCTGTGTCTTTTGCTGGCCATACATAGGCTTACAAAGGTTTGTCCCCTCCAGATCAAGTTAGAAGCTAAGTGGCCTGTGGGTGGTGCCCACGTTGGCATATTGATGTGGTCCTCTCCCAATAGGCCCTTCATATTATCTGATCATAGGCCTTTGGGTCAAACGATCCATGCAGTTTTGCCTGCTGCAAGGATGAACAACTCGGGCAAACATCCACTCATTTGTCAACCTCTCTTAATAATGTGGTTTATGTGTGTGTGATCAGTTTTGGGGTAATGGCTAATGGGACATTTGGGAGTGTTTTGTTGCCCCAGCATTTTTGTACTTCCATGGGTCCAGGACAAACCCTCAATAAAATTTGAGTTAAAAAGAACACCCAGTACAGTTTAATGCAGGAGACTTGCTTAAATGAATTAACTGAATTAACAGGATCTAAAGGGAAACATGTGTATCATTTTCGGTATGAGCTCCTTCGGTTGGATAAATGTTTAAAAAAAAACAAAAACAAATGATATGTGAACTTCCAGATAAAAAGTATTTTTAATCTAGGGTTTCCACTTGGCCGGTAAAAATGTTGCTTGAGGACAATGATATTATAGGGAAAAACAAAAATATTGAAGGGCAACCTATTTGTGTAATTTACCCCTGCCTTACCTTGTTTTATGTCAAGTGATACATTCTGGGACTTGGAAGTAGCGCCTCTGCTCCACCACTATGCAAAGCAGAGACTTAAATTCCTAAAATCCATAAGTTCAGTGGCCATAGACGTACAAATCTAGTCTTATGTGGGACAAATGATTGTGCAGCGCAATCTCCTGACCTACCACTAACCAATCAGATTACTGACAGCCTGCAATCATATGAAAGTTTTATGTCTAATAAATAATAATGATCGAATGTTCGCCATGGTACATAAGTTGGGATGATCGATGCACAGTCCGAAAATTGTATGAAATGAATGACTATTTTATCTTTGCGTCTACGCCAGCTTTAGAGGGGCAATTTAGAGTGTTGTTTTCTGCCTTCCAAGCTATTAGATGCCAGGATGTGAAACCTGTCCTGTGTGCTATCAACCTTAAAGAAAACAAACAAATTATAATTTCACTGTATACTCGTATTTATTACTGGCACCTGATACAAGTAATCCTAAACTTTTTCCATGGACTACCTAGGATCTTTCCTTAAATAATAAGATGCAGAGACAAAACCATAATTCTTTGTGTCCTAATACTCTAGTGCTGTGGCTTTTTGATTGTGTAACTTTTCTTCTGACGAAAAAAAAAAAAAAAAAAAAAAAAAAAAAAAAAAAACAATGCAAGCAAAAAATAAATTGTTATGCAGATTTGAATCTGAAAAATAAACACAAAGCCTCAGCTGCTCATGAGACGTGCAGTTGCTTCAAATTTGGAATTATTTAATCAATAGCAGGGACGGCCCAATTAGCAAAGAAGGTTTGGAAACACTATGGTTTTTACAGTAAAACAATGTGACTGCTGATATATTTAGTAGGGCTGCAGTGTGCTATGGGTATTTTTAATTGAGTAGTTAAGAATATAGTTTTTAAATTGATATAACTAATTTATTAAAGCAATTTATAATAAAATGGGTGCTCTAGATATGTGTTAAACCACGTGCCAGTATGTGCCAGACTATATCTAAAATGGGAAGTTGATAAAATGCAGCTGCACCACAGCTGAATGGTTTGGAAATTCTTGCGTCTGCACTGTATATGATATTTTTGGTATGATATTGTTCCAAAGATCCCTGGCATTCTTTTTAAGGGCATTTTAATCTTGCTACTTCATGACATGCAAGATACTTGAAACTGTAAGCCTTAGGGCAAATTTCATAAAAATTACTACCTTTAGCAATAAATTTGTGTTTGGTAGTTAGGAGTTGAGAGGCATAGTTGCTGAATGTGTACTTTTTAAATATGCATTATTTCCTCTATTAAACCCATATCCACTGAAAAAAGTTTAAAAAATTCTGACCGTAAACTCATTGCTGGTAGTGAAAGGGTTATGATTGGACTAAATTCACTAAAGCACGAAGCGTCCAATGCTAGCGCTAATTCGCCAGCGTGACGTCATTTCGTAACTTTGGAAATTCACTAACACCGGCTCTGGCGAATTTTTGCTAGCGAAGTAGGTAGACTTGCGCAACTTCGCACCCTTACCCCAGGCGAAGTTGCGCACTGACAAAGGATCGT
>CM044445.1:60573909-60584409 GCA_024363595.1 Xenopus borealis
CTGTACGCAAATTAGGCATCACTAGCTTAACTGCGCTTTGCCTGGTGAATGAGTGGTAGTGCTACTTCGCTAACGTTCGTCGCCCTGAGCGTAACTTTGCATCTTAGTGAATTTGCGTAGCACTGGCAAAAATTCGCCTGTTAAGCTGTCCATAGACGCAAAGATCCAATCGTACTACACGTTCTATCGTTTGGACGATACTGCAGGTAGTTCTTCACGTCAATGGCCAGCTTTAGGCAGCTATTTGCTTACCTTTTCGTGGTTCTGTTGTTAGGCTGTTGGGGGGGGTGATATCACTCCAACGTGCAGTAAAGAGTCACTGAAGTTTATCAGAGCACAAGTCACATAACTTGGGGCAGCTGGGAAATTGACTGTCTATCCCCATGTCAGAATTCAAAATTGAATTCTGCTGGAGCAGCACTATTAAAGGATTTGTTTTTCCCATGACAGAATCCCTTTAATAATATCAAGCCATCCCTATAATCACTAGTAAGTACTACAGTGCAATTTTTGTTTATCAGAGGAAAAAAAAAAACAAGGGCCTCTGATTCTCTACCACTTTCCTAGTAATACTGCAGCGACTGTGTCAGCATTAGGGATTCCACCTTTTCTTGAAAAAAATACCAGCCTTCCTATATTTTTATCTTTTTTTTTTTTTCCTATTAATAACATTGGAATCAACCATCAAAAACACTGGCCAGGCTGGTAAAATACTGGCCAGCTGGCAACCCTAGTCAGCAGCCTGAGACTTGTTGCTCATTGGGAGCCACAGACTGGTCACGTGATGATGGCCTGAGAGAGAGCGAGACTGAGAGACTGGTTCAGCTTCAGTGTGGGTGGGTGTTGGGGAGAGAGAGATGGAGGAAGGAAGGCAGCTTGCATGTGCAAGCCAACATTATTATTGTGCATTGATAGGGGGCATTGCTACCTGTGGCTGCTACACCAAGGGAACCCACCAAACCTGTTTGAGTTTCTCTATATATATATTCTCTTTGGACAAGGTAGGTGTTACTGTGTGTATCTTCTAGTGTGTGTGTTCCTTCCTGTTTCCAGACTTTTTTTTTTTGTAGACTAAAACAAACAAACTTACACAGAGCTTACTATATAGGATACGCTGTTGTCTTAGCTGAGCTGCAGGCTAAATACAGTAAGGTGACTGATCTATTGTCTGTGGGAATTGTAATTGTAAAATGATGTATGGTGGGAATCCCCACCCCCCCAAATTATTTTTTGCCTAATAAAAGAAAATCTTATCCTAAACAAGTTTCTAATTTGTATTAACAATATTCATTTATTTCTTCTGACTGTGAAATGGGTTTTCCTCTGGATCGGTTACCCGGTTGACTACTTCTAATTGGTGTTAGGGGTCATAACTTTCCGTGAATAGAATATAAACAGCTAGACAAACTAAAAAAACATTGATATTTTGTAATTTACATTGGAAAGCTGTTTAGGATTGCATTTTCTTTCAATTTTGTTAAAAGCTGTTTTTGGCCAGACATCGCCCTTAAACTGATCAACTGACCTTTTGCTGTGGCTGCAGTAGAAGGCCCTGTGTAATCACTATATGAACACTAAAAGGCAGATTTATATAAGTGTGAGAATAGAGTTCACCACAGAAAAACTCGCCAACTTTCTTTTCATTACTATGGGATTTTTAGAAGAGTATTTATCAATGTGTGAAAATTTAAGGCTAGGGCTACGCGAGTCGCATCTCAGCCTTCGAAGAAACACAGGTCGAGCCGCACCCAGAAAAATGACCTCTGCTCAGTTGCACACAGATGTGATGGATTTCAGTGCAAAATCTCTGTTTTGATAAAGCTGCTCTACTGTAAGCAGCAAATGTTTCCCATCTGCAATAATGTAAATTGCAGGAAGGAAAACATACATGTTTCACAAGACAACTGCTTTACCCGAAAATACAGCCTTTGCTTCCTACCTTGTAGAACCCATTCTGCTTTTAGACACACAATGTAATACAAGGTACAACGTTTGCTAAAGGTTTAGCTTTTACTGGTAAAGCAAAAATCTCAGCGGTTACTGCATGTTGGCAGATGTTGTGTCTTAAAGGAGAACATAAACCCAAAAAATTTATGGCTAAAAAAGTTTTTTATATACTGAACTTATTGCAACAGCCTAAAGTTTCAGCTTGTCCATAGCAGTAATGATCCAGGACTTCAGACGTGTCAAAGGGGGTCACCATTTTGCAAATGCTCAGTGGGGCTTAAGCAGAACATGCAGTTGGCTTGTAATATAAGCTGAAGCAACAAGGCTGTTTATTATAATCTGATGCTAGTTGCAATGGTTTCTGTACTGCCATGTAGTAATTATCTGTATTGATAATCAGCTCATTATTGTGAGGTTAATATTCTATGCTTACTGTATAATGAGTGGGTCCCTAAGCTCAGTAAGTGACAGCAGGACAGAGTATCTGCAGTGAATCAGTAGAAAAGAAGATGGGGAGCTACTGGGGCATCTTTGGAGATACAGATCTTTACTGCTAAAGGGCTGTGGTTGCCTGGGGCTGGTACAGAAGCCCTAAATGTACAACATTTATAGCCTACTTTAGGTTGTCTTTAGTTCTCCTTTAAATGCTTCTATATGGTCTTTTCATAAGGTTGTTGCCCCTTTTAAAATTTACCTTTTTTTTTTAATTACAGGTATTTGCCGAAGAAGTCCCCTATGGCGTGTAATCAGAGCTGTCAATACTCTGGTAATTATGAAGCCACTCTATTCCCGGTTATCTACAGCCTGGTTTTTGTGTTTGGCCTTATTGGGAACGTGGCCGCTATTGGTGTTATTGTCCAACATGTGAAGCGAGGCAATGTTCTAGGCATCTATCTGGCTAACCTCTGTGCTTCAGACTTAATGTACATTTCCACGCTACCTGTTTGGATTGCATATACAGCTAAGGAAGACTGGCTTTTTGGGCCTCTGTCTTGTAAGATTGTGGGCTTCTTCTTCAATGCCAACCTCTACACAACCATTTCTTTTCTCAGCTGTATAGCCATGGATCGTTTTGTGGCCACAGTGTTCCCTTTCCAGGCCAGGTCCCTAAGAACTATGAAAAGTGCCCTGATAATATGTGCTTGTGTTTGGCTGATCATCCTGGGAACTCACTCTGTATTCCTTGGCCGAGATGAACTGTTTCGCTCCAGCCAAAACGTACAACTTTGCTATGAAAAATACCCCATGGACCAGTGGATGGCTCGTGTCAATTATTTTCGTATATTTGTAGTCTTCCTGATACCCCTGGTGCTTTTAATTGTATTCTACTGCTCTGTAGTTAGAGTGGTTCATCGGAGTACAAGCTTAGAGAAGGAGCAGAAGCAGAAGATTATTGGCCTTCTAATGACAATGATGGCAATCTTTATAATTTGCTACCTCCCTTATCATGTGGTGCTCTTTATCCGCTCTTATATCAGTGATAAAGACATGTGCACATGCTCTCTGGAAGTCAAAGTTCGTCCAGCTTATCGTATCTCCTTTAGCTTGACCAGCCTCAGCAGTGCCTTGGATCCATTTATTAATATCTTCATCAGTGAAAGCATCAGGCAGGATCTACTTAAAGAAATTAGGGCAGTGTGGGCTGGGTTTAGAATTTTACGTCACCCACGGGATTCTTTAAGAAGGAGGTCATCAAAAAGAACAGGCTATAACACAGTTTCCCACAACATAGAAAATGACAATCTTTTGATTGACCAAAAAAGGGAAGAAACAGTTTTGTGAACATACTGACAAAAATGTGAGTCATCGGCAATATATCTGTAATATTCAATGTTGGCCACAAGTTTTTTCCTCCCATTGTCTCCAAAAAGGCTTCGTAGGTACCGCACATCAGCATTTTTTTATAACTGTGAAATCCGTCATTCTTTAATTATAAGATCTCTTTTTAAATAAAAACCATTATCACTCCTATAAAGGAAGAAAAGAAACAGTTGTACAATGACTTTCCTCCTTTTATTTTTCACAAAGGTATAAAGCAAAGACATTGCTTGTAAAACCTCTGCTAATGTGTAGTTGTTTTCATTGACGTCTGCAGGGTACATACGGGTTTCTCCCTAATATCTGCATTTTCTGTACAATAAAATACATTTTATTAAATGATTTAGAAAACCAAGTACAGAAGTGGGAACTTTTACTCAAGAGTGAGAGGACATCACCTACTCATGCATGAACGTTACTTTCTGTACCCTAAAGCATGCATTCCTTCCATGAAGCATATAGCCAAACTGAGCAGTGCTCAGGCTTTCAGAAAGCTATTAAAAAAAAAAAAGCAGCACCCAAATCAACAAAATTTTTATGATGGCCAATTGCCCCCTGAGCTGGCTTTGAAGAACAATACTATAATACTACTTAATAGAAAAGGACAATGTCCAAATAATGCAAGAAGCACAGGCAGGTGTGTGACATCCTTTATGGACTGTTCATCTGCTAAGGATACTGGCACACAGTATGTTTTTTGCCCACGGTAATTCTATGCTACCAAGACAACAAAATGTTGTCCCTACTTTCCTTCCCACCAGCAGAATTGTAAACTGCTGGTCGAAAAGCATATTCATCATGTAGTAGCACAGAGCTGCATCGTGCGGCAACTTCAGGCTACTTAAGAAAGCACAGTGATGTTTTCGCATGAGCAATTTAAATTTATGGTGGGAAAAAAACGTTGACTGTTTTGTCACCCACAATGACAAAACCTCACAAGTGCCAGCATCCTAAAGAACTCTCTTGAACATCTGTTCTGCACTGTGCAAAAATAAAGAACAGTGACATTTAAAATGGAAAGAATACAACGTTTGTCAAATTCATTTCAAGGGGTTTGCATCTAATATTTCTAGAGTGGATGGTTAACCTTACTGCCAAAATAAATCTGCATCAGGACAGGCTCGGAGATTAAGACTAAGAGAAAAATGTATTTTGCAATCTACTCATCAACCAACCCTCAACTGAAAGTAGTTTAATTTCATGTGTTTGTCCTTTCTATAGTTCAAATCACAGATTGGACGAAGGCTGGTGCCTTCACATAATATTACAGGGGTTGTGCATAGATATATGTATATAGTTGCATATAAAGAACAGCTGAGATTAATATAGCCTGGTAAATCTGCAAACACAATGTCAACTATACTCCTACTAACACTCTAGAATTCTGCCAAACTATTAGCTACTGATAAACACGAGAGCTTAGCATTGCTAAGTAACAGTCACCTGACTTCAGACTCTTCTAGCCCTTTATCTACCAACACATGTTAAGGGAATCTGCCCCAGGGCAGCAACCCATCACTAGTGGCTATGCTTTACTACACTAGTGCACATTTCCACTTCTGTTAGTAATGAATTGCACAGGATTGTTTAACTTGTGTTTTCTTTAGGTTTCCCAAACTTTGGGATGTAGGTTTTCTGCATTTGATAAGATTCGGGTAAAAACATGAAGCTAGTGAACATACAAATCAATAAAGAACCGAGCAATATACTAAACATAATGCAGATTTAGATTGAGTAGTCAACTAAAAACTTTTTTTTTACCAATCTTGGTTTAGGGAATGGTTGCCTTCCGTGTACTCTGTCTTAAGAGGACCTACATTTGTATGTCTACAAAAGCTGTAGCCCTTGTTATCTGTAGGGTGATATCTTCAGTATGGATTTGTAGCTATGGGTTATGTTATTGGGCACAGCAAGAAAAGCAAAACCAGATGTGGCCTTTAAGGTTTAGCCAATCTGCACTCTAAATGCTCTACTTTGCGCTCAAATGAGAGGGTTGAGATGCATGCATACTTTAAACTTTTTAATCATCAGTGAAATGTCACGGATGGTTCAGTTAGTGTGCCAGACACTCAAATATTGCACTTAAAAAGCTAACAGCCTCATCAGCATTCCTTAACAATAATATGCCTCTCTTCATAAAAACCCTATCTAAAAATGGGCATTAATATTCATTTCCCTGTCCCTGCCTTTCAAATGAGTGTGTGCTTTTATTTTCCCCACTAACGATCCTCCCTTTAAAAGAAATTGGCGCCACTCAAAGACTTAATGCAACATCTGGAAGATTCAGCTCACAGTAATAGTTTTCAAACTGATGTTACCACCTAAGCCTGATTTCCAGTGGATGGCTAATTGCTTTTTTTATATGTATATAAAAATTTGGCTGTAGATATGATATGCATGTTCATCAGATCCATAGAGAGTATTAAATATATCTGCCCCTGTATAGCCAAGACTGAACATGAATGGAAGTTTACCGATGAAAGGGCAACCATTTGTAAACCCTTAGACTTGAGGTTGCAGGACAAAATAATCCGGGCAATGCATAGACATAAAGGTTTAGTCCCAAACTATGGCAGAAATCTAGCTGTGCATGTGTGGAAAAGATTAATTCTGCTTGTTGTCTTCTCCAGCTCTCACCAAAGGCAGAAGGAGTAGCAGTGGAATGTTCCTCGGTTTTCACTTTTTCCGACCACCTCCACTGGGTCTGCGGTCAGTCTCACGCTTTATGTTACCTTCATCGGTGGAGGAGGTAGTGAGAAGACTCTGGCTCCACCGGGAAATCTCTCCATGTTCTGAGACACATGTGGTTATCGCAGTAATCCAGTTTTTCATCTCCTCCTGCAAATATACATTTAAAAAAGGGAAATATAAAATACATGTAAATGCCAGGGAACAGAATACAGAATAGTGCTTTTGGTGAATAAATCTAAAAGCTATCAGACAAGCACTAGACTGGAAACATGCTGAATCAAATAACTGATCAAATTACATTAAGAATGTTTCATTTTGATTTGTAGGTGTAATGGTTTGATGGACATGCCTCTGAGCCACTGTTCTGGTAAAATACATCTCTATCTGCTCTAAGTAAAGCGAGTGAGTGCTATGGAGAACGCTCATATGACGTGATCCTGTAAAATGCTGGTTGACTCCTATGCAAACAGCCACACAATACAATGATGCAAAGTATGTGACAGCATTCAATGTTGCATTCTTTTGTTGGAGGTTTTGTGACAAGCCTGATCAATATGGCAATTTCTTGGCCAGGTATAGATTTGCATACACAATTAAATGTTTGTTGAAGCAGACATTCCTTTACCTCATCTTTTGCGTGAAAGAGGAATTCCCTACCATCTGTTGACCTACAAAAGTAAGAAAACTGGTTGTTAGAAGACTGAAGCCACTGTACCTTTTGCCAAATTCATGTCTCATGACAAATACCTTACCTGAGTTTGAACACAAATTTCTTCTTTTTGTATTCACTGGCTACCTCACAGGAGGCTCCAATCAAGTTCAGTAGGGGCTCACCACCATGTGTGGCCCCTGAGCTCTGACTCTTTGCATCCTTGTAGACCCCAAGATCTCCTTTGTTTAATACACAGTAAAGATTTACCCATGACCTGTGTGCATAAGTGAATATATAAAATTAGAAACAAGTGGGTCACAATGCAGCCAATTACACCACAAAGATACAAATAATAAGGTAGTTTATGATAAAGTACTGGGAGGAATAGCATGTATCCAGCAATTACTGTTTTGCACAACCTAGATTTTTCCCATGGTTTCTGCTGTTATGTTTCCAGCAACATTTTGTTGCAGGATCCAAGCTGGCTGCCTGCTTATATTGCATAAATGGTAAATATTTGTGTTTGTAAGGTAAAGCTCAAATCTCGTTTCTATTTGAAAACATGGTAATTGTCTGTATCAGGTGGAAAAAGTATAAAGCATACTTCTATAATATAGGGATAAATAGTTCTGGAGATCAACATTCTTTACTTCTGAAAAATGATTATGTAATAGAAAGCCTTTATTATACATTACAGCCTTTTTCTGTACCCCAAAAGGTCCCATTTTTCATGAGGTGATGCTCAAGTCAAGTATCTGTCATTCTACACTTTTAGTGGTAACCACTTCGAAAGAGCCAATGAAAATGTACTGTCCTTAGAATTTGGTATAGTCACACCATAGCTCATAACAAGGATTATCTGTAATAGTAAATAAGTATGGTTTGGATGATACAAGAGGCCCACAGCAGCTGTGAAAGTAATCACAGAAAGTTCTCATTGTTGCAGAAAAACACTGCTGGTCTTTGCCACAATACAGACCTATTTGAAGCCTTTTTACTTGGTCCATCCAATTCATGTTTCCTGAACAGATAGCCTTCTTGTTGAACGGTGTGGGTGGGAGGTGGTGGAGGAGGAGCACTGCTCTGTGCTGGGGCTGAACGTGACCTTCGTGCCTCACCAGGAGGTTGGTTAGGATCCTTGGGTCGAGGTCTTCTCCTTGGCTTTGGACGATCTCTGGCCCGTGGACGATCTGGTCTTGTTGTTCTTTCAGGAAGTTTGTCTACCCCATTGGCTAAACGGGCAGGAGAATCTCGGCCCTAAAAAAACAAAAAAATATTAGCATGATGTACATTAATTCTGCTGGAGCAGCTCTATTAACTGATGCCTTTTGAAAAAAAAAATGTTTTTCCCATGAAAGTATCCCTTTAAAGAAATGTCAAACCCCTTATTTATGCCTGCAGAAAACATTTCCTTAAAAAAAAATACTGACAATCTCATTCTTTTAGTCTTAAGTAGAAAAGATGCGTAAATAGTATCTGAACTGAACTTATGGGGAAAAAATGTGCTTCCCCGTCTTGCGCCGGCCATAATGGAAAAACCGCCATGCAGCCTGACTCATGTGGCGATTTCTTTTTCTGAAGTCGCCTGAAGTTGCCTCATGAGGAAGCTTTGAGTGACATCGGAAAACAAAGCTCCGCGTGTGTCATGCCGCAGGCGACCTCTCATTATAGCCAGCGCAAGACGGGGGAAGCGGTTCAGGGAGATTAGTTGCCAGGCGACGAAATCTCCCAGAATTGCCACGTGTGCCACTTACCCTTATGCCAATAGTTTAATGCAACCTTCTCCCCCACCTTGTCCCATCGTGAAGTGATAGATTCTAGGACCTGAAGTTCCACTGCTTTCCACAGAGCGTGGTGCAAAGATTCTCAGGAAACAGAGGGACTTCAAGTCCCAGAATACATCACTTCACAAAAGAAAAAGTAAGGGGTTGCATTACAGAGAGAGAGAGTAGGGGGATGGGGAACTGGCAACACACAAAGTAGCATGGGTTCATGTCAACCTATCTGAATATCTGGGCAAAAATACGATTTCTATTAACTTCTCAAAGTTAACTTCTCTACTGAGCAAAACAGTGGGTATATTTTCAACAAGTGATACTTTAAAGTGTTAAAATGATAAAGAGAAACTTCTTTTTTTTCATCTAAAAGCATGTGAGGAAACAATGTGCCTGTTTGATCTTCATCATCCTAATGCAATGAAAATACTGTTGTTCAACCCTGTCCCTTCAACTCCACAATATATCTTATCCACTATGAAGCAAAACCATAACTGGCATCAGCTTAATAGGGGCTACATGAGCATTGCTAACATGCAAAACTAAATAATCATCAGAACTACTAAAGAATAACATGAGAACAGGATCATGCTGGGAATTTTATAACCGAGGATAAAAAACAGACCCACTACCCATTACTCATGGGATTGGGGACAGTAGCCTGAGGGGATCATATGCTGCCCAACCCCTGAATTTTAGAGTAGGGCAATGGCAACTAATGATTTTGCTACAACACTTATCTGTGCCCCAGGGTGGTCAGCCCTACATATTAAAATGGAAATGATGTCATGATTTATTACTACTAGTAACATACTAGTAAACAAGAGACAAAGAACTCTAGTACTCTGGAGTAATCATGCATTGTTTGGATAATTCTGAGGAGACACACAGAGGTTGTGTAGACTTTATGGGGTATGAGTGCAGTTAATACAAATTTTTTACAAATAACCATCTCAAATGGAAAAACTTGATGGTAAGTACACAGTCTACTATAAGCAAGATACTTGGCTCCATGCAGATATATTGGTGTTGTGAAAGGTTTTACTACTTATCATGCGGTGTAAAAAGTGGAGTGAAGCATTACTGGTTACGTTGAGCACTCAATCAGCAATTAGATTTCAACAGTTAAGGTGGCCATACGTGCAGAGATCACCTTGACAAGAATACAGGCGGTCGGAACAAGGACCACATTAACCAATGAGGTCCTTGATCCCATGTAGGGTTGCCACTTTTTCTGGATAAAAATACCCTCCTTCTTATATATTTATCTTTTTCCCCCTATTAATAACATTGGGATCAATTATCATTTTTACCGGCCTGTTTCATCAAACTTTAGTAAAATGATTTGCTCTTACACCAGGACTGTTCTGAAAAGCTTCTTTCTCTTGTAGCTGCTCCACAATATCTGCCAAAGTAGCTTTTCTAAAGAAGCAAATAAAAAAGTTACAAGGTAACATTCTGACCTGAAAGCCAAGAAAATGTGAATTTGTACATTAACCGATTATGGTGTATTAGGAGAATAAAGGGTTATAATCCTGCCACTCACTTCTCATTTACTTAAAGTGGACCTGTCACCCCAAAAAAATATTAAAAATCATATTTTATCACATTAGTTAA
>CM044445.1:60591312-60615558 GCA_024363595.1 Xenopus borealis
CCTCTATTATGCGTTTAAGTTTGCGCTGTATGCAAATTAGGCATCGCTAGCGTAAATGTGCATTGTTTGGCGAAGCAATGGTAGCGCTACTTCCCTACCCTTTGCCGCCCTGAGCGAAAATTTGCATCTTAGAGAATTTGCGTAGCGCTTGCGAAAATTCACCTTAGTGAATTTGCCCCTGTATCTCATAAGTGTATGTATTTTTTTGGCTACAATACACTTTGAAGAACATGGATACATTTCCAGAATGGCTAATACAAAAACTTAAGCAAGGCAAAAATAACTCTGATGTGGCAATGCAGATTTGTTTATTAAGCTTACCTGAGTAACAAGAACTTGAATATCATGTTCAAAAGAGCTGAGTATCCTTTGCAAGGATCCAGCTGATAACTTTGCTTCTTGGGCCTTTACTTCAGGCAACCTCTGCTTCTTTTCCTCAACTTGACTTAACACTTCTTTGCAGTCATTAAAAAACTTATGCAGCTCATGAGAAGCAGCCAACATCTGAGATCTGGTTTCCATCAATTCCAGCAGATCAGCCCAAGCCTCATTAAGACCATCTTTCCATTCTGCAATAATGGCTGCATCTGAATGGCCAAAGTCAATGAGCTCATCCACCATCTGATTTACTGCAGAGATGCGTTCTTGTCCAATGTTGCCCGTCTCTGTAGCAAAATCTGTGAATTTCTCCTGAAGAAGCTAAGGGGGTACATAAACAGTGCAGACATTTACTTAAAGATGCACAATGTTATGAGAACTTGATATTTAGGGTTTGCAAAATTGCAGATCTCTCCCTGGCTTAAATTGAACCCAGAGCTCAAAATCAGCAGCGCTAAACATTTTGCCATCATTTACCTTAAAAAAGACATTAGGCAGCTAATTCTCCTTGTGAAATTGTCTCATCCTTTTTTATAATAACTTTATTTGCACCACAAGGAAACATACACATTTGAATCTTGTCCTCTTTTTAATTTTGAAAAGATGAAAAGCAGGTACTGTTCAATAAAATGCCCACAAAATATCTCTCGAGAGGGGGAAATTGCACACAGCAATGTGGTCTCCCCCACAAGGCTACATTTGATGCCCCACAGTGACTCCTGTAGTTGCATATTCTGTTTGCAATATCTTTATTTAGGTTTGAGTGATGAGCATTGAACGTGTGTCTGCTATTATGAGTTTTATTCTGGCCACTCCATAAAATTAAGCACAGCTCATTACTTTTGAGTAGAACAGGACAAGACAACAATGTATAGTTATTCTATCACAATTTTTGAATGGGTCATTTGTAAATATGGCCATCTAAGCTAGTGATAAGCACTTTTGGTGTACAGTAACCCTTTAAATAAAATATGTATCATATTCCTTTTTTTCTTCTATTTCTTCTTAGCTCTCTAGGGTAACTCTAATGTGATGTATTATTTAATTTTAAAAATGCAACCTTTACATATTTCCCTTATTCCTTTGTCTTTTGAGAAGTTATGCAGAAAGAATCCATTCCTCCATTGTTAGTGCCTGAAAAACCTTAGATAAGTGTGCCTTTAAACAATCTCTTCACAGAGCCACACGGTGAAGGCTGCGGCATAGATTATTTCCACTTACCGTCACATGCTCATAGTCCTGTCCAAGCTCTGGAGATCCAGCCACCACTTCTTTCTCTGCTATCCACTGCTCCAGCTCATCCACCTCACGACTTAACTGGAAGAGCCAATACTGCTGCTCCAGGCGTCCCTTCCGCTCATCCACCAGGTCCTTCAGAGACACGTAGAGCCGATCAATCTGAGACTGACGCCTACTTATCTGCTCGCTGTGCAAGGACAGCAGTCAGTGCATTAGTTAGGAACACTGTCTAGGAAGAGATGTGCATACATATAGTATATACTAACACCACTTTGCCTTTACAAAATAATCAATTGTAAGGACAAATGTATTGGTTTTTATAAGATATGTCAGCAAACAATGAAGAGCAACCCCCAAGTACCAATAGATTCTTCAAATGTCTCCTTAAACACGTTAGCTTAAAAATTCAGGTTGTTCACCAGAAATAGAGACTTTATCCAATTACATACCATTTTATTTATTTAAATTTTTTACAGTTTTTGAAAATATGAAGTTTAAAGTTTAATGTTCCTGTCTCTGGTGTTTCATTCAGGCATCTCAGTGATCCAGGTGCAGATTCTGAACCATTACACTATGATACATTAGTTGATGCATTTCTTAGTGACATCTGTGGAATATTAGCAGCTATTGTGTCAATTAGAACAGCTGCTCAGCAAGGCCAAATATAAGAAATTTTATCAACTAAATGTATCAATTTAGACATTTTACAAAGTTGCCAATGCCCCATCCAGAGCTGCTTAAAAAAGACATAAGGTGAAAAATTAAACTTCTAATTTATTATATTTATTAGCAAAAACGGTTACAAATAGAAAGTAGCTGGGAAAGGTACTTATTTCTGGTGAACAATCTGAACTACTACTATCTGAAAACAATTCAACTAAAAAAAGTATTTGAAATCTTTAGAAGACAGATGTAAATGGAAGTGAAGATCGCAACAAACATGTTAAATTGCTAAAACAGTAAATGGGAAGATAAAAGAAAAAGAAGAGCAGGAGCAGATGAGTAAAAAGAATAGAAGACAAGTGAAATGGGTGCTGATACAGTATAATTTGGGCTACCTGTTGTACCAGCATATAAACAGAGCTTCAACATTTATATATAGGCCACCCTCTTTAAGAAGCTGGAAAGCACCAGTGGTGTTGGACTGGGGTGTCAGTGCTTCAGGGCCCCAATCCCATTTGTGAGCTTTGTCTACTTTATGCCATCCCTTCCACCACACTTTACACTTTCACCTTGCGGCTGTGATCGGGGGGCAAGTAACTAACAACATTTTTTTTAAAATTCTAGTTAACTTTATCAACTTCTTCTCTGCATGAAACTATTTGAAGTTATTGCCCAGAAAGGACAGGGACCATTTTTCTGCATCAGGGTTCAACCTCCCTATTGCCTAGAAGCTATATAAATAGATTTGCTATTTAGATAACTGAAAAAAGGATTATGTGAAGAATTCACAGCATCAAATGTGATGCTAGCAAATTTACAGCTTCAAAAATCTACAGAACAGAGTTAATGTTTGGGCTACAGTGATTCAAAAATATTTTCTTTCTCTATTTACTAAAGTATCACAAAGTAT
The DNA here is from genome assembly GCA_024363595.1 of Xenopus borealis. NCBI lineage: Eukaryota > Metazoa > Chordata > Amphibia > Anura > Pipidae > Xenopus > Xenopus borealis. The sequence goes on from CM044445.1 coordinate 60,594,503, forward strand.
GGAGACTCTAAGATCTAACAGTGGCCCAGCTACATTATGATTAATGCTTTTTTCTCTCACCTGTCTGGGTGTCCCAGGTCCAGAAGAGTACGGCACTGTCTAGAGAGCTGAGCTATTGTTTCCTCATAATTCTCAATAGTCTGTTCCAGCATGAGGTGTTTCTTAAGGAGCTGCAAAGTGCTCTGTTCATCCTGGTGAGCACAATAAATTATATGAACAGATCTGAAATGTTAATGATATTCTCGTATTTTTAGGTTTGTATTTTCTAGGCATTTATGAATTCATTTTATGAATGAGGTAGAAATGCACAACTCTCCATTGGCTCACAATACACCTTGTCCCTGATCTTAGGCACCTGTTGATTGAAAAATATCAACCACTGAGCAGTTTGGAAATCAAAACAGAAGATGAATAACCCAAGAACTGAAAAAATAGGGAAATAAAAGTAACAGACCCGTGACAACTAGACCAGGGTTTCAGTCCATTTCTCACCTTCCCCTTCTCATCATTCATCATAACAAGTTCCTGTTCGCTCAGCCAGGTCTCCACTTCTCCCACATCAAAATAATAATGCTGCACCTGGTAGGTAATGTCGAGTAGCTGTTGCCTTCTTTCTGTCTCCTCTCGTAGCAAATTCCACATCTCCTGGAGGCTCTCATACCCGAGTCGCACTCCCTCTGCCTCTGGACTTTGGATGCTGGCTATAGCCCCTGCCCTTTCTAAAATATCTTCTACCCGAGGGGAGTGCACCTGAATCTCCCGTCTCAGGTTCTGAAAAAATAAAAACCCATCAATGTAAAATTATAAAATATTGACAAATACCTAAATTAAGAATAAGCAATACCTAAATATAGCAGCTCAAAATACAATGCAATTTTTCTAATTCTGCCAGGTCTCAATTAAAAATGCAGACTGTTCCGTCCATGTTTTACCTCCCACCCTGCCTTTTTCTTCCAGAATGCCAGGCAGTAGGTGGCTGCAGTGGAAAAGTGTAAGCCAACACAAAAGCATTATGTTGTGTTTATTGCACATTGCTCAATCTGCCACAGAATAGCATCACGGGGTTGTATAATATCTGCTGCTTCACTAAAGAATTTAGACAGCATTCTAACAGCAAAAATATTATATAATAAACAACATTTTAAGTCACTGAAAGCTTTATAAAGTTAAAATTGTGTAGAAATTGTATACAAATGTGTAACACCGTATATTATATACAATGCCAGCATGTATTTGAAGGACAATAAAAATCCAAATAAAGTAAGATAAGAACACACACATAATTTAATCTAAAAAAAGGCATGTGGCACACTGGGCTTTTTCTCCTCTTACATAAAAATCAAGATGGAGAAAAGTTAGATACAGTCTGTGTTCTCAATGCACCGGCAGGAGCATTAAAGGGATACTGTCATGGGAAAACGTGTTTTTTCCCCAAAACGCATCAGTTAATAGTGCTGCTCCAGCAGAATTCTGCACTGAAATATATTATTAAAGAGCAAACAGATATTTTTATATTTAATTTTGAAATCTGACAAGGGGTTAGATATACTGCCAGTTTTCCAGCTGCCCCAAGTAACGTGACTTTTTCTCTGATAAACTTCAGTCACTCTTTACTGTTGTACGCAAGTTGGTGTGTAGCTTGCCCCTCCCTTTCCCCCCAAGCAGCCTAACAAAACAATGGGAAGGTAATGATATAACAGCTCAAAGCAATCACATCAATTGTACAAGTGCAGGGAAACAGTTTATTATATTTTAATTACTTTAAAATACTTTTTTTTGTGTTACTGTCACTAAAGTGGCTTTTTTGGGCTTTGAGATAAGGAGCAGCTTATTATATAGTGGGCACTAAACTAGAAAATGAAATAACTCAGATATTTCTTATTTAAAGTAAAAGGCAAAAAATGTATGCTGAAACTAATTCCATTATTTATTCCTCAAAGAAAAAGAGCTCAGAAAAAGTTCTGTGGATGTGTTTCCCAGATATGTCATTTTAGTTATAGGGGTGAAAGTGTCGGGATGCTTAAAAAGTATAACATTTCTTTGTGTATTTTGTTTACATGATTGAAATAATTGCTGCTTTTCATATGGAATTGCCATGCCTAGAAAGGTTGACTTCACACACCAAATTGAACTCGCACCTGGTTTTTCTTGATGAGTTGCTGCACAGTTTGAAGATTGCTCCCATGTTCCTTGGAAGTAGCAAGAGGCAGTCGCTCTTGCACCCAGAACTGTCAAAAATGAATTTTAAATAGCATTACAGCAGATATTGCCCACAGTATTACCATAAGTCTGCAGATGAATAATAATGTTCTTTTCTGAGTTTGACAAGAAAACGTCTAGCTAAGACTCAACTTAGACTCACAATTTCATCCTCGAGGTCTCGAGTAACCTGATGCACCTCTTTGGAAGCCAAAAGAATCCTTCTCCTCTCCTTCAGTGGCTCAATCAGGCGAACAATTGTGGTTCCCACTTCATTCTGCTTCTCTTCCACTGCCTTTTGATTTGCCACTTCCAGAGGAAGAGAGGCAATCTGTGCTTGCAGTTCTCCAACTTCTTTGTACCACTCTTCCATCTGTGATTCCATTGTCTGCAGCAAGGGAACAATTTACAGAGCAAAGAATGCTTGGAAGAAAGACCATTGTGTTTTTCCTCAGTATTGAAATAACTACACTAAACTATGGACAGTCCCATCATATCTACAAAGTAATAAATAGTACGATCAAGTTCTCACATTGACATTAGCACAAATAAGGATATAATCAATAAACAAACCCATCTAACATCCTTGAACTATACAATATTAATGTGTGTAACTTGTTGGAGAAAGAATAAAGTAGCAGGAGACAAAATCAGTTGGAAATCATTTCAGCTTGTTTACATCTACTATACATTTATAAATGGTTCATACATCGGTGATTTATCATAGAATCTCTGTGAAGTGAAAGAACAACTTTTCATTCGTTATCCTAGGACCAATGTCACACAGGACTGGAAAAGCAGATCTGTTCTTTTCGGCTGCCGTTTGACAGCCCTTGCTTTGGCTTGTGTCCAGACACACGAGTGGATTCTGATGCAAAAAAACTAAAATATGTATTTGTGAGCTGTAATCCATGCATTGGGGTATATTTCTCAAAAAGTGAAATTAGAGATTGCCACAGCCCTCTAGAGTGAAATTCAAAGGGTGAACCTTCACCCAGTGATAAATACTCTTTTCAAAATCCCATAGAAATGAATGAAGAGTGGCGGAATTTCACTCTAGAGGACTGTGGCAATCTCTAACTTCACTCTTTGATAAATATACCCCATTGTGTCTGCAAGTGGAGAAGTGGATCTCCAGCCCCATGTAACATTATCCTCAAAGTCATTGGCGTTGATTTATGAATCGATCCTTCTTCAAAAGAAGAATCTGCTGCCCTGCTGCTCCCCATGTCCTTTTAACTGCAGGGGGGATTTTGGCATGAATTGCAAAATGTTGCAATTTAGTGATGAAATCCGTCGCTTCTGCCTGCACTTGAGCAGAAACAATACTTCTGGGTGGAAGCAAGACAGCCAGAGATCCGCCATCATCTGGACCTAATTCTAATTGTTTGATTGCCGATTGCTTGGCATCGGTAACTGTTGCCATTTACAATTTATGTTAGCAAATAAGCCCAGTGTTTAGGAAATTGAATAAAATCATTGAAGCATTTAAATCACATATTCCACTTGGAATTAGCATGGTTCAAAAATAAGATAACTGCAGATCAGTTAAAAACATTGCTCCATGCTAAGCATGATCACATGATCTTGAAAACATATACACAGATATGCAAGACCCTGCAGTTCATTTAGAGTGAAAGGAGATCAAATTGTTAAACAAAATATTGCCTCTTAGGAGAATATAGCTGGCAGTCAAAAATGGGCAAGAGTTGACAGGACATTGCCCCAGTTCCTAGGGCATGAATCACCAGTTATATATTATATATACAGTATTAGATTCATGGCGGGCCTCAAGGCAACATTTTGATCTCCACACATAACAAAAGTATCCTGTAACTCAAAATTCACAAAAATCTAATTTTAATTTATAATTAGATGTTAAAAGAGCTTTTGTGTATTGACACTATACCTTACGTTGCTTGTACCCTCGGGTACTTAATTATAGGTGTTTTGAAATGGATTTTTATTCATTTTGAGTTACGGGATACTTTCGTTACGAGAGGAGATCAAAATGTCGCCTTGAGCCCTGTTATGAATCTAATATATGTATATATCTGCACCAAGGATACGCTACAAATATTCAGCTACCTGCTTGCAAATACACACCCTTTTTAAAATGTAAACAACGCTGAATGATTTCTCATGAGACAGAAGAAAGTGGAAATGAAAGATGAAGGGAGAAAGAAAAAACAAAACAAAACAAACTACTATACCCCGATGCAGGCAAGCAGTTTGGGCTGTGAGACAAACTGCATTGTGGTGTTGGAAGGAATGCACGGCTCTTATCTGCGACATGCTGTTAAAAGGGAGAATGGATCATTGTTGGATGACAAGCACAGAGGATGAAACTTTCTGTACCACTAGCTAGAGCCACTTCCATCCCAATGCTCATGGCATGTAAAGCAAAGGAAGCTACCAATGGCATGGAACATACAGATGGGATTTTTAATGGCTTGTTTTTATTTTAACTCCTCATTTTCAAATTTAATAGCATTTAATTTAGAAATTCCCCAAAGGTCTTACACCTATTGTAAAACAACGCAGACTATAGAATTTTCAGAAACTGAACAATACTAGTTTTTTACATGTATAACCTACCATTAATATAAAGAAATGTTTGTGTTTATATCTACTTCTCAGCATTTCATAAAATTTTTCTTTTAGATGAAACCCACATGATTTCTGGAAAACAAACTACTGATTCAGCATTTGAATATTAGAATATAGTCTTCTTTTATTAACTATTCTGTACTGGATGAATTTTCAATCTGAAAATCAGACTGGACCACTCTTTTGGAGTTAGGTAATAAAAGGCAATAAGTTTGCTCAATAGCAGTAACCCATAGAAATCAATTATCAGCTAGCATTTACTGGTCGCTTGTTTAAACGCAAACATCAAATTGGTTGCTTTGGGTTACTGCTTCTGGGCAAACTTAGCATCTTTTTTTTTACAAGTGGGGGTTTCTCTCTTTGTTAGGAATTTTTGTCCTGTAGCCCTTCAGCTACAAATTTAAGTCAATGAGTCTAAAGACCCCCCATACACAGGCAGCTATAAGCTGCGAACAAATTAAATCAGCAGCTTATTGACCAGTGTATGGAGCCCTCCGACAGCCTTCACAGATTGATATCTGGCCAAAAGTCAGCCATATGAGCAGTGTTAAAAATCATGTCAGATCGAGGACCGTATCCGTTTGTTGATGTGGTCCTCGATCCAACTGCCCGTATGTTCAACGTTGTGATTCAATCGTTGGGCCACAGGGCCCACATTCGTATTGGCCTGATATCGCCCACCTCAAGGTGGCATGGTTGGTTTATCTAAATGAGTGAATCTTTGTCCAATTTTTTGTCAACCAAATTTGTGTGATCCCGTTGTACTTTGGGTCAATATCCAGATCCTAATAATGTCTGTGCAGATCCATTGGGTCCTCTCAATGCAGAACACACAGAATTGTCTATCATGCCCAACAGATATCTGTCCAATTTATGTCCACATATTGGTCAGACTGACTGTTTAGAGGACCTTGTACACAAGCAAATGACCTGCCAAATTGGTCTGTAGAGGTCTAGCAGCTCTTATTGCCTTAAGGTGGCCATACACGTAGAGATCCGCTCTTTTGGCGATGTCGCCAAACGAGCGGATCTCACCCCAATATGCCCACCTTGAGGTGGGCGATATCGGGGTGATCCGATCGTGGGCCCTAGGGCCCAACGATCGGATCAGTACGTGCTGTCCAACGGGATTTTTTATCCTGCCCGATCGACATCTGGCCGACTTTTGGGCAGATATCGATCGGGAAAGCCCGTCGGAGGGCCCCCCACACGGGCCGATAAGCTGCCAACACAGTCTGTCGGCAGCTTTTATCTGCCCGTGTATGGCCACCTTTAGACTGGTGCTAGAACCCCTCCCTCTCCCTGCTGTAGGGCCCCCTACCTCCCCTCCCCCCAGGCTATTGCCCCTAACGTGTCCCTTCCTTGTCTTCCTTGACGGCGCACATGCGCAGTAGTACCAACCAGCAAATGCATCCTACTGTGCTTGCACTACAAACGCCATCGGGACAACGAAGAAGACGGTGCAGAAGAAGATGGCGCCCGTAAACCTTCCAGAAGGGGACTTGCGCTTTGGGGTAATTTACACGTTAGGGTCAATAGCCCGGGTGGGAGGTAGGCTGGGGGGAGGAGGGCCTAAGGGAGGGAGGCAGCTTTTATCGGTCCGTGTATGCCCAGCTTAAGAGTCAGTAGTTTCTATGACAATTAGCAGTTGCTCTTCATATTTTGTGAAATATTAATATTTTTGGTTGAGAAGTTGTTAGCCCTCTATAGCCTATGTGTCACATAAAATGCTGTGTATGACCAACTTGTTTAGAATTTGAACTTTCCCAAGGAAAATTCATGGCTACACTTTACCCTAAACAGCTCCTTTTAACAGTTGATAACTTCAGTCCGTCTGAGCTACTGCTCTAAAAACAGAAGCAATGGGAGTTCACTAGAATGATGAGAGTGGTAATCGAACAGCAAACAGGCAGGAGCTGGGTAGGGATGAGGCAACTGATATTCATAATGAAGTAGAAAAAAATCATCTGTTGAATATTGCTAGACCAAAATAGTTGTGCTTCTGTTTCCACTGAGCTAATATACATAAATGTACTATAGAGTACCGTTATTCTTTTAAAGCTGTACTCACCTCAAGCTTTTTGAGTTGAGTGTTAACACTGGAAACATCAGGTACTGAATCCACTGGCTGCAACTGTTCTTCTAAATGGTATAACCTTTTGCCGAGTTCTGAGTAGTTCTGCACCACCTGGTCTGCCTTTGTGGCTTGAAAGAGTTGCTGGGCCTTGGCCTGGGTACTTGACTCCAGTTCAATCCAACACTGTCGGATCTCCTCAAGCTTCTTTTTCACCACCCCAGCCAACTCTGGCTTTTCTTGGATTAGTTGTTGACCTTCCTATGAAAACCAAATGCAAGGCAGCGTGTCCCACTTACAAAATCTTAGTTTCAGATAATGCTCACATAAACACAGGGGCATGGATTGTGCTGAATGCTGAGCATTGCCAGTGCATGCTTGGAAAGAAAGCATAGTGAGGGCTTGCCAATTGAAAGTTAAAAATAAAAGCAGTTACAAAGACATACATCATCTGACAATTATCACATCCCCCTCCCCCTTCAGTCACGTGTGTGCATGGAGTTGGTGTGTGATGCAGCACAATCTACCTCCACCATATACATGGGGTACCACAGATAATGTTATGTTGGTCATATATGAGGCATTAGAATGATTAAATACACAATCACAATGTGAGTTTATGCATACACTAAACCAATGCAGTAGCACACACAGGAAGGTTGGACCAATATTCCCAAATATTATTTTCAATCATTGTCACAGCATTTGTGCGGTCTCTCTGTACCCAAAATACCATAGGCAGAATTATGGTGATTATAAGGCAGTGGTCACTCTGTATTAAGTAAGGAATTGAGTATGGCACTGTATGCAGATCACAGTCAGCTGAAGTACTGTACTTCTTATTTTGTTACAGAATGTTCTTATGCTTTATATTTTGTTCTTCCCATAAGAAACATTATTTCTTGTTTACACAGAATGAAGCTGATAATAGGATTAAATGCAAATTACAGTACTCTGGAGAGAGCTAGATAAGGAGCTGCTATAGAAACTGATTTTGTAATAAGTGGGTCAAATCTGACTCCCTTTTATTGGTTTCATGGCTATAAGACTATGCAGCCTATAATATGTTTTATTACCATACCCTGGGAGCATTTATTAGGCAAAGATCATAACACCATGCAATGCACATGTAAACTATTCCAAAGCGATTGACACTTTTACTTAGCATTTTGTTACTGTGATTAAAATGTTCCATTAGTCCAGTAATTATTGACACAGGGATTACAAGAATATACTGGCAACTGGAGTCATTAGTGACTCAATCATTGGGGCTCATATATTAAGAAGGCACAGTATGGACCTTCATTACACAGATTGCTATATAGAAAATGTGTCCATGCAGAAGCTACAACAAAGTAGTAGTGCATGTTTGTATGGGATGCGTTATCTGGAAACACATTATCCAGAAAGCTCCGACTTACAGAGAGGCTCCCAGACTCCATTATAATGAAATAATCAGAATTTTTAAAAATGATTTCCTTTTTCTCTGTAATAATAAAACAGTGCCTTGTACTATATCCCAACTAAGATATAATTAAAGGGGTTGTTCATCTTTGAGATTACTATTACTATGACGTAGATAGTAATATTTCGAGACAATTTGCAATTGGTTTTAATTTTTTTTATATTTGTGATTTTTGAGTTATTTAGCTTTTTTTCAGACCTCCAATTTGCAGTTTCAACAGGGGTTCAAGTTACACAAGCCATCATGCACTGATTTGAATAAGAGATTGGAATATGAATAGGAGAGGCCTGAATAGAAAGAGGAGTAATAAAAGTAGCAATAGCAGTACATTTAGAGCCTTAAAGTGGCCATACACGGTGAGATCAGCTTGGTTGGTGATGTCACCAAATGAGTGGCTCACTCCCCGATATGCCCACCTTGAGGTGGGAGATATTGGATCACAGTGGAGGAGGTACGGGTGGTTGGACAGCATCAACGAACAGATGTGGCTGCAATCCAACGGATTTTTAGTCCTGTCCAATCAACATCTGGCCAACGTTCGGCCAGATATGGATCGGTTAAGCCCGTCGGAGGGCCCCACGCATGGGGCGATAAGCTGAAGACTCAATCTGTCAGCTTTTATCAGCCCATGTATGGACACCTTTAGAGAGTTTGCTTTTTAGATGGGGTCAGTGACCCCTATCTGAAAGCTGGAAAGCATCAGAAAAAGATGGCAAATAATTAAAAAACTATAAAAAATAAATAGTGAAGACCAACTGAAAAGTTTCTTAGAGATGGCCATACTAAAAGTAAATTTAAAGGTGAACCCCCCCATTAATCCTTATAGGAAGCAAAACAAGCCTATTGGGTTTATTTTAGGTTTACATGATTTTCTACTAGACTTAAGGTATGAAGAGCCAAATTAACATATACAACCTGTATAGGTTTATTTTCATAATGCTACTGTATACCCAGCTCAGCATCCCATTTTAGTGCAACAAATAAAAATACTCAGTAGTAAATTCAGCAGCACATGATAGACACAGGAGAAAGAGCTAAGTGGACACAAATAGCATGACATTTTTTTTAGTAAATTATTCAGGCCTAGATCAGCTCTGTACAGCACCCCACAGATTACCAGAGATAGCAAAAAGACACTGTAACCTTTTTTTTTTTTAAATAGCCAAAATTAAGCTCTTCTAGTGCAGAGAACCACAATTGCATTCTGAGGGAAGAATCAGCCCTGAATGTACAGCTCTGTGGAATACATTGTCACTTTATACAAATGGTAAATCACAGCAATACCTAGAAGCCAAAAATATTTGTAATTAATTTTTGCTTCATAAATGTAACTCTGTTCACCTTGCCACTTGCTATAATCCAGTACAGCACAGTGCTATTGACTAATAGGAGAACCTGTAATGTTACAACAGTCTTAGGCTGAAATTAGATACTGGTATGGGACCTGTTCTCCAGAATGCTCAGGACCTGGTCCATCCCGCATAATTAATCTTTTTCCATAATTTAGATCTCCATACTTTGTCTACTAGAAAATCATATAAACATTAAATAAACCTAATAGATTTGATTTGCTTCCAATAAGGATTAATTATTTCTTAGTTTGATCAAGTACAAGGTACTGGTTTATTATTAGAGAAAAAAGAATCTGTAGCTTTATGGATAATGGGTTTAGGAATAACAGATCCCGCACCAGTACAGGGCATTTTGGACAAAGTGGAACAGATTAAGCTAAACAGGTGAAAATATTGTTAGTGACCAACCAAGAGCTTTGGTTTGACTAATTCAACAGAACTGTGCATGTGCCTACGCATAAGAATAAATAAAAATGTTGCTCAAACTGTCCAATTGCAACTGCAATTCCAAATACATACTCTCAAGCCCTTATCCAACGTTATTGCTAGTCAGTAAAAGGGAGCTCTGCCATTACATTTTTGTGGAGCACAGTTGTTCCAGCTACTGAAATCTGGTTTAAATTTGAGAGCATACAGCCCAGGTTATTGCTGTAAATATCTGTGAAAGGGACAATGACTTTTTCTCTATATATTTTTAAGATATGTAGAGAAAACAACAACCTCTTCTATGTCCTCATGAGGGTTAATTGAAATATTATATTTCCTCCCAAAGACAACTGCCAGAATAACAAGAGGAAATGCTGGAAACATTGAGACTTTATATCTCTGCATTATTTATTACGTTAGAGTATATATTTCTGAACTGGTAAATTCATGCTACATGTTCTTGTCTGTGAAATATTGATTTCCTCTGAAATTTCGTTTACCTTTCCACTTCCCGCTCATGTGTTACTCTGCTATTGGAAAAACAAGGTGGACTGGAAAAAAAAAACCAAGTGTCTTTTAGATTTAGGAGTAATCCAAAATGCACCCAACGATCTGGCTTCAACTGAATGTTTCGTACTGTGTTTTGTAGCCTCTTCTTTGGGGGGCGAATAATCTCCCTGAAACTTCGGGCGACATTGGAAAACGAAACGAAGCACGTGTCATGCCGTGGGCGACTTTTCATTATAGCCGACGCAAGACAGGGGGATTTAGAAGGCCTGCCAAAGTGTTGTGGAAATAACTATAGACAAATTTATAAACGCAGTTCTATTTTGAATTGGCACATATAACAATGCGGATACCTGTGTCAATTCATCAGAAGGTGCCTGCTTTTAGTGCTCAGTACAGCTAAGAGAACAAATACCCATCCAAATTGCTTGTGAGCATTAATAATTCAGACAAATTCAATCATATATTTGTGAGCATTTCACATGGTAAAAAGACAATGATAGTTAATAAATGAAGCCCTGAATTAATGTACCAAGTGGAAATGGATAGGTGCAATATCATAATTTTAACCAAGCCTCAATTTAACCTCCCACAAAATTAAATTACTGTTACAAGGCAGCTTGCGAGTACACTAGGGGTAATTGACCAGAGATGCATACCGCCAATATTTGGGCAAAGTTGCAAATGTGCAGTTAGCAGTATTTTCTTTTCAGGATTCTCCAGAATGCTGCAGGTCTCTGCTTGCACAGGGTAGGTATTAAGTGGCTGCTACTGGGCAAATAGTATGTATAAGGCAGTATGAGTAAACTGAACCTTGTAGACAAAACATAACTGAAGTCAGAACTAAAGGTAGGTCGCACAGGCAGAAGCATATAGCTCAGATTTTGGGAAAAGGGGGTGTGTGTGTCCATAAAACAGGGTTACTGTGATATGTGCAAATATTTGGTGAGCAGCTTAACATTAGACCAGTTTTGTCTCTCCTTGTTCTTCCCATTTAGCTGACCTGTTTGCATACTAACTCTTTCAGAAAGGAAGGACATTGTGGTGGGGGCACACAGATAGCTACAATTGCCTTGGGTGCCAAAGCTCCTTGGTTCTGACTGAAATAGCTTGTATTAGCCAGGAGCCAGATATTGAGATACAGTGCAAAATCACGGCAACAAAAGTACAGGGCCACAGCTATAAAGATCTGACAATAAACCATGCAGTTGTTTGTTTTTTTAGTTAATGAGAACTGACAGATAATTCCAGTTCTGGTAGTAATCAGACTGGCACTGTAATAATTCAGTGGGCACTGCAATTTAAAAATACATGATCATTTAAGTGCAAGTAGAGTCAGTCATCTATAATGGATGGACTTCTCTTACCTTTTCTATCTTCTCAAGCCAACCTTTATTCTGTGAGAGCTCAGCCATAAAAGCCTGGTGCTTTAGCCATTTCTTATGGGGTTTCTGAGACAGATCCCTTGAGCTTTCTCGAGCCATCAGCGTTTTCTCATGGACCCAGGCATCCAGCTAAAAGGAATAGAGACCAGGCTGAGGTAAGGGGTGCCCATGGCTTGGTGCATAGGAAACCTTGTACAATGTAGCCGTTGGGTTACTTGAGCTGAGCCTAGTGGACACTAAAGGGTTTCAGGACTATCCACAGAACCCGTAACACGATGTAATGGGTTGTTTAGGGGACGGGAGGGAGGGTATTCAGGAGGAGCAGTGAAATGGAAAAATGAATAAAATAGGGTCAGAGATACAAGATGTGGGGCAAGCAGACAAGCAAGAAATTAATAAATATAAATAAAAATAAACAAATGTGCACAGAGGACTAGTGAGCTTGAGAGATTAAGAAAGGAGGGAGGAGTGTAAATAAAAGAGAATAATGAATCAAGGAGTATATCCAGAGACGCAGTGCCTGTGGGTTCCTGTGTATTGGCTGCTTTTTACAGAAGCAGATGCTGTCAGTGCAGAATTGTGTGCATTGCTGTTTGGTGCAGGGAGCTTCTGTATCCGTGGAAGGGGAGGGCTGCCTGATCAGACTTCTTTCCAGCACAGCTCTGAACTGACTGAGCTAATAAGGCCCTGCTTTTCTTGGCACATGCTCACTGCTTGCCGCTCTGTCTACGGTGAAAAGGCAAGGTGGGATAGTGGAATTACCCCACTGCAGTGAATGGGCAGAGAGGGGGGGAGGACCAAACCTGGCATGCGTCATCTCGCTTTCTCCCTCCCCCTAACTTACTCTACCCTCCCTTCCCTTATGCCTATTCTATTTCTTCTGTCATTCACTCCTGTAGCCTCTGTCACATTCGTCTAAATTCCTGTCCCTCATCATTTCTCCCTCATACAAAGTTCTTTCTTCTCCCGTAGTACCTTCCATATAACTATTCTTTTCTGTATCTCTTCTTTTGTGTAATCGCTCTTCTTTCACTGCATCTCTTTTCAGTGCCTAGTCTTTGTTTTCCTAATATATTTTATTTACTCTGTCTTACCACAGCAAATTATTTAGTTGCTAAAAATTACTCTCCATCCCACTATTTGTCTTCTCTCACTTCTCTTCTTTTAATATTTTATTTGTCTCATATGAATCCCTGACAGTCCTTTTTTTGTTAGCTTTATTCCTTCTCAAAAACAAAAATCCTCTTCAAAAAAGGCCTGAAAAGCATGCTACTGATTTCCTGTTTAATTTAGTAGGAGACATTGCAAGTGATGTGAGGTGCCCTTTTAAAGGAGAACTAAACCCTTAAAATGAATATGGCTAAAAATGCCACATTTTATATTCTGAACTTATTCCACCATGCTAATGTTTCAGCTTCTCAACAGCAGCAATTAACCAGGACTTCAAACTTGTCACAGGGGCTCTGAGCAGTTCTTGAGAAGCTAAGCTTAGGGGTCCTCCCAAATTATCAAGCAGAAAATGAGGTTGGCCTGTAATATAAGCTGGTGCTATAAAGCTGATTATTAAATTCTAATGTTAGTTGCACTGGGTTCTGTGCTGCCATGTATTATTTATCTGTATTAATTACGAATCAGCCTTATATTGTGACATTTATATTCTAAGTGTACTGTATTTTGTGAGCAGGTCCCTAAGCTACATAAGTGACAGCAGCACAAAGCATAAGCAGTGAATCAGTAGAAAAGAAATTCGAAGCTGCTGGGAAATTTTTGGAGGCACCCATCTTTATGCTTTCTTACCAGCCCAAGGCAACCACAGCCCTTTAGAAGTACTGTACATTTCTAGTCTACTTCTTTAGTTAGGCTTTAGTTCTCCTTTTAGTGTTAAAATGTTTCAGAGCCGTCCTGTTGAGTCTTCCACTTATCTTTTCCTCTTTAATTTCAGTGATTCCACATTTCTTTCTCTCTGTACTCTGTCTATTTGCCCATTCCATAATATCTCACACTGTAATAACTCTTAAAACCCTGCAAATGATCATTTTTGGTTGTTAGAGGACTAACAACTCTATGGTATAATGCACTACAATTTCTATGGTATCTCACTGCACCTGACAACTCCTTTTCAACCTGACCACACAATTCCTCAATCAACTTGGATGCACACTCTACGTCATTGCTATTTCTATTGGGCAATACCAATTGGTGAGATGAGGGTTAACAGTTTATTAGTGTACACCCCTATGTTTGGTATGCAGTGTTCTGGTGATGAACGGTATCTTGGTGAACTATATCGAGTCTTTATAATAAACTTAATTTACCCACCTTGTCATGGTTTACAGTAATACTTGCTGAATTGCTCTCTATTTTAATAATTTTTTTTTGGCAGGGAACCACAAAAAAACTGAATTTATTTGCCAAATACTACAATATATCCAAGCCGTCACCTCTGGGTAATTTCTAGACTCGCTTTTATCTAACTTATTATTAGTGGCTTTTCCTTAATTTCCAATAGATATTGCAGAGGATCTTCATACAGTTCTATACATTATGTAGTTACACAATCAATGCACCCCCACATTATAACTAAAAAAGTATTTAGGGTGAGCACAGCAAAATTCCCTTTTGTTATTAATTTATTTTGAAGCAGTTTCCAGCTTCCTCACATCTGCCAGGTCACACTTGCAGTGTCCAATATACAAGAGCAATCAATTAGACCAGGTATAACACCAGACCAGGTATATATTTATTTATATATCAAATAATGTATTTATTTAGCACCAACCAAAGACTACATTTCAGAATCACTGCTATTTTCATGCAATGGTTATGTTTCTGGCTTGTGCTTGTACTTCTAGCTCTTAGCATTATACAGCAAAGTTATGGGCCCTACCTCATTGCAGTTTTGGAGAAAGTGTTGCAGCTGCAGATGGTCTCTCAGTCTCTGAAGCCATTTTTGAGCGAGTGCCGTATTACGCTGGCTCCTAAAGCATAAGAACAATAAGCCAGAGGGAAGTCAACAGATCAGTGTATAATATGAGAGAGAGAGAGGGAGGGAGGGAGAGAGAGAGAGGGTGCACATGGAAGGACAAACACAGACACTGAATACAAACACACACGAGTATCAATCTCACCTCTTTTGGATGGCATTGATCCGCTCCTGAACATGATCAGCAAATACATTTCCGAGTCTTATGAGGCTCTCGCCAGCCTCCACTGCTATTGTAACCTTCTGCACATTTAGCTCCATAGTGGTCAGGAAATCTTTATGTTTTTTTATTGCTGCTTCCACACCTTCAACTGTGTTTGGCAACTCAACATGAGCCAATGTGGATTCCTGAATTCAGGAGAGAGAACATGGTTCAATTTACTGCACCTAGAGTGTCAGCAGGAAAATTTCACAAAATGTCTAGCCCCATGCCAGATTCAAATGTATGCATGCCTGAGAAGTGAATGAATGTTACAGAAATGAGTAAGCCATGTTAAACATAGGTAGCAAAGCAGTTATTTAGTTATTTTTCTTGAGGCATTTCAAATTGCATTTCTTTCATTCTGAAGATACCTTACAGGAATATGTAGCCGTATCATGGGATTAACTTTTTTCATAATCGTTAAGAGATTCTCTTGCAACTCTCTGTAGCAAACCATACATGTCCAGCTGGCTTCATCATGACAGCTTGTTAGCTGGGCATTCTTTTCCCTTACTCAAAGGCAACTACCTCATTCAGAACATTTAAAGGGATGGGAAAAAAACTCCCCCGTTTTAAATACAGTGAAACCTCAATATTGTATCCCCTAATTTTAAGTTTTCCCTCATTTTACATTGTTGTTTTTTGGTCCCACCTATATATTATGCATAATATTCGGGCTGCAAAAATATACTGGGACTATATAAATGGTCAGATACGAATGCGGACACCCTACATAAAAGCACTGGGTATCCCTTCCCCCACCTTGTAACACTCTGGTTAAAGTGGACCCGTCACCCCAAAAAA
This sequence comes from Xenopus borealis, assembly GCA_024363595.1. Classification (NCBI taxonomy): domain Eukaryota; kingdom Metazoa; phylum Chordata; class Amphibia; order Anura; family Pipidae; genus Xenopus; species Xenopus borealis. Next base: position 60,610,510 of record CM044445.1, read on the forward strand.
AATATTCAAAGTCATATTTTATCACATTAGTCAAGCAAAATGAACATTAATTACACTATATAAATTATTTTAATCTTGTTTTCTTCAGTCTGGGGATTCATAATTATAGCAAGCGGGCAGGAGCCATTTTGTGGACACTGTTATTAAGGCAAGCCTTGCATCATCTCAGAATCTTGTTTGTGCACCAGAATGAGGGACCTGATGTCTGTTCCCATGTCCTGGCTACACAATTAAATGGTTAAGAGAACTGGGGGAATGTGTGGGGAGCAGTGGCATCTAGGAAGTGCTGAATGGAAAGTGAAAGTAATTATCTGCCCCGCCTCTATGCCTAAGGCATAGAGGAGTGGCAGACAATATTTGATTGAAAGCTGAGATTTTTAAATGTGCTTAAAACAGCTATGAATGCTTTAATAAAAATGTGAAATTGGATTTCATGTTTAATTTGGAAAGGACTTTTATTATACAGATTTTTGTGTCTGGGTGATGGGTCCACTTTAAAGGCATAATGCCATGATTTATATGGTATAGTTTAATACGCTGTGTGCATTGCAAATAATGCTTTCTATTGTTTAAAACTTTATTTTCAAAAAAGTTAATGTATGTTTGTGAGAAGCCATCCCATTATGCATGATCCTGTGTGTGCAGAACAAGCCAGCACAGCATATGGCATTCAGGGCATTAGGACTGGTAGTCAGCAAAGCAAAATGACTTGTTACCATTCCTGATAATAGTTAATGAAAAGCACTGAGTGACTAAACCTGGAGCAGAAGATGGGCCACCACCTGTCAGCCCTCCATGTGTGTCAGTCAAAGATTTTGCCTGACAGCAGCAACAGTCAAAGCTTCCCCACGCCCACCCCCCAAAATAAGGTGGAATAACAACAAATTACAAATTTGGAGGGCATAACCAGCTACGTTACAGAAAATCGGGGAATAATACAGTCTAACTGCAACAAAACAGCATATTAAGATTGGAAAGAACAGCAAGGTAGGAAGGCATTTACAAGCTACTAATGGTAGTGTGGTATGCATAGGGCCCTCTAACCACTGCCTATGGCAGGCAGCAACAACAGCTTCCCCTGTATGCTGAACTGAGAGAACAAAACTGATCTAGCCACTTTGGAATATATCAGCATTTAGACATTCAGGCACATTGCCATGTTCAGAACCCAAATGCATTTTGTAGTAGTTTAATTTATGGCATGCTCCATTTAGAAATAAACCCCTGGGATATAAAATTTAACAACAACACATACTAAGATTTAAGCCTGTGTAAAAACAAAATTAAATTGTTATGGAAAAAAGAGAAATTATGGACATAGCATTGCTTTAAATGCCCAAATAGACAGAAAAAGGTCTAACCTGGGTGTTTAGACAGGCTTCAGCTTGTTTAACATCTCTTAGGAAAAGATGGAAAATGTGTGCCTGAACAAGAACTTCCCTTCTGTTCTCCCACATCTGCAGTAGCTTGCTCCATCCCACCTCCAGCTTCTGTAGCCATTGTTGCAGTGATAGGTATGGAAGGTCTGCCTCTTCCAGACTTAAAAGGTCACTGACTGCCTGGATTTTGTTGTAATCTTCCTCATACCGGCTGATCTCTTCTTTAAGCGAGCCATGAAGTCCCAGAAGTCTCTCAGCTTCTGTTAAATTTGATGGAAGTTCTTCAGCAGCCACAGCAGTCTGTGTTTTTACCAACCAAGTCAGGAAGTTGTCTAGGTCCTGAATGAACTGTTGCAGCTTGTTGGCAACTGTCAGGGAGTCCTCACATCCTTGAAGAGTCCTCTTTAAGGCATCCCATTCTCCACTGATTTCCTCAAAATGCACAAGTACCTCCATTGCTTGAGCAGGATGGCTGGTGGCAAGAATTTCAGCATCTTGCTGAAGCTGAACAAGTTTGGGTTCCAGAGCCAACAATGCAGCCTCCATGCTTGAAAGTTTCCTTTGAAGGGACAACACACCACCTAGCTCACCACTTGCACATTGTGGAGTCTCCATAGCTCTTCTTTTTTCCCGAATCTGGGATTTTACTTCATTACATTCCAGGAAATAATTCTGGAGACGAAGAACGGAGCTCAGTTGTTCCTTCCTTTGTTCCACCAACTCCACAATTCTATTCCACCTATTCAAATAGATTTAGCAGACTGAACGCTATGATGCAAAAAAATCTAAATACTTTCTAAACAAAACGGGTCTCATTTACCTACACATGGAAACAAGTGGCAGAGCAATGTGAGGCACAAAATCTCAATCACTGAACCCTTGCGTCCAGAGTAATGATGCACTCTACACTCTAGGCCAGATTAGGTGCAAGATGCTGAGTGCAATGTCAGTGGGAACCTGGCAGCCCATATCATCTGCATATGGCAGGTGATTAAGAAAATTGCAAGCTGATAATTCACAGGCTGAAAATCACCCCTAAGCAGGCATTAGCCTGTCTGCACCTGGAACTACTGTGTCTGCAGGCAAACGCCATGGGGTCCAACATTTGAAATTCCAAGTAATTGATAAAGTTTCACTATCTCGCTGAGATGGCGATAGGCTTAAAGAACACTTAAAAAAATAAGCAAAGTGAATACGTGTTAGAGACGTTTAGAGACTTTGGAACCCCATGGCCTTAATATGGAATATGACCTGCAGCCCATTTCAGATTTATTTCGTTTTAGGCGAGATTTTTGTTTGGGTTATTTTTAATAACATTGTACATTGAATTTGATATTTTTCATATTGTGTATGATCTGTATGGATTATCATACCAAACCAGATTTAAATGGACGAAGGGACAGAGTCAGTAATAGGAATCTAAAAATAGTTAAAAAAACATAAGTGATACATTTTTTTACTCTGTGGAACTGTTGCGAAAAATTAGATGGCACTGTTCAAAATAGTATAAACTGTAAAAATTGTGTGTGCATCAGTAACTCGGTAACTGCTGTGCTGCTTCACGTGAATAACTACAGCAAGCCTGGGCATACCTGCTGTTTAAGTGGTCCTGGCAAGCACGAACTTCAGAAGAACTGGGATGACCACCCTCAAGAAGCTGTTGTACAATCTGATTTACATCCAGCACACGCCCCATTAGGCTGTTCATCTCCTGGTCTAGGCTCTCAAACCTAAATGGAATACAGAAAATGAGAATTAGAGGGAAAGTATTAATGAAGCCGCATTCCCATACTGTCCACCATGCTGATCCTTTATTTTTATTGCCCCCCTATGTTTTTCTTCTTGAGTGGTCCTTTATTCCTATCACTCATTGTTTCCATTCAGGAAGTGTTTAAGTGCAAGGGTCACCCACTATGGAGTTTCTCATATGTGGCTTATAACAATGTACACTTCTCACTTTGCTGCTAGTCCCCCTCCATGTCTGCCCTTAACTCATTCTTTCTTTTTTATTTACATGATGCAATGTATACTATCTTTCTGCAGTCTCCCCCACTGCTTGTAAGCCCCTTCCTATGTGCTACTCTTTCTCCACTCTAGTGGCATAGGGCGATTCTGGATTTAAATTCCTCCTCAAACGAAATTGAAAAACGGCTATATGGCAGAGGATGAGTAATGGATAACAGATAACATTATGTTCTACAGAGCTTATCTGCTGTGTAACTTGAGCCTTTTCTCCTTTAAATGGCTGCCCCCATGGCTACACAGCAGCTTGTTTATATAAACAATAGAAGTGCTTCTGAAGTAAATACTAGTTTTACCAGTGCAGGACAACACTGCTTTATATTATATTTTTATTACTTTAAAACAATTTCATTTTTTGTTGTTACTGGTCCTTTAATTCCTATCTGTTTTTACTTTGCTATATCATTCATTATATCAAATTTATTTCCTGTTGTTTTCAGTTCCTTTACATGTAAACTAAAACTCAAATACTGAAGAGATAACCACTCTCAACGTCCATACATAGTATTATAAAAATTCTATTTACTCCCAGAAAGATAGTTTGTTTGTTTAGTCCCTTCCAATTATAGAAGCCCACTAATACTATACCATTTATATATTTATTTTTCAGACAAAAGAAATAGGAATGGAAATTAGATAATATGTATGATTTATTCCTACCTGTGCTGAACAACTTCCACCTCCTCAAGTCGCTGAGGAATTTCCATCTTCATCAACCACTGCTCCTTCTCATCAATCCAGACCTCACATGAGTTTACCTCACCAAACATCTTATAAACATCCAAGGCATCTTGAAGCCATTGGTTCCTGAGGGCAGACACTTCCACCACTTCTCCGTAGAGCTGCTCCACCTCCACAATAGTAATCTGCACGTCAACCTGATCCCTGTACTCTGCACCCAGTTCAGACAGTTGCTGTCTCAGACCTAACACAGCAACTTTGTGTTTCTCTATTTCTACAGTTGCTGCTCTGTGTTTCTTTACCAATGATTGTGTTGAGTACTCATCATGACCAAAGTCATCACTGGATACTAAGCGGTAAGTATCCTGCAGCCAGCCTGCTAACTCCATTGTGTCAGCACTGAACTGGTAGAAGCTGGAGGCTTCCTGAAGCTTCTGCTGGTGGTTATCACAGGCCTTCTGTAGGTTTTCCCACTTAAGTCTCACCTGCTCCATTCGCTGACGAAGCCCAGACATTCCTTTTCGTCTCTTGGAAAGCACCTTTTAAGTAACATAAAGGTATCAAAATTTGCAACTTCTCTTGTAGACACACAATTCTTGGGTATTAGAAGATACTAAGGTAAATGACATTTGTAAGGTCAGTAAATCTAAAATCAACATACAGTAACAGAAACAACACGATTTCCTTTTCAGTATAGTGGGACTTTAGACATAATGATGCAGGAAAATATGTGTTTATACCGAGAACCAATGACTTGTTAACAAGTCATTCAACTTAGAACCAAACTGGACAAAGATGTCCAGTTTATACCTTAATTCCATCATTTAACCAATGAGCATTAATGTGACATGTGTATGTGTCAGTTTTTCCTTGATTTGATCACTACAAGTGTAGTAAAACTGCAGTTTGTGATGGTAGTTTTGAAGTCTAAATACATCAATGAAACAATGATTTAAAAAAAAAAAAA
>CM044445.1:60616555-60635357 GCA_024363595.1 Xenopus borealis
AAAACATTTACTTTTCCTTTAACCTATTTGAACTGTCTGCTTCCTATTACACTGATAATATCTCTATAGCTGCAGGTCAATGGTAATTCAACATTATGAATCTGTTCTTAAAGCTGTACACTGGATGCTTCTTGTAATCAGTTGATCCTAAAATCCAAATGCACCAGTTGGTGTGTGTGTGACATGGCAGTCACATTCTACTATGAACCCAGTGGATACAACAAAATATTTTCATATGTCAGCTCCTGTTGGATAACATGTTCTGAACAATACTATTAAAATAATGTAAAATGAAAGTATTACGTATTCAGAAACAGCTTATCTGGTGTTATGCTGACAGGCTCACCTGCTCTCCCGTCTGGAGGGTCTGTTGTAACATGGTATGCCTGCCTCTTAGTTCCCCTACCAAAATCTTATGTTTACTTAGTAAACGAAGAACGCTGCTTAGATCCTTTCCATAGCTTTGTGGTGCAGACAGGATCTGTTCTTTTTCACAGATCCAGCCTTCAGCCTCCTCCACTTCCTGCAGAAAACACCAGAGGCGCCGTGACTCCTCCAGTTCCCCGCGGCGCTTCTCAGCTAACTGGCGCAGACCCTCTAAGCAACTCCTGACATGTTCCACACGGTTGCAAATGACCTGAGGGTCACAGGGCTGGTAATCTATGAATCATAAATATAATTATTTTGTTTTTAGCTCCAATGACAAGCAAACAATTCCTATATTTGAAGAGATTTGTAGGGCAGGTTGTGACAGAGCATTAAAATGAGATGTATATTGTGGGAGTTTTTTTGTAAATACTAGCAGCAATTGTTAAACTCATAAATTCCATTGTAAAATTGCTTCCTGAAAAGGTCCTTTTGTCAGTAATTTTTTGTGGTTACCTGGCTTTGTACTACTAAAGCCTCTTTTATGAATGCAAGTCCAAAGCACTAGCACAAAATCGAGAACACATTGTCATAAACTTGCACCAAACATGCTCCTCCACTTAGGACAAATGCCATTTAGAATTCTCTGATGAATTAAACAAAAAGGCACATATTAATGCAAGGGAACCTAGGAACTGCTGGCAGCCTAGCCCTGTCTGTAAATACAGGGTTCCCATTGAAGGTTGCAACTGACCAATGCTGAGTGAATCCAGTCTAATCCCATTATTAAAGGAGAAGGGAAGTCTGTCTGCACTTGGGGGGGGGTGGCAAATGTTAGGCACCCCCAAGTGACTTACCTGAAACACCGGGCTGGTGCTCTTATCAGCAGAAAACTGCACCAGCTTGGGGTTATACCAGTGAGCACCACTGAGTGCGTCTCTTCCTACTACCTCTTTCTTTGCCAGGCTTTGCAGTAGAGCAAAAAGCCGAACTGTAAATAATAAGTCGGCTATTTCATTATACTGCACATGTGTTTGCCCAGGGAAATTTGAAGAAAGAAGAAGCCGGAAGATCTCTCCGTGGTGCTCGGTAGAAAACCTTTGGGCAGGTGCAGTTTTCTGCCAATAGGAAAGTCAATACAATCACTTGGGGGTGCCTAACATTTGGCACCACCAAGTGCAAACAGACTTTCCTTCTCCTTTAACGCTGCACACAGAATCTGAGGCCAATGTAGATTTAAGCCTTGAATGCAATGACCAAAATGGACGCTATATTTGCTTATCAAATATATGGTTCATCAAACAAGAAGCAAAAATTTTGTATTTTTGGTAAAAAGTATGGCATATTTCATCAAAAAATTGCACTTTGCACTAACTTTGTAAATTAGCCTTTGTATCCAACAGTTTTAAAACAAAGAGTACCAACCAATTTCATAGATTTACACCAAAACAAATACAAGAAAAAGACAAAATACCAACCAGTCATCTGAGTGAATTTGAGGGCAGCTTGGTTCAGAGAATTAACCCTCTCAGTTTGAGCAGAAATGTCAGCCTCCAGTAAACAGTGTTTCTGCAGCAGGTCCTCAACTTCCAACAAGTGTTTTCCAAAGTCTTTGGAAGATAAAGGGACCTGCAAAACAAGAAAATCTTGTTATTCCCAAGGAAACTCTCATTTTGCTCAACCCAGCAGATATTCCCTTGGACAGTGAATATTCCATAGTTGCCAAAAGCTATGCAGCCTCTATCCTTAAGCAGTTTATGTGCCATTATTACTATGGGCTGTGAAGCCTTTTTTTCCCCCTAGTGCTTGCTGGAAGAACCCCCGGCCGGTGCTGTTTTCTGCTGATAGAAGCGCTGGCCAGGGTGTGAGGTAAGTATATACAATCACTTGGGGGTGCCTAACTTTTGGAATCCCGAGGTAAAGAGTTCCTTTCCATCTCCTTTAACCAGTGGACAAGTAGAAGAGTGTCAGAATTTTTGCAGATGTCACAATTACTATTTTCTTTATTTGTATTTTTTTTAAAGTTTGTGAAATAAAATGTAACTGATCATTAACAGTTTGTAAACGATATGCATATCCTTCCTATTCAGGATATGAATCACAAATACTAAAAGGTGCGAAGCCTCTTCTTGTTAGTGTTTAACGGCTCCTTAAAAAAGTGCATATTAATTCATGTTACCTGCATTTCATCCATCCAGTCAATCATATAGACCATTTCCTGGAATATTTTCTGCAAGGACAAGTTCTGCTCCAGCCTCCCTCTTCGGGAGTTCAGCATGTCTTTAAGAAGGTTCCACTGACGTAGTATGTTGTCCTTTTGGGCAGAAATCCTACAGATATCATAATATCCCTCAGCTTCCAACTCTTGAGCCAGATCAGCCACTACCTGTATTCTTTCTTCATAGGAGGAAATGTCAGCTTCAATCGCCTCATGTTTCTTCATTGCTGCCTCCACGGCAGGGAGGTCATAACCAAAGTTATCCTGTGAAAGGATGAGAAGTCAAGTCTAAATTTTACATAACATTCTACCAGCCTGTCTCTCATTTACAGCAAATCTTTGCATTACTTTTTTTGTTACTTATTAATTAAAACCCCCATTAAATGTTTTTCAGAATGATGGAAGGAGTGGCAAACAACTTTAATTTCATTTTCAAAAGGGCTGTGGAAAATACACCAAGGGGAATTTTACTTTAGGCAGTACCCCCTTAGGAGCATATCGTTATCAGTTATTTATATAGCGCCAACAGATTTCAGGATTGCTTTTACAGAGATTATTCATTGTTCACTAAAGTCCTTGCCCCAGAAGAGCTTACAGTCCATGGTCCCTGTCACATTCACACACTATGATGAGTTTTATGATGTGCCAATTAACCTGTTCCTGTTGCAAAATGTGTGCAAGTAATTAATATGGGATTGCTGTTCAGACTTCCAGCTTTAATTCCAGGGGTTCAACAAAAATATTATATGAGTCATATAGGAATTACAGCCATTATTATACATAGTATCCCCATTTCAGGGGTTCAAGGTAATTGGATAATGAACACGATCAGAAATATTAGTATAATTTTCAATCCTCATGCAGTTAACTTTTTTCTTCTTCTGCCTATCACATTCAAAGCAATGCCTGAAAGAATCAATCAATCTTCGCAGAAATTCCACCATAGATTTAATTCCCAAAATAAAGACACTTAACACCATGTTTCACCCTCCCACAATTTCCTTTAATTTTATAAATGTTGATGTTCCTGCTGCCGAATATAACCAAAAAAACACCAAGTCCTGGTCAAAACATCTGTTCATCAAAAAGCCACTTAAAACAGGCATCATTTAGCTGGCCCTCCCTTTCAAATTGGGTCTCATTTTGCAACCTGCCCTGCACTATGTAAATGTGTCCTGACAATTATAGTGTTGCACTTAAAGTCGTGTAACTTTATGCTATATAAAGAGCACAGTTTTCTACAGTTCTTTCAACCTATTGCAACCAATCAGCAGTTGGCTTTTTCTGGCCCTCTGTCTAAAGTAATAAACTTATTGGTTGCTATGGCTGCACCTGGGCAAACTCTGTGCAATTTATTACATACAGCAGTTAAAGGGATACTGTCATGGGAAAAAAATTTTTTCAAAATGCATCATATAATAGTGCTGATCCAGCAGACTTCTGCATTGAAATCCATTTCTCAAAAGAGCAAAAAGATGTTTTTATAATTCATTTTGAAATCTGACATGGGGCTAGACATATTGTCAATTTCCCAGCTGCCCCAAGTTATGTGACTTGTGCTCTGATAAACTTCAATTACTCTTTACTGCTGTACTAAAAGTTGGAGTCATATCACACCCTCCCTTTTCCCCCCCAACAGCCTAACAACAGAACAATGGGAAGGTAACCAGATAGCAGCTCCCTAACACAGCTGCCTGGTAGGTCTAAGAACAGCACTCAATAGTAAACACCCATGTCCCAATGCGTTCCATTCAGTTACATTGAGAAGGAAAAACAACAGCCTGCCAGAAAGCAGTTCCCTCCTAAAGTGCTGGCACAAGTCACATGACCAAGGGCAGCTGGGAAATTGACAAAATATCTAGCCCCATGTCAGATTTCAAAATTGAATATAAACAAAATCTGTTTGCTCTTTTGAGGAATGGATTTCAGTGCAGATGTCTGCTGAAGCAGCACTATTAACTAATGTGTTTTGAAATATTTTTTTTCCCATGACAGTATCCCTTTCATATACTTTTGGAAGATCGACTTTATTATTATTTATTAATTATTTTTGTTAGTTTATTTCTGGATAAAACATTACAGCACTTTCACAGAAATATTAACTAATTATGGTTTATTATGTTTTAGATTGAGACCCTACCAAACAAAGCACTGTTTACCCCTCTGTAACAGTCAATATTTGTATGCAAGCTCTATTTTTTAATTGTATAAACTCCTCTCCTGTGGTACAGCACTGCATAATATATTTCCACTTTAGAGGTTTTTCATCAATGATAATAATAGTTTACTGAAAAAATTCTCATTATTAATGTACTCTGATTACAGTACCTGGGAAACCAGGCGCTGGTTCTCACTTAGCCATGCCTCCCTCATAGAAGCTTTTTGATCAAAGCGTTGAGAAAGCAGTTCCAGCTTCTCCTGGCGGATGAGTTCATTACGCAAAGCCACTTCCCGCTCATGCTCTGCCTTCTCCAAGTTTGCCCAGGCCTGCAATATATTGTTGCAAAACAATGTTTCTGAGCAAATGCTAGCACTAATATGTGGTACATTTAAAATTGTGGCTTGCATCCATGTAATTTTTTTCTGCCTTAAAGGTAAACGATACCCCCCGGACAATGTAGGTCTCTATAAAAAGATATTGCATAAAACAATTCATATGAAAAATCCTGCTTCATGTAAATAAACCATTTTCATAATAATATCCTTTTTTTAGTAGTATGTGCCATTGGGTAATCATATATAGAAAATTGTCATTTTAAAAAATAAGGACAGCCTCCTGGGATCGTAGGATTCAACGGTGCACACAAACATACCAAACAAACTAAAAAGTTAGGTCACATGAGCCAATTAACAGACAGAGTTGTGTCTTTTGCTTCCACACTTCTTCCGGTTACAGTTAGAGTTGAAATATTTCTGGTCAGGTGATCTCTGAGGCAGCACACAGAACATCACGAAATGGTGGTTCAAGGCAAGAGATGTAAAAGGGCAATATTTACTTAAATATATATTCCAGTTTGGTAAGATTCTTTAATATGTCACTTAATTTGTTATAAACTGTCTGATGCTCAAGTATTAATTTTCTGGGGATATAGTTTTCCTTTAAAATCAATGCAGATGTCAAGGGTGGAGGTATATCTTGTTATTGTACTTACCTGGATTCCAGGTTCCTGTTCCAATACAGATTTAAGCACAAAATATTATGCTTAAAAGTGCTTAAAAGTGAACTAAACCCCCCAATAAGAAAAGTCCATACCTACTACCCTACTCCCTCCCTGCTTCCCCCCTGTATAGTTGATTACCCATGAAAGTGCCCCTAACACAGTACTCGCGTAACGGTGCAGAGTAAGTGCAATGCCCATGGACAGCAGCTCTTCTGTATTCTTCCTTAAGTGAATGCCGTATTGGCACATACTGAAAAGCTGGAAGATGGCACAATGAGCTCTGCTACTCTTACTCTGCACCGATAGGAGAGTACTGTGTTAGGAGCATTTTCAGGGAGGGGGTACTAAATAGGGTAGTAGGTAGGGGCTTTTCTTAAGGAGGGGGTTTAGTTCTCCTTTAAAAACATTTGCATCTAAAGTTAGGAGTTGGATACTACTCTATGGTATAGGGCTGTTGGTTGTGGGAGTGATAAAACTCAACATATTCATTATTGTTACCATAAGGAAGCCAATACATATATGGAACCTATCATCCAGAATACTCAGGTCCTGGGGTTTTCCTGATAAGGGAACTTACTGTAATTTGGGTCTCCACATCTTGAAGGGATACTGTCATGGGAAAAAAAAATTCAAAATGCATCAGTAAATAGTGCTGCTCCAGAATTCTGCATTGAAATCCATGTCTCAAAAGAACAAACAGATTTTTATATATTTCATTTTGAAATCTGACAAGGGGCTAGACATTTTGTCAATTTCCCAGCTGCCCCAAGTCATGTGACTTGTGCTCTGATAAACTTCAATCACTCTTTACTGCTGTACTGAAAGTTGGAGTAATATCACCCCCTCCCTTTCCCCCCTAGCAGCCTAACAACAGAACAATGGGAAGGTAACGAGATAACAGCTCCCTAAAACAAGATAACAGCTGCCTAGTAGATCTAAGAACCGCACTCAATAGTAAAAACCCATGTCCCACTGCGTTCTATTCAGTTACATTGAGAAGGAAAAACAACAGCCTGCCAGAAAGCAGTTCCCTCCTAAAGTGCTGGCACAAGTCACATAACCAGAGCAGCTGGGAAATTGACAAAACGTCTAGCCCCATGTCAGATTTCAAAATTGAATATAAAAAATCTGTTTGTTCTTTTGAGAAATGGATTCAGTGTAGAAGTCTACTGCAGCAGCACTATTAACTGATGCACTTTGAAAAAAACATGTTTTCCCATGACAGTATCTCTTTAAGTCTGCTAAAAATCATTTAGATATTTAATAAACTCAATAGGATTGTTTTTCCACCAAATTAATTATTTCTATCTTAGTTGAGATCAAGGACAAGGTACTGTTTTGTTATTACAGAGTTAAAAGGGAATAGGTTTTAAACATTTTAATTATTTCAGTCAAATGCAGTCCATGGGAGATGGCCTTCCTGTAATAGCCCCCTCATACAGGAACATGGAACATCAGACAGGTGATGTAAAAATCTTGTGCAAATACTTTATGGTTATAAAAAGTTATAAGTAGCTTTTAAAGGCATTATTATGATATATGATGATAGATGTAAAAATAGTAAAATTGTCAGTATCTCTTTAAGCCCATAGATTCAGATTCAAAGTGTAAATTACTGTAGGCATATATCCAAATGCTTTATTTTAGCCTCACCTTATTGATGTCAGAAATGTTTTTGCCTTCACTTGGGACATAAAGTTTACATTTCTCTTCCCTCATCTTGCTCTGAATACTAAATAGCAAAACCTCCAAATTCCCTTTCTCCTGGAACCTGAAAAAAACAAGCCAGTTAATTGTTAAGTCTCTACAGCCTGGTCCAGCATCTTCTGAATAAAAGTAAGGAGTGATTTTGCCAAGATTAATTAGACTTTCCATCAAATTTTTACATTAAATAAATGAGGGAATTTCACAGAATATGACTCACTTGCAGGGCTTTTCAGTGGTACAGTAGGTAGTGAAGACCTGGAGTTGCTGCTGAACACCCAGCAGTGAGTTAGCAAATTTCTGGTTGGTGATTATAGATATTGTTCTCTCAATCCATTCCAAGAGCTCAGAAGCCAATACCTCATACCTGATGATGTCTTTCTCAGTTTCAATAGCCTTGTCCAGTACCTGTTAGATGCAAAGCAGTGAATTTAAGATTCTAAAATGTAAGCTTTTGGGTTTGGATGCGATAAAGGAAGGGCCACTAGAATCACTAATTAAGGTATTGCCTCAAAAAGGACCACTTATTTATTAAAGGTGACATATACCATATTTTTTTACATTTCACCCAGATAGTATATGGTCTGAAAAAGAAGTAATTTCATCCACAGTAGACCTGTATAACGCAGGTCACAAACTCTCCCTAATTTTCTTCCCACCAGCAGTAATGTTAAAGTTTCATTGTGAAGCAGCTCAGATGATTTGCCACTGGTGATTTACATTAACATTTGGGCTGTCTCCTATTCATATTCCAGTCTAACTATGGAGCTGCTGAACAAATAATTTTGTTTCGAAAAACATTACATTTCAATATAGAAAGCAGCTGAAAAAACTTATTTTTTATGTACTATTTGAAAACAATAGCTTTTTGACAGCAAGCCTTGCACAGTAGCACATACTTGAAACAGACATATCTAACCTTGCCAATCCGCTTGCCTTCCACAGCTAGTGCCTTCATCTTGGAGAAGTAGTGATAAAAAGATACCACATATGTGATGATGGATTTTTCATCTGGATGCTCCATATTGACATCTTTTGGGACCAAAGAAAGAAGAATAAAGATACAAAAAGAAAAGTGAAATATTAACTTATTTGTATTATGGTGATTATTCCCCTTAGTATAAATAAGTTAATGTTTCATTTATTTACATAACAAAATATCCCAGTGCTGTTGCCATTTCTGGCAGTTTGTGGTGACATAATTGTTGTTGGGGATGAGTGTGGCAAGGAAACAGTAATTGCCAACTATGTATCAATCAACCATAATGCCCCATTAATTAGTCTACACTCAAAGCCTAAAGTGCACTAAAATATGTTGAAGAAACATCTGCAGCAAAAGTACATGGCAAACTGATTTACAGTGTCTTACAGTCCTGTTTTAATGACTGGGAAAAGTATTTGGCTATGGTCAAATTTATGACACAAAGTATAACAATATCCAGGTTGTCATAAAGGACCAGTAACATCGAAAAATGAAATTGTTTTAAAGTAATAAAAATATAATGCAGTGTTGCCCTGCACTGGTAAAACTGCTGTATTTATATAAATAAGCTGTTGTGTAGCCATGGGGGCAGCCATTCAAAGGAGAAAAGGCTCAAGTTATACACAGCAGATAGCAGATAAACTCTGTAGAACATAAACCAGGGATCCCCAACCTTTTGAACCCGTGAGCAACATTTAAAAGTAAAAAGAGTTGGGGAGCAACAATGGCATGAAAAATGTTCTTGGGGTGCCAAATATGTGCCATGATTGGCCATTTGATAGCCCCTATGTGGATTGTAAACTTACATTGAGGCTCTGTTTGGCAGTGCTTCTGGTTGTTATACAACCAAAACATGTCTCCAAGCCTAGAATTCTAAAATAAGCTGCTTTGAGGCCACTGGGAGCAACATCCAAGGGGTTGGAGAGCAACATGTTGCTCACGAGCTACTGGTTGGGGATCACTGACATAATCCATTGTTATCCATTGTTTATCCTGTGCAATGTATCTGTTTTTCAATTTCCACCATTGCTACTCAGCAGCTTGTTTATATGAACTATAGTAGTGTTTCTGAAGCAAACAGATCAGTTTTAACAGTGCAGGGCAACACTACATGATATTTTCTTTACTTTAAAACACTTAAATTTTTTGGTGTTACATGTTCCTTTAAGTGAATTTCCTGATTTAGTTTGAGGAATTTAAATCCAGAATTGTCCTTTAAGTAACGTAACTCTGTAACAGTAGCAAGTATATTTTACTGAAAAATTCAGCTATATCCTCTAACCATAATTGGATGTTTTTTGACGGTGTAATTTCCTCTTCTGGGTAAGGAATCCTATGTAATCACTGTATATTGATTATATACAGACAATAATAGCCAATCCAATAAACAATGGAGCTTATATGAAATTTCAGTTTTTAACCATGCACACCACTGTGGAGTTAGTAGATAAACCTTGCACCCAATAGAAGGAAGGAGTTGATCCCCACAGGCATTTTCCTTAGTAGATGCTTCTTCACAATTGGTGGCAAGGGTTATCGATTTCCTACAATTCACAATCCTTAATTATCTAGAAAAAATATGGCACCAAAGTCATGGGCTAGCCAAATAAAATGTGCAGGACATCTACACACCTCCCAAAACCCTCACTATATATACACTGACTAGAATTGCTCACTCACCTTCAGGGTCTAAAAGTTTGGTAAGGCCCAGTTGCTGTTCAGCGGTATTAAATGCCTGCTGAAGGTTGTATGTGGCATTTGATTTGGTCAGCTTGTTGAAGTCTATAGCATCTGGCCTATGGACGTAAAGAAGTGGAGTGGGTAAAATATCTTTGCACTGCAAACCATGAAACCAATCTTAATATCACAAATCGTTATAGAGTGAATGAGCCCAGGTTTTTGTTAACGAACCAACAGCACTAAGAGGACATAAATGTAATCCAGCATCCCATGCTATGTGTAATCACCTATAATTCTGAATAAAACTACTCTGTACCTGTGTCTGTGAATCAGAGCACTAAAGGCAAGCCCATCTCGCCAGCTGGTTGTAAAGTTCTTGATATTGACCTCTGGATATCTAAAAATGCAGATAAAATGTTAAATAGAAACAACACTAAATAGACTTCAGAAATCAAGATACAAATGCACCATGCATTGTTATAGAAAGTTTGCCACTCACCCAGCTGTCTTCATTTGGCACCAAAGGAGAAGGGCATCCTTTGCTGATCTTGTCTCGCGGCTGTCCTCTGTTTCTATCTTTATAACCTGGATCTAGAGCAAAGAGAAAACAAAATATATAATAACTTACAATGATTTCCAAAGAAGCTCCAGGAAACCTAAATAAGGAGAATAATAAAAAAAGGCTACAGATAATTAGGCCTGCACCGAATCCACTACCTTGGATTCAGCCGAACTCCCTGAAAAAAGATTTGTTTGAATGCCAACAAAATCCTAATTTGCATGCGCAAAGTCACATGATTTTAAGGATTCCGTTTGGCCAGGCACAAGGGTTCAGCTGAATCCAATTCCTGCGGAAGAAGTCTAAATCTTGGGTGAATACGGAACCAAATCCTGAATTTGGTGCATCCATACAAATAATGTTTAATTAACTCTTTTCATAGGAGTCAAATGACATATAGTATACTACAAACAGTAGAACTGTTAACGTCTGTTAGCTGTTGCCAAAACACACGCTAGCATACATGTGTTTTTCATAAGGCTGCATATTTCACAGCCCAGTTTCTTGCTAGCAAACGGAATCCAACCCTCAGAGACCAAAAACAAAAAAATTGTGCTCTAGGTTTTAGGTAGGTATCCCTACATCTTTGTTTTCTGAAAATCTTACATTTAGAACGAAAACCAGCTCTTATGTCAGGTTTAATTGGTGATCTATGAAATATTATATCTACATGTCTTGCTGCCCCATGGGGGCCTTCTTCTTCTCTAAATAGTTTTATTTCTGTAGAACGGCATTATTGCCTATATCTGCCAACAGGCAGACTGGTTTGTATGATGGACTGGATTAGAATAGGGACTCGCACACCCTAAAGATAAGTAACGATACCTGGTGCTCTTTGGTAGAGGCACGGCCACCTCAATATATCATAGACATAGAAGG
Source organism: Xenopus borealis (assembly GCA_024363595.1). NCBI lineage: Eukaryota > Metazoa > Chordata > Amphibia > Anura > Pipidae > Xenopus > Xenopus borealis. The sequence goes on from CM044445.1 coordinate 60,628,105, forward strand.
ATCCAAGGCACACAGGATTTCAGCAAGCAAGGAGATCCTTGCACGTTTATTGCGGAATAGTGCAACGTTTCGGGGTCAAACCCCTTTGTCAAGCAATTGTATGATGGACACCTATATTAGCAAATTATATGATCCTTATTCCTTTGCTAGAAGAACATTTTGCAGTTTTGTAGATTAGTGGTTTTTCATAGATATATCATAACTAAGGTGTAGTGATAACAGCTTACCATGGAAACATAGTAGAAACATCCAGTGCAGTAGTAAATGTATTACTATGGACCATTTTTCCCCAGCAATATCCTGGAGAACATTTCTTCCTGTAGTATCCAAGGTGGCCAAACACAAAGAAATCTGCTCGTTTGGTGATGTCGCCAATTGAGTGGATCTCTCCCCGATACGCTCACCTCATCCGATCGTGGGCCCTAAGGCCAAACGATCAGATCATAATGAAAGGAATATGAAAAGGAATAGGGGTGGTCAGATCGCGGGACAACATTAACGAACAGACGTGGACAGATGTCGATCAGGGAAGCCCGTCAGAGGGCCCCATACATGGGCCAATAAGCTGCTGAATCGGTCTGCCAGCAGTTTTTATTGGCCTGTGTATGGCCACCTTAACTCTATAAAAAAAAAACCTTTGGATTTTCTAAAGATATAGGATACACAGTGGAAATGGTCTCAATAAGTGGCAGAAGAATCATCAGCCTATGCAGCCTCCCACACTTTGCCAAACTGGCAAATACTGCCTGTCTGGCAACTGCCTAATTAATAAATTCAGGTAACAGGTCCATTAATATATTAATATAATATATTTGGCTGGTGATGCATGTATGTGCAGATACTCAATATAGCAGGTTTAGAATGAATTCCAACAATGTGACACTCCTAAGCAGCTTTTTCTGGTGTTTTCCTTTATTAACTCATAATATTGTGTATAGTATCTAGTGCTGCTGAAGTTGAAGCCTTTCTTTCTTTTACACATTTATCCAAAATTTTACAAATATCCCACAATTTATGGTCTGACTGCATACTTAATCTAGATATAGTTCAAAGCATTTATATTTCACTTGAAAGATGTTTTCTATACAAAATGTTTAGTCAAATCTGAGGACACAACCAGGATTATTGTAAACACTTTGGTGGAAACTCTGAAATTCAGGATTGGACTGGCCTGGTCTGCCTGGAAATTTTCCAGTATGTTGCAACATAGGACAGTTCCTATAAACTTTTTGCACATATTCAACCACAGAGCTATGTCACACAAATCACATTTAGTAAATATAATATGTACTGCTTAGAGTCCTTCTTTTCTACCAATAAAACTTACCTGAAAGCGGAGGATGATGGTCCAGATAAGACCTAGAGTTAAGCGGTGATTTCCATCAACAATATCATGAGATCCAACATTCTCCAGGTGCACACGTTGCTCCTTTAGGAATTGCAGTGCCTTGTCCACATTCTCCAGATAATGAATTCGCATCCGACCTCTAGTGGGTTTAGGCTGGAAGGAGGAATTCATAACTTTTACATGTTACAAACATATTAATTATACAAGCCTTAAAGGAGTAAACTTTTAGTATAGTTAACTTTTAGTATATTATAGAAACGCCAATCTAAGTAACTTTGCAATTGGCCTTCGTTATTTCTCTTATGATTGTTGAACTCTTTACTTTCTCTTTCTTACTTCTTTAGACCCTAGCAACCAGATTGCTAAATTGCAAGCTGGAGAGTTGATGAAAAAGTTAAATACCTCAACTGGAAATTGTCTCAGAATATTATTCTCTACATACTAAAATGCCATTCACAGTCGAAAACCCACCTTTAACTCCACCTAAAGACATGTATGAACATTGAAAGCATAATGTAATATAAAAAAGCTTAAGTACACAGAAATCCTAACCATAAATATTGCCCATCTGAAAGAATTTGTAAAAAGCAAACCAAAACCTCTTACTCAGTGTCTATATTCTGCACTATATTCCCTGAAGAACTCAAAAGATTAGGACTTCATGTCCAGCAAGTGCTGTGATCACAGACAAGACCAAGACTGCAGTGCATGCGCACAACATCCAGTACAAGTCTACTAGCGCAGAGATGCTGCATGCACACAAGGAATACAATGGGGCTCATTTAGCACACTGGGAAAATTTGCCCATGGGCAGTTACCTATAGCAACTGAAAAATAGAGATGGTGGGGAGCACCTTCCGTCTGGGAAAAGGTGATGGTGTGCAAGATCAAATATTATATACTATGAACAAAAAAAGAAGGAACAGAAAAGATCTTCTGAATTGCACCACCCCATCCAATTATCCATAAGCCCACTGAGAGTATAAAGAATTAAAAATTAACTTTTAATAATAAGTGTAAAATCATCCAGAATTTGAAGCAATGTTATGCTTGAAATTAAAATAAAAGTAAGGCAGGGAAAGGAGCTAACAGCTATTGAGCGGGTTGATCACATATGTGAGAGAATGAAAAAGTGAGAAAATGCTGTGAATATGGTACGTCAGCCGTCTCACTCAACTGTGTAGCTTGTGCCTCAGGCACCCGTACCTAACTGCCTGTGTGCACATGAATACCGGCGATGTGTCTAAGAGATTATCTCACCTGTGCCTCAGGCACCAACGCTGTCTAACTAGCGTGTATCACGTCGCACTCTCTACCGTGTGCCTCAGGCACTGTATCTGACTATCTAATGTGCCTCAGGCACAAGTCATCCAAATGAATCGCGAGAGGCCCTTCCACCCCTCCAACCCGCTCGAATACGGCACCACCCGCTGCGAAACCCCAGTCAAATGGTAGCCGACAATCTGATTCAGCCAAAGTCCCTTGAGGCAACTGGCCTCATTTCCAATAAAATATCTAAGGCCTTAAATAATGTCTCAATTACACCTACCTTTTATATGCTACCAAAAGTACACAAAAACCTGTCAAGACCACCTGGTCGTCCGATAGTTTCGGGCAATGGCAATCTCTGTGAGGCAGCTAGCCAATTTATTGACAAACAATTACGTAGGTTTGTGACCACTCTCCCATCTTATATTAAAGATACTGGTGACCTTCTCCAAAAGCTCACAGAGGTGACAGTTGAAAAAGGCACATTATTAGTTGGATGCGACGTTGAGTCATTATACTCCTCTATTGCACATAAACAGGGATTACGAGCCATACGTTATTTTATGGAAACCGAGAGTAATTGGGATAGTCAATTCATTGACTTTGTATCAGATCTCACTGAGTTCTGTCTATACCATAATTTTTTGGTTTTTCATGAAAAGTTTTATTTACAAGTGAGAGGTGTGTCGATGGGTGCAGCCTTCGCTCCGACATACGCCAACTTATTTATGGGCTGGTGGGAAGCTAATTGGGTATTTGGAGACCACATGACTGAACATACTAAATATTTATCACACTGGTTTAGATATATCGATGACCTGGTGTTTGTTTGGACAGGCTCTCAGGAAAGTTTACTTAAATTTCTTGACATATTAAATGACAACAAACTTAATGTCAAACTTACACATGTAATCAGTGACAGGAGCATTGGATTTTCTGGATATAACCATTGCCATTAATGAGGATGGCAAGATTAGTACTGATTTATTTCGCAAGAAAACAGCTACTAATTCGATTTTACACTTCCAAAGCCATCATCCTATATCAACTAAAAAAGGAATCCCGGTGGGCGAATTCCTGCGCATACGTCGAAACTGCTCAGATATAGGAACTTTCAGGACTAGAGCAAATGAGCTTAGCTCGCGATTGATTGAAAGGGGCTATTCTCGTAATGTAATAAAAAGAGCTTACTCAAGAGCACTTAAGACCCCTAGGAGTAAACAGTTAGAAGCACGACAACATGGCTCACACATAACCAGCCAGCCAGTGAGGTTTATTGGTACTTTCTGCAAACAGTGGCCAACAGTAAATACCATTCTGAATAAACATTGGCACATATTACATACGGACCCTATACTGACCACGATACTGGGCCCTAGACCTCTCACCAGTTGTAGACGGGCACCCAATTTGAGGGACCGTCTAGTTAAGAGCCACTTTACCAAGTTGGGCAGGCAGCAAATACAACCTGGTACACATGCATGTGGCAGATGTCAGGCATGTAAGTATATGCATAATCAAGCTCGTGTAATTGATAGATTCAATAGGAAACATTATATCAAAGACAGCTTCATGTGCATCACCAAAGACATCATTTATATGATAAAATGCCCCTGTGACAAAATTTACATAGGTAAGACTAATCGTGTTTTCAAAAAGAGGTTACTGGAACATATCTCAAACATAGACAATGCACTAGAATTAATCCAAGGAAACAAAAAACTGTCCCCAGTAAGTCGTCATTTCCTTGAATGCCATAACCACTCTAGCAAAGGTTTGAAAGCATTTGGGCTATCCAAGATCAATTTGGGTATAAGAGGCGGTGATTTGGAAACAGCCCTCCTGTCAAAAGAAAGTGAGTGGATATTTCTGATGAATGCATTGGGCCCTAATGGCCTTAATGAGAGCATTACTATGAATGTATTTATTTATTTAACTATGGAATGCTTTTGATGTTCCTGTTTATATCATTTATATGGTTGGATACATATTAATGACTAAGTAGCTACTTTCCAATTAACAATATTTAGCAATAAACCGAATACAGCTTAATGTACAATGTATCTGCTGACATCGATACAGGTAGCTGAATGGTTACTTGTGGCGATAGATACATAACAATGTTTCTTGTACATATTGATACAATTGGCTCCTGGCAGATCTAAAAAGTGACTTGCGCTGTTTAGAATGCGGATCTCTAACAGTACATGAGGATTGAGTTTCTGAGTTGCTGCTCTGAACCGTGTCCTGTACACATGCCTACAGTTCCTACCGATAGATGGTACTAGGTCACAGAGGTAAATATTCTGCCTATAGAAGCCCAACCACCTTAATGTTGTTACTTTTTTTTCTCCTGTTGCCTCTTACCAGCTGTTCCCCAGATAGCACCTCAAGCAGTTTGGTGATGATGTAGCCATCTCGTAGGTCAGTGTACAAGTCATTAACACGCAATGGCACTTTGGAAAGATGAGAATTTATCCACTTAGTGAAAGTCTTTTTCTGGACCGCATCACGTTCATCTGTGAGACAAAAGATTTGTAAGATACAACCAAGCACCTGAAAAAGCAAAGCGTTACGTTTCATCTATATAAAGTCTGTGTGCCAGCAGGTCACTTTCATTCTGGTATTCTCCAGTAAGCAAAAGCCCCTGGTGACTTACGTTCTTAGAACAGGGCAAAACATATTGTAAAACACACTGCATTGTGCTTACCCAACAGAGCTTCTCAGGAAAGTACAAAATTATTTTGGGTGCTTGAAGGCATTTATGGATTTTATTACCTCTCCTATGGAATCATTATTTAGTTTCTAAATAATAAACATCTTACTTTTTTTTTTATGTCTTTATTTGCACCAAACAAAACTATACTGATAAGCAAAATTAAACATGCCAATACCTCCAAGACTAGGACAGGACAAAATAGAAGGGGATGATCTACACACATTCTTCGACCACCCCAGCAAACAAGAACATACAAAGACATCCCTGGACCCTCCCATAGTTCCACTCACAACCTGTCAGGGAAAAGATTATCAGGGCCATCCCAAGTGTTTGCCTATAATTGGGGATTCCTCCCCGCTAGCTCCTCAAACATACCAGGTGGTGATCCAAAAACACGTAGGAGATTTCTAACTGTCTCTTAGGGGATAGTGTTTGTATACATTTGGTCCGGTAGTTGTCACCCTACCCTCCCTATTGAGAGTGGCTTCCAGCCAATCAAGTTTGACATAAACATCTTTCTTGCCACACCTAGACGAAAAGGGTACATTTTTTGTGTAGACACTTTGAGAATCTCTGTTAGATGGCTAGCGTAAGCACCCTGTCTGAATTAAACTAGTACTATTGACAAGAGGAAAATTCAAAGCACAGTGGTCTAGATATTGAACTAGCTTTATTATAACATTTTAGTTAGAGAGACCCCTTCCTCACACAAGTACTACCCTCATGCAATGTGTGCTGCTGTGACACTGAAAAGTCAAAATACACGGTCAGTGTCAAGTCAAGATTGCAATGGATTATTGCTTTTGACATATCTCACAGTTTTAAAGGTCATTGTGCACTTTAGCAATTTAAAGAACAAGCATTTTCTCTGTCCTGTGGATTAACTAGAATTTTGCTTTCTAAATTACCTTTAAATATTTGTTTGGAGCAACTGAAAAGTTTAGAACAATAAAGCATCTCCTCAACATAAACATTTCTGAACCAGAGTCCATATGGTGTTCTGATTTATACATGGACAAGACCATGTCCATGTGAACACAAGGTAAAACCATAATTAGTTGTTGATGATGCCATTATTATGAACCATGTGTAAGTGTTATGGGGATCACCTACCATAAGGTTTTACTATAAAGCCTTTATTTATCATTAGTCAATAAAATTAGGAATATTTACCTGCCAGCGCTTTAATTCGTGAACACTCAAACAGTTTCCCTGTGGCTGTTGGCTCATCCCACGGACGCTCTGTTTGTTCCCATCGATTATTATTATTTGGGGGTGTTTGCACTTCCATGTTATCAAGCTCTGAACTAACATTGGCCATCACAACAACCTGTGTGTAACAAGAAGGGAGGTACGGGTCAGTGAGTTCCCAAGTCTTCCGACCATTAAATGCCCCTAATGAAAATACAGGTATGAGATCCTTTATACGAAAAGCTGTTATCCAGAAAGCTTGGGACAGCCATCTCTCATGGAATTAATTTTAATCAAATAATTCACAATTGTAAAAATGTATTCCTTTTTCTCTGCAATAATAAACCAGTAACTTGCACTTGATCCCAGCTAAGATATAAGTAATCCTTATTGGAAGCAAAACAATCACATAAGGTATAACTCAAGGTATGGTAATCCAAAGTTCGGAAAGATCCCTTATCCGGAAAACCCCAGGTGCCAAGCATTCTGGATAACAGATCCCATACCTGTATTACATTCTCTTAAGAATATTATTAACAAGAACTGCTGCTATTCATATGAGCTTTTAATTATATAACACAAAAAACATTGCCAGTTGGCAAGTTCAACTTGTTGAACTATAAAAAGAGATAATCACTACAAAGGGTGTTAGTACCTTCTTTGGTAAAAATATTTAAGTTCAAGTAATAGGTCAAGGACCCTTATTGAACCCCTGCTGGGTTCCCC
>CM044445.1:60642125-60666802 GCA_024363595.1 Xenopus borealis
TAACAGTTTAGTGTCTAAGGGACAAGAGGATGGAGGTCCCATTGTTGGTTACATTGTTGTTTTTTGGTCGTCCCACCTATATATTTTATGCATAATACATTTCCCTGATTTTACATCTTCCTAGATTTTACACTTATTTTCTGGTCCCCTGAAAACCATAAAATGAGGGTTCTACTGTTCTACAGGGGCGCATAAAAGCCTTTTTCAAACCCGGAAATTCAGCTTTTCTAGTGCAGAGTGTGCACTTGCGCGCTCTGCACTAACGCCATGGACTCCCCACCAGTCTTCGGCACTGAAAAAGTGAGCGTCCTGGGGAAGGGGGGCCGCATATTGAAAGCCGCCTCAGAAGGCGATATCGCCAGGATCACCCCTGTAAACATATACACAATCATTTTTAAGTAGCAGTAAGAAATGACTATTTTCTGATGCACAAGCAGTGTGTGTATGGATCCCTCTGTTTCTCATAGACATTACTGGTGAGGTTATTTGCAGCTAAAATGGCTAAAGTAACAAAAGTAACAACTGAAAGAATCCTAATAAATGTATGGGCGACATGCCAGGGTACACAAATGGTGCATTTATATTCTACCAAATACATACCAATACATTTACATAATTATTATTATGATATACCTGTCCTGACAGATTTCAGGCTTGAATGCAGAATAATCCATATCATAGGATACAGTGTATTGCAATGAAATGTTTCCATTCAGTTGTAATCTGTGGGTTTGCCAGGATTAACTCTATAGCTTTCCAGTGTATGGGAATTAATACTCATGACCCATTTTCTCTGCATTGTATAAGATTACAAGCAATTAAGCCAGAACTCCTCACAATGTATACACTGGAAACTGCATTGTGTTTATTTCCTACCGCGGTGTAGCAGGGCTTGACATAATGCAGCACCGTTATCAATGGACCCCAATACAAAGCTGTACAATATCAGGCCACACCCCTTCCCAGAATTTACTCCATACCACACAACCGTTCCGCTTCTCCCGGGACACTGCCGCTTTTAGTTAACACAGCCCGCAGCCCCGGATCGCTATTTAAAAGTCCCGCAGCAGCATCAATGTCTAGCTTCTTGACTCCTGCCGGACAGCGAATTCAGACGTCAAAAGCCTCATCTTGCGAGAGTGTGACGTTCCGCTACACGTACATGAGCGCAGTGACGTGACACGTAGTCGCCTTTAGGGGGAGTGATGAGCTAGGATGGAGTGTGTTGGGTTTTTTTCATGGGATTTGCTGATGCTAAGCGGTTGTTTGTACTGGGCTGGGCACGGCAAGCCTTGGGAATCCACTCACGATTTGTATCCGCTTTGCTTGCATATCTGGGTGCACAAAACCCCAAACTTTCAGCTCAAAAAGACAATATAGCGACTAATAAATGGTAATGGCATGGCACAAACCGGAACACACTCCCAAAAAATTGGATGTAGTTAAAAAAGTATTTATTTGAAACAAAAAACTAAAGTGCCCCATAGGCACGACACGCATAAGGCCTTAGACGTGATGTTTTTGTTCAAATAAATACTTTTTTAACTACATCAATATTTTGGAGCATTTTCTGGTTTGTGCCAATCAATCACCATTTATTAATTGGGACAAATAAGTTGCGGCGTTCATCATGGTGAAATTCTGTTGGCCATGCCGTTTTTGTGGCCACCCCTCCTAATTGCCAAGTTCATTTTACAAAACTTGGCAGGTTATGAGAGCTTATTTCTGTGTTTTTTTCCCCAGTTATTCCAGTTTTGGTAATGAAGGTGAATTGCCCTTTAAGCTGTGAGTCAAACTTTTCCCAAGGGACATGTTATCTCATATTGTTACAATTACTTATTTGCTTGTCTAGAAATTGTTACAAAAATATCTTAACATCTGCTGTGGCTGTTCTGGGCTCACTGCAAAAAGCCAATTAAGTTAGAAGCTTTGTTTCTTTTTCTGGCTGTTCAGTGCAGTGGAAAACGGGACTTTCCAGTACAAATGAGGGACAGTGGATTGAACTGTCAAAAAGAGACTGTCCCTCTAAAAACGGGAAGTTGGGAGGTATGGAAAACTATGGGCATATTTCCAAAAAAGGGCCCATTTAGAAGGGCAAGGGTCAACATTGACCAAAAGATATATTTTAGGCTATTGTCCTCGGCGCTGTGGGTGCCAGTGATTCTTGTGCAAACAAGGGCCAGATTCATCACAATTCAGGGACAGAACAAGGACTAATTTAAGAGAAGACTGGGTGAAACTGACCAAAAATAATGTTTAACTTTTTTGGTTAATAAGGTCCTAAATCTGAAGTGTGCAGGTTCCCTGTTAGTGCCACATCAGAAAGTTTCAGGGCCACAAAAGGGTTTTGGTCACCAGTCACCAGCAGTCCCATAATGTTTTCATTATTTTTAGCTTCGGTCCAGTGCTTTGTGTGAAGACCAGTTTTTTTGTGCACGTAAAAAAAAATACATCCTGAGCTGGCTCCTCTTCAAAACACCTCCAGGACAACTAATGTCTGAGCACACAAGCACCCTTGTTTATAACCATATTTTACTACCTAGCCAGTGTCTGGGCAAGCTCACCTGCTTAGGTCAGTTGGCCAATGTATTTGCTTATATTCCACTGTGTTACTGTTCCATTAATACACATTGACATATAACTAGGGAATCCACTAATTTGGATTCGGCCGAACCCCCGAATCCATTGCAAAAGATTTGGCCAAATACCGAACCGAATCTAAACCCTAATTTGCATATGCAAATTAGCAAGGGGGAGGGTAAAAGCATGGCATGCATGAAGTGTGTGGCAAAATTTTTTTTTTTTACTTCCTTGTTTTGTCACGAAAAGTGACATAATTTTTTGGATTCGGTTCGGCCAGGCACAAGGATTTGGCCAAATCCGAATCCTGCTGAAAATGGCCGAATCCCGAACCGAATCCTGGATTCGGTGCATCCCTACATATAACATGGATAGAAATGTACCACTGCAGCACAGAGAGCTTTAGTAATGTACACACTGATAATTAGCTTATAAAATAAAGGGCAATGGCACTAAATGGCACCTAAAAATATTGCCATTTTCAGGGCTACTGGAATGACTAGTTCTGTGACATTGGCACAAGTCTTGAATGCAGGTAATGGCAAACTGATTCATTTATAAGTTCCTGCTTTGGTGCTACCCCAGTGGAGGCAGGTGTGAATACAAGTCTATTTAAGGAACCTGGAAGTACAGGTGGACATGGGCTGAGGGAGGGCAGGTTAGGGTTTGATACGGGTCTGGAAAATACTGACCACACACTTCACTAGTGTGTATAACCTGAAGCACTGGAAGCTTAGAGTTGTCACCCTCTGCCTGCAGAGCTTGTAGTTAAATGTACTGGGGGAGTGGGGGGTCATTTCCCTCTTTTAACCACCATTAAAATAATACATTTTTGTTTGTGCTTGATGACTACAAAGCTTATTAATGTATTAACATTGATGCAAACATGTAATTTATAATATAGAAGTAATTAGAAGAGGCCAAGACCCACAGCAAAAGCATTTAAGACCCACCCAAAACTCTGGTTATAAGATATTTTTTGTTATTTAACTGCTTATCAGTCAGTGCCCCAACAGACCTTTAGGGAAGGGGCAGACAGGCAGATTTGGGGAGATTTAGTTGTCTGACGACCTCTTCTACCAGGCAACAATCTCCCTGAACTGCCTTCCATCTGTCTTCTGTCTGCTTGAATGAAGATTCACCTGCACTAATGCACTTGTGGCACTTTGATTTCCTAAGTCGCCCAAAGTTTCCTTGTGAAGAATCCATATGTCACAGTACTATTGACATGGGAAACCCTGACTCTGGACACTTTGGGTCTCCACAGTAAAAGTAGGTTTGTGCCTCCCACCACTTACCCTGCATATATTAATGGCCTCCATGTTGGACAGGATCCTTGCACCATTCATGCAGCAAGGAAAATCTTACATAAAAGATAGTAACCACTTCCTTGATATGATACACTCTATTCAGGTTGATAGATCTGAAGAACTGATGTTAGTTACTTTTGATGTATCCTCATTCTATACGTCCATACCGCATAATGATGGGATTAGAGCTTGTGCTACACTTTTAAGGGAACGTAAACTATATGATGAGAATGAGACAAACTTTTTTTTGAAACTTCTGGAAATTATCCTGTTCGAAAGTTATTTCAGATTCAAAGACAAATATTACATACAACGCAGAGGAACAGCGATGGGTTCTAATGTTGCCCCTTCATATGCAAACTCCTTTATGCTCATGCAGGAGGAAGAAAACATTTATCGTCGAGTATCGTTCTCACGCTGTGTAGTGTGGTGGTGCTACATCTATGATGTGTTTGTTATATGGATGGGGCAACAGTGACGGATTTCTGTGGTTCCATCAAGAGATAAATGGGTATGGGATACACCCAAACATCTCATATACTATACATATGGATAGCGTGTCTGTACAATTTCTGGATGTGAAAGTTATCCGACAAGGGGGTGGGTTTGTTACGGAATTATATTCCAAACCCACAGATAGGAATCAATTATTATGTTATACCAGCTATCACCCAGTACACACTAGGGATTCCATTCCCATCAGTTAATTTTCTAGGGTGGAAAGGTTAGCTAGCCAACCGGAGAGAAACGTGAGCAACAATGACATGTATAACAAATTCCTGACACGTGGATACTGGAGACATGTTCTGGATAGAGTGAAAACTCGGACAAGGAAAACTAAGGTTTGATGTAAGGATATATATCAATGTGTATCATTTGTCACAATATAATGATAAGAGTAGTGTAGTGGCTAGTATTCTTCAAAAACATTGGGGGATCCTTCAATCCGCTTATCCAGGATATCCAAGAATTTGGTCGACCTCCATTAATATTGTATAGGAGAGGAAGAACACTGGGCAGTCAGTTGGTTCCCTCTGATACCAAGGAAAGTCTGATGTTAACACAATCATACATTGGGGCAAGGTCACAGGGGATGTTTCCCTGTTTATCATGCTCCCAGTGTTGCTGTGTACATAAGGGTGCAATCTTTGAACATCCAATTACTGGACGCAAATATTAATTAAGGGGGTATTACACTTGCTTATCCAAATTTGTTGTTTATGTGTTAATTTGCCCCTGTGGTCTCCTCTATGTTGGGGAAACCAGGTTACAAATAAAAATACGGATATCCCAACATAGATCCACAATTAGGAAAGGTAATATGAAATTGGCAGTTTCAAAACATTATGTAGAGAAGGGCCATACTTATACAGATCTAAAGTATTTGGTCTTAAGGTGGCCATACACGGGGCGATAAAAGCTGCTGACAGACCGAGCCGGCAGCTTATTGGCCATGTATGGGGCCCTCCGATGGGCTTTACAGATCGATATCTGGCCGAAAGTCGGCCAGATGTCGTTCGGCGTGACTAAAAATCACGATCCGACCGCCCATACAGCCTCAATTATGATCCGATCGTTGGGCCCACGATCGGATCACCCCTATATCGCCCACCTCAAGCTGGTCATATCGGAGAGAGATCCGCTCGTTTGGTGACATCGCCAAAAGAGCAGATCTCTCCGTGTATGGCCACCTTTAGAATGTGTTCCTGCTCCCAAATTGGGGGTGATAGATAACTATTATTGAGAAAACGAGAGGTATGGTGAATACACCAGTTAAATACATTGGCCCCTAATGGTCTTAATAAAGACTATGATTTAAACGTACTTTTATGATGAGACATCTATTAGATTCACTGTTTTCCATTTTTTGTTTTGCCTCTTTTAGCTGGATTTGGGTATGCAGCGGTTTAACGTTGAATGGGGATTAGCGACTCTACGGACAGTTTTGAGCAATTAAGGAGTTAATGTGAGAGAATTACCAGTGATGATGTCATGTCCTATATGTCATTTCCTGTGTTGCTCTGTATAAACCCATGTGGACTAATGTTTGTTACTTAATGTTTGTTTGTTTGTTTGTTTGTTCTTGGCTTGAGAAAGGGGTTTGCATACCCCGAAATGTTGCCCTATGGGCTGTGGTATGATATTCTATAATATATTACTGTTTTTGCATTTATAACTTGGAGTGCTGTATGTGTCAGTTTTTATATTTCTTGTCTATATACAGTCCGGACTGGGGCACTCAAAACCACTATAGTAACTGCCTGGGTGCAGGTAAAAATCAAAATGATATACAGATCAAAGAAAACGCACTCCTAGTACTTGAATAGCGAAAACAAAATTGTATTTATTTCAATATCTCCAAAGAAAACAGCAGCACTCTGGTATATTTCAAATGGTGATAAACTTTACTTAAAGTGCATTAGGCTACGTTTCAGGCTACACAGGCCCTTTCTCAAGCCATAATTTAACAATGTCCACATGTGTTTAAATACTCACAAAGAAGGAAGAGTCACAGTTTTTCCCCTCCATTTTACCTATAATTCACGGTATATTAAAAAAATTGAGTGCTGTTCCTTCTGAAAAGCTTTGATCAAAAACAATAAATACCTGATTAAGATCAGCACACTATCTTGTATATACAGGTATAGGATCCATTATCCAGAAACCTGTTATCCAGAAAGCTCCTAATTATGTAAAGGCTGTCTCCCATAGACTCAATTTTATCCAAATAATCCAAATATTTAAAAATGATTTCCTTTTTCTCTGTAATAATAAAACAGTACCTTGTACTTGTTCCACACTAAGATACAATATATTTAATCCTTACTGGAAGCAAAACCAGCCTTCTAGGTTTATATGATGTTATCGTAGACTTATGGTATGGCAGGTCCTGACTGGAAATTAAAATAGGCCCTGGCATTTCAGGTACACAGAGGCTCAATCAGCCCACACAGAGGCCCAAACAGCCCCCACCAGCCCACTAAATACTGAATTTATATGGAAACTTATAGCAGCCCCTCTGGCATTTGCCAGAACCCACAGATTGCCAGTCCAGGCATGGTATGAAGATCCAAATTATTGAATGATCATTATCTGGAACACCTCAGGTCCTGGGTATTCTGGATAATAGGTCCCATACCTGTATAGTGATATTTTATTTCTAATCACTGTGCATTCCAAACAGTTCGGTCCTCCCTGGTACCTGATAAAGGTCCCAGCAAGGACTGAAACATAGGTATGCACAGTGATTGCAACTAAAACATCACTATATATACAAGATGGTGTGTTTGGTGTTCTTGTGGACTTACAGTATATATTTATAGCATGAAAGACCAACACTGTTTTATTTCACACCATCATCGTGTGAATACATACTTTTCAGCTCCTTCTTTAAGTGGACTTACAAAGGAATGGAGGGTGATAATGGTTACAACAGTGAGTATAAGACATACATTGGGCAGGATATTCAAACAATATTTTGTGTTTAGTTGCACAACATGCTGACTTGTGATTTCCTTTGGTATTATGAATTTGTAGAGATTGTAGTAAACCTCGTGGTCCAACCACACTACAGACCACAAAGAAATGAAAAAAGTTTACTTAACAAAAGTCTACAAAGTAAACAAACAAGTAGTGAGAAATATTTGAACATGTAATTTTGCAGCATTTGTTTCAAGGAGCCACTAGATGGTGCCATAGTTCAGGCCTTCTGACTACTGTCATGCATGCACAAGTACAGTATACAATTCCGCTAAATGTATATTTGTAATTTTACACCCTGCATCATAAAGTGGTATCATTTATCCTATCACCAAGAATATACTGAATTAAACATGTTATTTCCTTTCCACCAAGGGCCCAACCAACACATTGTCAGAGGGGACTTGGAATATTATGGAGGCAATCAAGTTTTATGGAATTCGCAAAGTGGTGGCTTGCATGTCCTGTGATTACTTAGCTGTGCTTGTACATTCTTCAGTGCAAGATGAACTTAAAGGGATACTGTCATTGGAAAACATGTATTTTTCAAAACGCATCAGTTAATAGTGCTGCTCCAACAGCATTCTGCATTGAAATCCATTTCTCAAAAGAGCAAACAGATTTTTTTTATATTCAGTTTTGAAATCTGACATGGGGCTAGCCATTTTGTCAATTTCCCAGCTGCCCCTGGCCATGTGACTTGTGCCAGTACTTTTGGAGGGAACTGCTTTCTGGCAGGCTGTTGTTTTTCCTTCTCAATGTAACTGAATAGTACGCAGTGGGACATGGGTTTTTACTGTTGAGTGCTGTTCTTAGATCTACCAGGCAGCTGTTATCTTGTGTTAAGGAGCTGTTATCTCATTACGTTCCCATTGTTCTGTTGTTAGGCTGCTGGGGGGGAGGGAGGGAGAGGGTGATATCACTCCAACTTGCAATACAGTAGTAAAGAGTGACTGAAGTTTATCTGAGTACAAGTACATGACTTGGGGCAGCTGGGAAATTGACAATATGTCTAGCCCCATGTCAGATTTCAAAATTAAATATTAAAAAATCTGTTTGTTCTTTTGAGAAATGGATTTCAATGCAGAATTCTGCTGGAGCGGCACTATTAACTGATGCATTTTGAAAAAACATTTTTTCCCATGACAGGATCCATTTTAGGAACAAACCTGGTAAAACACACTAGTGATTAGCAAGGCTAAGGGGCAGATTTATCAAGGGTCGAATTTCGAGGGTTAAAAACCCTCGCATTCGACCCTCGAAATTTTCATAAAGTAAAGTCCGACAAAATCGAATATCAAATTCGTAGGATTTTACCGCTATTCGATCTTTGAACAATCGAATAGCAGTCATCCGATTTCTCGAAAAAATCTTACTAAACATCCGATTTATCCGACATCGTTTGATTTATTCGAATCATTCTATTCTATCGATCGAATTTAGCAAATCAAATTTTTTTACATTCAAATCCTTCACCCGAGCTTAGTAAATCTGCCCCTTAGACTATGAAAAACATAAAGGGGCAAATTCACTAAGATCTGAAAATTTTCGCCAGCGCTACGCAAATTCACTAAAGTACGAAGTTAAGCTCAGGTCGGCGAACGGTAGCGTAGTTGCGCTAGTGTTGCTTCGCTAGGCAGAGCGCAGTTACGCTAGTGAAGCCTAATTTGCATATGGCAGGAACTTTAACGTATAATAGAAGTATATGCGATGTTGCGCAAATCTAACTACTTCGCTAGCGGTGTTAGTGAATTTCTGAAGTTATGAAATGACGTCACGCTGGCGAATTAGCGCTAGCGTTGGGCCAAAGACTCGTCTTTACTTCTTTTGGAATTAAACAATCTCTACATACATTATTTGCTAAAATATGGACATCTTGTCTGTTTAAGCAGTTTAAACCCCATGCAATAATGCTAAGCAACAATCAGAATGTTTGTGTCTGTCTGTAAACCGTTTCTGTCTTTTTGAACCATGCACTTTGCATGTATTTCTTGTTTTAATTCCACTCTTTTTTGCCAATAACTGAGGATCACAGGTTCTTAAGGACTCAGCATGGATTATGTGGCTGTGCTGCTTCCACACATTGCAGGTGACTATAAGCAAAATGTGCCTATTTGTTGCTAGAACTAGGTCTGCAATACTTATAGATAGTAAATTCAAGACTCCACTTACAAGGGAAGCATACAAGGAGAATGAATTTAGGCATTAATGTTGGAAACCTGAAGATTGGTGTTGAATGTGACCTGAAAACATTGGCGCCTCATGGATGGTTGAGATTGTTTTATAAAATTGCCACTGTGATAGGATTTTCCATGTGTGGGAAACTATTTCATCCCAATACAAAATTAAGTACATAACTTTATGATGGATTTTATTAGCATTTGTGGACATATCAATATTTGACCTTCAGTTACATGGTGTATAAAGATAAAAGTGATGTACAGTAACTGAACAAAATAACACAAGGAAAATTGACTTTGTAATCATTCAACAAAACATTCCAAGGTGTGCCATTTCCTTCTGATGAAAAAAGTACATCCCTTGGCTTTAATACCAGGCATTGGAAACAAAGTAGGCATTTCTTTAACTGCCTACCAGTCCTTGACATCAACTGAGAGAATTTCTTTCCACTGCATCTATGTGATGTTAGAGACATTTCTTGCATGCACAGCCTGTTTCAACCCTCCCCCCAGAATCTTGATAGGATTTAGATCTAGGCTGTGACTTGGCCATTCCAGAACTCTCCATTCCTTGGTGGATTCATTCATTTATTGTCATGTCATACTTTCTTCAGCCCCACAGTCTGGGCCTCCCTGTGACTGCAGGATCTGCTTCCTCTATAGTTACGACACTGTGTCTTGGCACACTTCCCACATATTTCTGAGTTATGCAGTCTCTTTCTAATGGTAGACTCATGCACTTTTACATCACAACTGTTGAGCGCTACATCTTGGTCCCATAAATTCTGGGGCTCCTAGAGACTTCTTTCAGCATTATGGGGGTTATGTAATAAAAGGCACTAAGTTTTCCCAGGGGCAGAATCCCTTAGTAACCAATCAGCAGTCACCTGTTTAAAAGCAAACATCATATTGGTTGCTATGGGTTACTGCTCCTGGGCAAACTTAGTGCCTTGTATTACATTTGGGGGTATGTGTTCTGCTCACTGGCTGATCTTGCTGGCACGGCCTGGCCTTGGTAAGTTGGTAGTTTTTGGTGCTGTTTAATACTTCTCCACTTTTTGATGACATTTGGGACATGAAATTCATTATATCTGATGATCTATTTAAATCCCTAAGTACTCATCAGCATCTATAACCTTCTTTCTAAAGGCCTCAGAGAGCTCATTCTTTCATTCTAGGCTTGGTGATACCACACATTTCAACAACAAGCAGCTTCCTCCAGGATCCTCTCTAAAAATGTGCTGTTCCTTTGCACCTGATCCGTTGCAACGGTTTTTAAATTTAGGTATTGAGCTAACGATAAACGTAGGAGTAAAGTAATTTTCCACATGTGAACTTCACATTTATATTTAAATAAAACAATGTACATGATGTATGATATTTGTTATATAACCTTTATCAATATTGTTGAAATGAAGATCAAATATCTGGATGCAAAAAAAACTAAAACATTCCCAAGTGGGAGCCCGTGGTGGTAATGTGATATCCACACATGACCTCAGTCATTTCTTCCTTCAGTGTCTGACAATAAATGAATATGATGGGAAAAGTGTCACTTTATCCCAGGATTATTCTAACCTATAACAATTATTCTGCCTGAGGTAACACTTCGAAAATGTTTGTTTTTCCTTATATTTCATTATATAAGTTTTGCCAAAAAGACAATTCTTTTTAAAATAAAGTAATGATTGTAATTTTTTTGTGAACAATTGATAATGTCCTTTTTTTCTTCTTCAAGCATATTAGGAGAAAATGAAACCCCTTATCTGTTGAATAAACTTGGCTGCCACAGTACTTGACAAAATAGATTATTTGGAGCTTAGAGTTAATTGACGAAACTGTATATATTTATGATATCCATGAAAGTTCTATGCTACATACATTCCAAAGATCCCATAGCAGGTCAGTTAATCTCCTACTCTGGTACCACTAGGCTTGGGTGCACAGGCACATAAAATCTACTCTGTAACTTTCTCTATTAAGGGTTTAGTGATTTTCACAGTGCTTATGATAAATGAGGATTTATATGTTTTGGGGTCTGTAGCAGTCCAAGGCCACCACAGCCCTTTAGCAATGAAGATCTGTGCCTGCAAAGATGCCCCCACTCTCCATATCCTTGCTTCTGATTCACTGTACTTGCTTTAGATTGCTCTTAGTTACCTGAGCTTAGGGACTGACTCACAATATACCAATATACAATGCAACGTATGTATACCCAAAGGTGCACACCATTTACAGGATAGAGTACCTGGGTGCCCAAGCCAGCAGGGTAAATGTATAGGTGAAGAATGGCGGCACTCACAGGCTTTTCAGGCAAAATAAAGAAAAACTTTTTATTTAACTCGACGTTTCGATCCCTCACAGGGATCTTTCTCAAGAGTATACAAACATGCATGTTTGTATACTCTTGAGAAAGATCCCTGTGAGCAGGCCCGGACTGGCCATTTGTGGGTTAGGGCAAATGCCAGAGGGGCTGCTATAAGGTCCCATAGAAAGTCAGTGTTTAGTGGGCTGGTGGGGGCTGTTTGGGCCTCTATGTGGTCTGATGGGCCTCTTGTGTACCTGAAATGCCAGGGCCTATTTTAATTCTCAGTCCAGTCCTGCCTGTGAGGGATCGAAACGTCGAGTTAAATAAAAAGTTTTTCTTTATTTTGCCTGAAAAGCCTGTGAGTGCCGCCATTCTTCACCTATATATATATATATATATATATATATATATATATATATATATATATATATATATATATATATATATATATATATATATGCATATTTTTTTCAAAATTATTCTGTTAATAGTGCTGCAACAGCAGACTTCTGACTGAAATCCATTTTTCAAAAGAGCAAAAGGATTTTCTAATATTTAGTTTTGAAATCTGACATCAGTCATGTGTTAGATGCAAACTTGGTCATTACTTTGAATTTTATTCTGAAAGTTGGAGAAGACCTGAGTTCAGAGCTCTGGAGTGAAATCAGGAGAGGAGAGATAGAGAGATCTGAGGAGGCATTACTACCTGCAGGGCATGGCAAAAAGCAAAAAATGTGCATAATCCATCCTGTTTTTTTCACTTGGCTCCCTGCAGGTTGTAGAATGGCTAATTGCTCTGAGCTCAGTTTGAGACCTCAGTTTGTCTCAATACAGCGCTGCCTGCATTCATAAGCCATGTATTCATGAGAGAGAGAGAGAGAGAGGCATGTAGGTGCTCCCAGTCTATTCCCAAACTTGGGCATCATTCAGGGGCACAAGTTAGGCAATGCCAGTTGGTGCAGACCACATAGGAGTCCTGTGTATACTGGGAAAGGGCTGCTTTGACTGCCAATGCTGCACTCTGAAGCTTGCTGTGGATTTTTCATCTGGTATGGGTGCAAATTTCAAAGAATAATATGATAATTAAAATGGTATCACCAAACAAGAACATGGCCTTAGTGCTCATTTGATACAGCCCTGGTTCCACCAGTTTGTCTGTGCTCTGCACCTCATGCTAGATAAACAAAACCCAACATGAGGTGCACAATGTCCAAGTGGTGCAGGCCTGCTCTAGCCTTACTGCCAAAGATAGGGTGTCATTGTGCATCGCCTGTTGCTCCATAACTTTGCATCTAGATGACCAGTAGGTAAGAGCACTTACCTGGTAAGATGATGGTGCATTCCCTCCTGCTGTCCTTATGGATACATTGCTCCCAAACAGGGAGCAGACACTTGTAATAATTTAAAGGCAAAGGGAGGCAGTGTACACTACATCACTCTTTTTAATGTTTGAATCACGTGTCTTTAATTCAGTCCTGAGGAAGTGCCACGAGCTA
The DNA here is from genome assembly GCA_024363595.1 of Xenopus borealis. Lineage (NCBI taxonomy): Eukaryota > Metazoa > Chordata > Amphibia > Anura > Pipidae > Xenopus > Xenopus borealis. Next base: position 60,655,480 of record CM044445.1, read on the forward strand.
GGGCACGAAACGCGTAGACTGTATGCACTTTTTATTGCCACCCAATCTATATTTGCTTAATAAATCCAGATTTTAGAAAGAGATTCTGCAGTTTCCTGAATCCTTCGGTTTAGCGCCGTAGCACTGGTTTACACACACCTTCGGAGGCAGTGTACAAACTGCAAAAATGGGCTGATTGCTGACTTTTTTACACTTTGCCAACCCAAAAGTAAATATCTGCTGATAACAATCTTACTTTGTTAAAGACACATTTACCAATCCTACTGTGTGAAGGTAATGCCTCATCCATGTTTTGGAATCCAGTATTTTCTTGTGTAGAAAGTAAGGGCTAGAGCAGACGGGGAGATTCGGGGGCATTTTGTCGCCTGGCGACTTGTAGCGGCGACTTGTAGCCCCCGAACCTCCCCGAATAGACAGGTCCTTAGGCGCACCGGCGTGACTTGACAAATTTGGAGCGATTCCACAAATCGCGCCGCTGCGTGTGAATAGGCGCAGGCGTTTTCAAGTCACGCCGGTGCGCCTAAGGACCTGTCTATTCGGGGAGGTTCGGGGGCTACAAGTCGCCGCTACAAGTCGCCAGGCGACAAAATGCCCCCGAATCTCCCCGTCTGCTCTAGCCCTTAAAGAGCTTGACCAATGTATGAAAAGCCACTTAAAATCATAGTGGAGTATTGCTATGAAGAGGTACAGAGAGCAGAGTTTCTTGAAATTCTTTGTAAAGTATTGTTTTTTTATAGATTCACATGAAAATGAAGCATTAGCCTCTGGATGGTTAGCCTTGTTTTTCTTTGCTTGGTCCCTCCCTCAAACTTTAAGAGAATGCAAGGCTTGTATGCTGTCTCCCATTCCTCCCCTTTCCTTGGCCCACGCTCCTTACATGACAATCTCCTGTGCTTCCTCCCAACATCTCACTCCCACATACAAACAGTGACATTTTCTTTCTCATTCCTTCTGCCTCCAAATCATGTTTTTCCCCCATATCACACACCCACGTTCCATTCTTTCGCTTCTTTTCCCTGAACTGTAAATCCTATTCTTGCTCTGTCCCAACTATTCTGTCTCTTATTCAGTCAGTCTTTTTTAATGCTTATGTAGTTCTTCCACTAACACAACACTGGCCTTTGAACGTATTCCCTCTTATTCCTTCTGCTTTCTGACGTGGCAGATCTTTTTTAAGATTGTACTTCCTTATATTTCCTACAAAACACATTTTTACATTCCATATCTCCTCCCCTCACCCACTGCCTTTCTCTCCTCTGGCCCCCACCCCTCTCACTTTCCTGCTCTCTAACACCTCCCCCATCTCTCCCTTCATTCTAGTCCCTGTAGGCTTTTAATGCATCATCCTCCAGCTCCCCATCCTCTTCACTAATGTGGCATTCACTCTGAGTCACAAATTCTCTCCTGGCCCAGCAGTCATCATATCTGATATACACGAGCAGGGGGGAAAAAATTATTGCTGGGTGGATATTCTGATAATACTGGCCTTTCAGCAGCAAGGGTGAATATTTGTTCATAATCTCTACTATAAACAACAACATGCAAAGTGAAGCCTTCTGAAATCAGAAGGTATTTACATGTCTCATGCCATACATATAGCACTGCCTAGACAACAACAACAACATAGCTCTGATCTTTTGCTGAATTCATAGCTACAGCTGCAATATCTGCAAAACTGTAAGCTAAAGGACAATGTCATATGTGGAGATAAGTTGCCCGCCATAACTCTCCTTCCACAAGTGACTAATGTCCTGAAATGCAAAATGCATACACCCCCAGAAATGTAAAATCTAAATCGCTAGTGGAAAAATATACTTGTCACTTTGGTTTCCCAAAGGAACTCGAAGGTGTTTTACATTATTGCTGGTGGGCAATCATTTGCAGGAGGAATGTAAAGGAGATCACCAGCAACTGATCTCTGCGTGTGCCATTGTACTTAATGCAGGGGTGTGACCATGTGGGGGGCAGATATTTACTTGTGGCCCCTGTTCAGACACCAGCTGATCTCCCTGATGTTTGCACTGAAGTTGCACTGTGACATCAAGCTACTGTCTCATAATGATGTCATTGCGCTATAACAGTTCAATGAAGTCTTCCTGATGTCCATGAATGTTCCAGCCAGGAACATTATTTGAAGTTTGAGAAATGTATGTGAAGGTAGGGGGGGGATTTCATGTCTTTTCCTTTTTTCACTCTGACTAAATACAATTTCTGATACCTTACTGTCTGTTTTTCTCAGTATTTATTATGCCAATCAATAGCTTATTTAAGAAGTCAGAGTGTTGTTCATAACTTTTTACATTCATTGCTTTATTTCTCTTATAGTATAGAAAGGCAAATTATGCTGCTAATATTAAGTGCATCAACAGGACATGTAGATTAGAGAGTCCAGCAGGTTATCAGTGGATCATGCAGTGGGCACAAGTCAATAGCTTCTCTGGGATGGGCCTAAGCATGAATCTCAGGTACATTTGTTTCTCTGTCAGTTAAAAAAGACTTGGGCTCTGATAACATTATATGTGAAGCAATTTCAAGTTCTCCCTAAACTGCAACAGAGCCAAACCCAATTACAGTTGTTAGATGCCAGCCTTATACAGATAAAATTATGAATGTATAATTTCTCTGTCTGATTATTTTAGCAAGTGATATTGTGCCAATCACTGCTATTGGCGTGTCTTTATTTTCGCCCTAAAATTCACATTTCACAGTTTTTGGGCCAAAATAGTGGCAAGAGAGTGTCATCTCATGACAATTACTGGAGGCATGGATGTATTTCTCCAAAAGCTAAATACGATTAATTCTAATGATGACAAATTATTTATGCTTTCAAAGTTGGATGCAGGGGGCTGTCATCTTGTAACTTTGTTAATCTTGCTAGACTAAGACCATGCCCATGCTCAGTGTGGTCTGGGCTTCAGTTTGGAGGTTAAACTTAGGGATCTTCATAAATTATCAAAACAGCACAAGTCAAGTAACATCTGCCATAGAAGCCAATACAGCAAGACTGATTAAAGCAGAAGTCAACCTATAATGGGGTAAACGCCATGTCCCCCTCCCCCTGTAAGCCCCCTCCCCCTGCCTACTTCCCCCCCGGGCAAATGCCCCTAAGTTGCTACTTACCCCCTCAGCGCTGGTCCTGACCGTGGAGTTTGCAGGCACCATCTTCTCCCCAGCCGTCTTTTTGGATTCTTCATTGCTTGGTGGCGCATGTGCAGAATGAGCATTTGCCGGTTCAGCTCTACTGCACATGCGTCGAAAGTCACAAAGTTTTCCGATTGAAACTTCGTGACTTTCCCCTCATCCCCTTTAAAAGACTTCTTTCATTGGAATTCCATTACATTGCATTACTCTGCATATATATGTTGTTGGAGTGTATTGCATGAATAAAACTGATATCATTAAAAACTGAACTTTAGCCAACAACTGAATGAGTCACACACACACATACACCATGTATGAATAAATACACTTTGCTACACAGCTAATGGACTATGCCGTGAGTGCTTCCTTTGGACTTGTTTCGATATTTCTGGTTAGTACCCGGCGAATTATCGAATGAAGGGTGAGTGCCATTGTGGCTATATATATATATATATATATATATATATATATATATATATATATATTTATATGTATATCTTATTTCATTGCATATTATGTATTGTTTAGCTATTATTGTTTAATTAAACTTTAATCGGTTTGTGTTAATTACCCTATAAAAACGGGTTGTTTACCTTCAGACAATTTTTTTCACTTCATCTTTTTTCAGATAGTTTGACCCTGTTGAGCAGAATCCCTGAGTTTCAATAAAGGCAGCTGTTATAATTGAAACGATAGTTGCTAATACTCCAGAGATGCTGCTGAGAACTGCATCTGAAGACAAATGAACCTGTAAAAAATTTGGAAGGTGAACAACCCCTTTTAATATTGGTTTGTAATTATCATTGGGTGGTATAAGCGCTTGTCAAGTTAGTACAGGGTATAGGGCACAGTACAAAATGAGCAGACTGCCATTTTTCTTAGCACTTTTGCACCATGCCTCACAATTTGTGCCCTAGACACTGGTCTTTGTGCTCCTCTCCTCCCATGAATTCAGTTATAGAATAACGTGGAGAAAAGTGCAATGTAAGTTAGCAATAAGGGGTGTAATTTTCTGCCACTTCATGCCCCATCTCAATTCATTTGAATAAGATCCACTTGCATTCAGTCACAGGCAATGGATCAGTGCAGCGGTCGGGCCAAATACGTGATAGCAGACGTGTTCACCACTCTGCTGCGAGTGACTGCATGCAAGTGGATCTAATTAAAATCAATAAGAGCTGATCTGCTTCTGTCCGATTGTAAAAAATATACAGCGAAGCATATTCTCCATCTATCCTTAGCCTAAGTGCCCTTCGTCCAGGGATATCTTTTTAAAAATGTTGTTGTATTGGCCTGAATGAGGAGTATGTGCTGTGTTGCTGTTGGTATTTTCAGTGATGATATCCCCACAATAAGATAATTCAGTGAGGGGTTTTGGTATTTTAGGCCAAATGCAAGACCACAAGAAACACCTATTTCACAATTTATCTCATGAAAACGTAGGAGAAATATATAGGGAAATTTAGAATTGAGAGATATGTTTTTCTCATTAATTTGAATAAGACCCTTTATGTGTAAATGTTTAAAATGCTTTTGCTCCAGAGCCAGTTTGCCTTTTACAGCAATATGTATCGTAAAGTGCAACTAAAACTGCATTATTTTTTGCCACCTAAAAAGACAACGGAATAGAGTCCTGCAGTGCAGGGTACACGCAAAAATCTGCAGCACTCTGTGGGTTTCGAGTAGAAGTTCCAGGTACGGGTATAGACGTGAGTCGGTGGTTCTGTGGGTGTTCTCCTCTCAATAACGATTTTTACAAATTTTTTCTGACCACGCCTACGTCTGATGTCACTTCCAGTTACAATGACAGCACTTCCTGATTCTTGATGGTCAGTGGGTCGCGGGTGCAGGTTGCAGATAAGGTTATAAGGGTAGGGTAGCGGATTCAGGCGGGTAGGAATGCAGGTTGTGGGTCCAGGTTGCTGGCCGGGTTTGCAAAAAATGGACACGCGCAGGACAAATCCCACATTCTCTAGGGGGTTGCCAATTATTTAGGCACCAGTTGCTGCTAAAATGGATTATGTTTGAAAGACAATTAATAGAATACTTTGGCAGATTTATTATATATCTGCAAGAATAAAAACTGTAGCCCTTAAAGGAGAACTAAACCCTGAAAATGACATTGGCATCTCTATGGTTATAATGATCCATACATTCAAAGTAGTCACAGGAGTTTCCCATCTTGGATTTTGCATGCTCAATGTGCTTTGAGCAGATGTTAAGGAGCTAATCTTAGGGGTTTTTCTCAACCAAGCTAATTCTACAGTGTTGATTATTAAATGCTGATGCTTATTGTGCTGGTTTCTGAGCTGCTGTGTGCCAATAATAATGGTATGTTTACTAATCATATATTATGACATTTATATTATATAGGGGACCTTGATCAAGCATCAAAACGGATACAGTATGTTATAAAGTAAATCACTTTTTGTATGAATAATCTGGAGTGCTTGTCCTTTCTAATACATCTATAAAGCTACATGGACTGTGCACCTAGGAAGGTAACAACGTCAGAGTGCGAACACTTGAACTGTATGTATTATATAGTGAATAAAGTACCCCCTCTTGTAAATTATAAGGATATTATAAGTTACCGAGGAGTTTCATGACCATATAAAATCACAAGGCCGAAGGCCGAGTGTTTTTATACAGGTCATGGAACTCCGAGGTAACTTCTAATATCCTCATATTTTGCAACTGGGGGTACTTTATTTATTATAATACACAAGTTTCAGTGAGTCATGTGACAGAAATGACATCAGAACTCACCGTTTATAACTGGTTACATCAGAACTCACCGTTTATAAGGATATAATTTACAAGATATTTACGGCTTTTGTGTATTATATATATATATATATATATATATATATATATATATATATATATATATATATATATATATATATATATATATATATATATATATAATATCAGTAAGTGACAGCAGCACAAAGCATGTGCAATGAAAAGAAGATGGGGAGCTACTGCGGCATCTTTGGAGACACAGATCTTTACTGTTAAATACCTGGCTGATATAAAAGCCCAAAGGATAATGTGCAACATGTGCTCTACTTTAGTTCTTTTTTAAAGGGAGTGGTATGTTCCTGAAAATATTGAAAACAGTACTTTTAGCATTACAATCAGGCTTTCTAAGAGTAATTTTACATGACTTTTTGTCAACCGTGATAAGAAATGTGTCACGGTTTTTGATCTCCAGACCAGCAAGTACACCAAGGGGTCCATTTAGTTTCTATTGAAAGTAATGAGGAGCAATCCCAGTTACCAACATTTCCAGAATTGAGCTAGGTGCCTGTCCTACCTACAAAAGTACATACATTCAGACTAACATCATACTAAACTGTTTTTTGTCCCAAAATCTGACCATATGCACAAGAACAGCAGGATGCTACTCACGTTGCTGGCTGCATGCATTGATGGAATTAAACATTTTGGGGGTTCCTGTCACTGTGTGTGACATTAGCCATCCCCCTTGAAGAAGATATTTTAAATATGTTAAAATGAAATGCATATTACAGTATATGTATAATTAATACATTCTTTCGTTAAACTTAATAAAAAAAACTGTCTTTTACCAGTGGTGCTGCATGTCATAAACCAAAAGGAATGTTATTGAAATGGATCTGGGACAGCAGTGCTGTTTTCTGAGCAACTGTTTACCTGTCGCCACCAAGTCTGTAGTACATTACCTATATAGGCAGATAGTGGCATTTTGACTGCCATTGAGTACAGCTAGGATTGCCTTCTGGTCGGTATTTTACCAGTCTGGCTGGTAAAAGTGACGGTTGATCCCAATGTTATCAATAGGGAAAAAAGATAAATATATAGGAAGGCTGGTACAGCAGCAAAACAGTGTGTACCCTAGCCTTAAAGATATGCATTAAATATGGCTGCACATAATGTATAAGCACCCCCACACACAGACACACACACAACCTATTTGCATGTGTCATGCTTAATTAGCAAGAGGTCTTGGAACTGAAGGTTTGGGATACCAGTCATAATGGGAGGCTAAAGAGGTAGAACTGGATTTTCCAGTTTTCATTGCTAGACTGCTTAGGGCTTGCAAGGTGTTTAGTTAACCCTTTGGCAGTTTCTAGAGCAAAGTATGAGATTACTCACAATTCTCTTCCACTGGCTCACTGTACAAGAAAATGTTTCAAAAGACATTCACCTCTAGAAGCTATTATTTGTAGCCAGAGACTTTAACTTTACAGGCATCAATATTATTACTAATAATCACAACACATATTGATAATGTTCCAACAAATTCTGTAGTGCTGTACTATAATGGGTATATAAAAAACAAAAGATAACCAATACAAGTAAGTTAGATTGAAACAAGACACACTTCCATCAAGTTCAACCTTTTATGTCTGGATATAACCTCCCTAACTGCTAGCTGATCCAGAGGAAGGCAAAAAACACCATATCTAATTTGCTTCAGAGGGGAAAAAATCCTTCCTGACTCCAAGATGGCAATCAGACTGTCCCTGGATCAACTTGTACTATAAACTTTAGACAAATACAAGAGGTCCTCTGCACTCAATCCATTATCAATACATTTAAGACATTGAGACATTTTGTGCATACAACTACTAAAAAAATGCCTTACCCCAAAACAGGGATTGTTTGTCCATATATTGCAATATATTTAAGCTGGCTAACTAAGTCATCCCATATTTCACCAATCCTACACTCAATTTGCATCTGATTATATTGCTTTTACACAGGGACCTGCAACTTACTTGCTGCTTTTATAGTAAAACTCCCAAACTTGGTTGCCCTTTTAGTAGCTACAAGTGGGATCACCTGACTATAGGGTTGCCACCTTTTCTGGAAAAAAATACCAGCCTTCCAATATATGTATCTTTTTTCTGTATTAATAACATTGCGATCAACCATCATTTTTACTGACCAGGCCAGTAAAAAAACAGCCAGGTGGTGAGTTGTCATGTAGTGTGCATATTACCATTTCTGTTTGAGGCATTATTTCATTTTGACACATGTACACCAAAAGTACAAAGAGAAATACACCTTCGAAAAAAGTAATCTACTACTGAGCAACTCCCCAAAAATAAAGACTTTTTTCAATTACTTTCTATTTGTGATGCTTTTTCTAATATTGAAGTTTACGGTTTCATTTTTCACCTTCTGTCTTTCTAAAGCAGCTCAGGGTCACAGACTCTGTAACTGTTCTAAATTGATACATTTAGTTGATACATTTCTTTGGCCCTGCTGGACAGAAGCCCTGCGTTTCATTACAGGCAGCTGTTAGAATTGATACAATAGTCGCTAAAATACCACAGATGCTGCTGAGAAATGTATCAACTAATATAGCAAATTGTAATTCAGAATCTGCACCTGGAATGCTCATTTGACATACTGGAAAACCAGAGACAGGACCAATAAACATAAAACTCACATTTTGAAAAACAAGTAAAAAAATAAAACGTGGAAAGCAATTTAAAAAAAAAATCATTATTTCTGGGGAACAATCTGAAAATAACTGAACTGAAAAAAGTGATTAGATGGTGAACAACCCCTTTAACATTTTAAGGGGTATATGGTTGTAGTCAGAAGCCCTATACTTATTATCCTATAGAAAACATGTATACCTCAACACCAAGCTGGGGCCCTTTATTCCTAAAGCTGGCCATAAATGTGCAGATTTATTCTCTGTACAAAGAAAGAGTGTTTGTTTCAGTGTAACGATCTACAACTATCCATTCCAAGTAGGAAAGAGAACAAATCAGATGATGTTTGGGCCATAAATTGACAGGCAGGAATCGTACGAAAGTTATGTCTAACAAATAGCAGTGACAGTCACCCATTGATATCATCAGATAGGCAATGCATGCAGAGATATAGTTTTGAACAGAAATATTCTAACCTGTCTTATCAATTAAACAACCGATCACTGAAATCCCAGAACAATGCAACACACACGGTTCAAAAATCATACAAAACAACTGCAACTTTACATCTATGGTCAGCTTTAGGACCTGGTGGTGGTTACAGACCCTGTAGCTATAGGAAAATATATAGGAAATAGAATAGTAAAAGAGGATGAGATATGCTTTTACTAAGTCATCCTAAAAGGGGCAGTATACCCCTTGTTCAACATGAGTTCAACATAAATGAATAGGGCTTGTGCTGAACATACTTTTGATCTACTGTTTTAATCATGATAAATGATATATTATTTGTGTTATTTATTGAATTAAACTGAAGTTACCCCATGTTTGTGAGGTAAGTAATTAGTAATTACTAGGGATGCACTGAATCCACTATTTTGGGATTTGGCCAAACCCTGAATCCTTTGAGAAAGAAATATCTGAATACTGGAAAAGCTGAAAGAGAACCACACATGCAGCTCAGTTAAATAATGTTTTACTTGTTTGACAAAAAGTCACGTGATTTTAAAGGGCAAGGAACGTTTAAAATAGAATAAGGCTAGAAATGCTGTATTTTGTATACTAAACATAAACATGAACTTACTGCATCACAAGCCTAATCAAACAAATGATTTATGCTTTCAAAGTTGGGCACAGGGGGCTGTCATCTTGTAACTTTGTTAATCTTGCAAGACTAAGACCATACACCTTTGCCTGACACTGGCACTTCACATGCTCAGTATGGTCTGTGCTGCTTAGGGATAATCATAAATGATCAAAAAACAAAGCTGTTTGAGTTCTGCATGGCTGGTAAGTAAGGCAGCCCCCCCCCCTGCTGTTCATAAGTATGATTGTGCCAGAAGTTAGGGACCGTCTGACAATTCCTATCCACAGCACTAAATGAAGGGAGAATTTCACTGCATACAGTCAGGTTTCTTATAAAATGGTACACATTTTTAAATTAAAGTATATCGGAGATAGATTTCTTATTCATTAAAGAAAGTAAAAATGTGGTTTTATTTCTTTGCCTTTCCTTGTCCTTTAAGGATTCTGATTGAGTTCAGCCAGGAACAAGGATTCGCCAACTCCAAAGCCTGCTGAATATGTCAGCATCCTGGCCGAATACTGAACCAAATCCTGGATTCGCTGCATCCCTAGTAATTACCAGTGTACAGAAAACCCCCCTGCATAATGGACTCTTGTTAACAAAACAGTCACAAAAAAAGGTGAAGGGAGAAGTCTTTATAATGAAAATTTATTCTATACCTTGCAAGGACCAGTTTCCCTGGTGGCTGAAGGAATAACAAAAACTATCGCTTTTTTCATGCTTTAAACAATAGGCAATTGTATATTCAGCACAAGATAAAATGCTTTGGTTCTCATTTAAATCCTTTTCAGATAACTGCATCAAACGGTCCTTGTGTGTGATCCAATACATCCCCAATCACTACCAATTTTCATTTTACCCACCAATGTAATTCAGCCTCAGCATGTGGGACCATGTGCTGGCCCCTCACAGTGAATGCTCTCAATTAAAATATTTTCACTCTTCTGGGCTCTTTGACCAAGTCACATATTACCTATCATACAAAACTCATATCATACCTTATCATACAAAACTGGGTGGCTGTTTTTGCAACAGCTCCAAGATGTCTACAGACACTGAACATTTAGATAAGAGCACTGCAGTTAAATCAAGAATTCCTCTTCAAAGTAAACAATTTTACAGGCACTCGATAGAAACTGGTATGTCAATGCAAAATAATAGATACATTTTTTGTGTTATTGCTACTTTATCATTTAAGGCTGGTGTGTCATAAAGAGACTTTAGTTAACCAATATTGCTAAAAACAATATCTCATATATTCATTTTCACTGCTCAACAAAGATTAGACACAAACTAAGACAGTGTAGCACAGTGACTTTATAAACTGCAGATAATATCTTTCTGTATCTTTTATGCAAAACCTGAGTTTGGTGGAGACAATATAAACTGCTTCATTCATGAACTGGCTGCTTAAATACGTTCAAAAGCCACGGAATTGCTGTATGCATGTAGCTCAAATGTGCTTAAAGGCTAAATATGATAGATGCCGTTCTCTGTAAACTGAGAGAAGGAGGAGGGAGGGATTTCAGACCTGAAATAATTCTGCTTTGGAGCAGTAGCCCATGCCAATAAATGAAAATATTAGCATTGATTGGTCAACTGGATCAAGATTAATTAAAGCAAAAATCTGATAACTTGCTATTGAGCATAAGTAAAA
>CM044445.1:60669239-60707902 GCA_024363595.1 Xenopus borealis
CGAATTAGCGCTAGCGTTAGACGCTTCGCGCTTTAGTGAATTTGGGCCCTGGTCTTAGGTGGTGAAGGCAACTCTGGCGCAAGAGGTAACGTTCTGTAAAATCTGCATCTTAGTGAATTGGTGTAGTAATGCTCATTCGCCCAAGCTCTGGCAAAGTAACGCTAGCGTACCTTTCCTTTGCTAGCGAAGGGTCACCTGCGCTCGTTCATAAATCAGTGAAGTAACTAAATGACGACACTGGCGAATTTTCGCTAGCGTTAGTCACTTCGTACTTTACTGAATCTGCCCTGCAGTGTCTTATACACACTTTGATTGGTACTGCCTTGACCTAGTATTTACCCATACCACACTCTTTCTAGTCACCATATTTTAGCTTTTGTCATTTATTTCTTAAATCTTCTCTATTTCCTGCAGTGCACATTCAAGCACTACAATACTGTATTATCCTGCACTTCTCAATTGCAGACAACCAAATCACACTTCTGTAAATGTGCTGTAGTAAGTCTTAGGTCCTTGGCACTGTGCACCATTTATTTGCTCTATAAGTGAAGAAACACCTGTCACCAGTAACACTGCCTGCCATAGATTTAAATTTCAACAATCAAGTGCATTGGACAGAATTCTTTTTATTATTAAGTCAAGCTACTATTTTATTTCTTGCTTCCTCAATATGGCCAATTAAGTTCTTCATTATTCTCCACCTGTGGAGCAACATCTACTTTTGTTAAAAAATTTCGGGCACGCCCCCCCCCACACACATATAATACATAGAAATATTATGCAATTATTTTGCATTCATCAGGGTAATGAAGGCAAAACATAGGCAGCACTATATAATAAGAGTTCACAGTGACTTTCTCAATCCTGTCATTTTGTATTGTGCCCAGTGTCGCAAGATGGTATGTATTGGTGCATTTGTCAAACTCTACAAATAATTAGCACAATAACTCATTGCACAGGATTCCTTACTGTTTCCTGCATAAATCAAGAGAAGAATTACATGTTTGTCAGTCATTCATAAGGAAGTTTGGCTTCCTGAACAGAGCTCACAGGAAGCGTAGGCGCAAAGAGTGTGCAAGTATGACATACTGTGACTTTTAAAGGCAAGAACAATTGAAAATCATACTTCACTCGTTGGGGACCTTCTGAGCATCAAAACTATAGCACCACATTTTGTTGCGAGACAATGGAAGTTAAATGTATCTAATAGCATTGCAATATTTTACAGTGGTAAACCACTCAAACATGTTGTATGCAAACTAATTAAAATAATAGGGTTGTGACATCAGATTTAAAAGCATCAGTGAAAGACTTATTTGGGGGGGGGGGGCTTCTCTGTAGAAGCATCTCATCTGTTTACTTGGTGTCATTTTACTGCTAAGATCTTTTGTACTTTGTACACTACAAGCTTGTGCGTGGTTGCTATCAAGTTCAGATGACAGTGGCACTACTATTGTTAGCTGGTGCATCCCCAAAACTATGCCCTCAGATAAAATCGGTGTGTCTGTTTAGGAAGAAGGTGCATAGGACTGAATGGCTGGCTTCAGTCCCAGTGAATCTCGCCATGGTCTTCAGCTCAAAATTTTCTGATTTTCCAGTTGGAAATTTATAAAGGTATGTGTATTTCCAAGTTAGTGTAAATTACCTAATCTTGTAAATGTCTTGCAGAATTTCTCATTTTGGAGCAAACATATTAGACATCTTACTGGTAATTTTTCATTCAAACAAATGTAAAGAATGATACACAAAAGAGCATTTCTGGGCAAGCTGGCCGGGTGCCCTAAGCAACATCATTGGCCCATCTGGCCCCTTCTCTCTGTGCACATGCATGAGTGAAAATTGCGGTCTCCATGGAAGAGGTAAACTACGAGGGGAACAAGTGCCCAGACAAAGGGTAGGTGATAGAATAGGTGTGACTAGTGCCCCCCACCACTGCTGCACCCTAGCACATTCTCCTTACCCCTACTTTTGGACCTGCACAAAAGCCAGTTCAGTCAGAAATCTGAGCAGGCTGATCACTAAATGTACACCTAGCTGTAGGCAAAGGCAATACTAACTCTATGTTGAAGTATTAGAAGTAGAAAAATAGGTCATATTTTATATATGTGGGTGAGATGTGTGCAATGCAATCATAATAATATGGAGGGAAATTGTTGTGATGCATGTGCATCAGGTGGAAAGGAGAAGTAGGTATTATCTATCATAAAAGGACACAAGGTAGGCGTGAAATAGTTACATTTACATAATGCATGAGGAGGGGTTGACATTCCACATCTTGCATGGTAATATGGACTGACAAGTAGGAGACCAATGACTGTATATTAGAAAATGGTGAGAAGTAACTGCTTAAATATCTGTGTATGTGTTTTGGTTTACACAAACATTTTTGGAATAACTTCTGAGATGCAATTGCTCTTGGGCCCCAGAATGGAAAGGAACTGAGCAGTGTTAAGGGATCAACGCAGAACCCTAAACACAGAGGCTGCACAATATAAGTGAATGGAAAGAAAGTTTAAAGGAAACATAGATAATAGATGAGAAACACTCTGTATAGGCTAAAAACTACTGCAAGATCACGGGGCAGCCCAGGCATAGACAGGAGAGGGTTGGGTTGGCTGGGCCCACATGGTTTTTACCCAGTGTCCCACCAGCCTAGTCCAATCTTGAGTAGGAGAGGAATAGTCAGTACAGTCACACAAAGACAGGTTTCAGTTCCCTATCATGTCAGCCTAGCTGATGATTGGTTTTTATCCCACAGTGCAGTGTCCTGAGTGCTGCCGGCTCCACTACACAGCCTGGGAAAGGAGGCAGCAGGAAGTGAAACAGATGGGTCAGGGTTTCTTTGCAGGAATTTTCAATAAATCAACCCTAGACAATACTTGTATTTAAAACAGTATAATGAACTGACACATTATTGTTATTCATTTAAAAAAAATGTTGAAAAACTAGTGTTCATTGGCACTTAAAAGCAACATGACAAGGGTCCCAAGATCAAGTTTTCCACCAAGACTTTTGGGCAGGACTAGGGTTGCCGGTGGAGACCAGGCAGGGGGCGGGCTGTGTTATAAAGGGGGTGGGGCTTTGTTACAAAGGGGGCAGGGTCATGATGCAATAGGGAAGGTTGTGATATCAGTGGGCAGGGGCTATGGCACAGCAATTGGTCAATCACCATGTCAATCATGGGGAATCCTGCCCTGTTTTCCTAATTTGGAAACCGGGCAGAAAGTTTTGATCAGGGCAGCCCTTCAAATTACTGGGCTATCCAGGTCAAAATGGGACAGACAGCAAATCTGGGCACGACAGTCCCTAGGGTTAGAGTAGTACAGGTGCAGGGGGTGTGGGTGAGTCATTGCGAAGGCCATGGAAAGTATTATTTTGTACTGGTCAGTATGTAGGGTAAGGTTTCTGGAAAAAAGTACCAGCCTTCCTATTAATTCATCTTTTTAATAACAACAACATTGGGATGAACCATCTTTTTTATCGGCCAGATGGCAAACCTTATCAGTGTGTCTTTACTCTAACTGTCAATATAGTTCTTAGGGTGCCTATTTACTGCATAAAAAACGAGAGGAAAATATCACAAGCGACACTGCCTATAGCAACCAATCAGCAATTAGGATTAAACAGCCACCTACACGTTAGAAAACAAAATTTGATAAGCGGCAATTCTCCCTTGAAAGGTAGAAACTGCAAGCAGAGCAAATAAAAAAAAGAGAGAAGGGCCGCCCACAACTTTAGCGTGCCAGACACATACTAAAAAGGCATCCTCTGTTGGCACTGACAAACTACGTCCTTGTTCGCCACGCCCCATAAGCAACTGCGTGTAGCGTCAGCGTGACGTCACGATCTTGCGAGATGAGGCTTGTGGAGTCTGGATTCGCTGTCCGGCGGGATTCAAGGAGCTAGAGATTTATGGCGCTGCGGGACTTTTAAACAGCGATCCGGGACTGCGGGCTGTTTTATGAAAATCTGGACTGTCCCGGGAGAAGCGCGACTGTTGGGAGGTATGTTTCATACTAGTAGTCATTCGTGCATGGTGCAGTTCGTGGGGGTGGCGACTTGTTCAGCCACTGGCGACTTTCTCCCATGATTCCCATTGGCACCAGTTGTTTATCCGAGTTGTTTGGTAACAGTGGGTATTGAAATGTGTGAGTTAGTCAGTGTGTAAGTGAAGCTTTTTCTGCAGTAGCAACATTTGCCTTTGGTTGTGGACGGTATTTTATGCGTAGACTGTGTGTATGTTTTGCCCACAATCCCAGCTGAGAAGCGGCAGCGAGAGAGGCTAGTTGGACGGGGTGGGGGAGGGGCCAAGCTGCCCCTGCTACAGGATCTCCCTGCTCGCTGCTCAAACGGACCGACTTCCCCGTGGCTTTGCAAAGTGCTTTTTACATGGGTCGCTTTGTACAAACCACATGAAAACACGGATGGCGACCATGCGAAGCTGCTAATCTGTCTTGCAGTGGAACCTCTGCATCCTGTGGTGTTTCCCCACAACTAAACCCCGTAAGTAGCATCATAATGAATTGGGGCATTAGCAGTGAGTGAGATCTATTGCTGCCCCCCCCCCAATAAGTAACAGCACAGTAGTGAAGTGCAGTGTAAACACGATCTTTTGTTGCCCCACTTTTTTTTGTAAGTGGTGGCATAAAAATGACCACAGTTGCTTGTTTCATTTATACATTTTTGGTTCACATAAGCACTATATATGGCTCAAGCTATGGAGTGTTGTCCACAGAGAGGCAGATGATTGTTCTTTTGACTACCAGTTTTCTAAACTGCTTTCCTTACCCTCATAGACTGCCGGGTGTGATGTTATTTATTTGTGCAATACAGAGAAATATGGGCTTTCATCTTGGGGTGTCCCTAATACAAGCCAACAGCCAAACTATCCAATCAGCTGACTCCATGTTATGCTAAAATTTAATTTTTATTAAAAAAAAAAGCAAAGCAAAATAGATCAATTTTAAAGCCTTGGATCTCTAAGCCATTTCCTATTATAATTAATTTGTAAGGCAGGGGTCCCCAATTATTATTTTTTGAACCACATTCAAATATAATAAAAGTTAGAGAGAAAAAGTTCCTGAAGATGTAAAATATGGGCTGTGGTCTGCTTGGCAGTACACATGGTTTTTATGCTACTAAAACTTGCCTTCAAGCTAGAAATTCAAAAAGAAGCACCTGCTTTGAGTTCACTGGGAGCAACATCCAAGGGGTCAGGAGAGCAACATATTGCTCGCGAGCCACTGATTGGGGATCTCTGTTGTAAGGTTTAAGTGGTTCTACACTTTCACGAAAACTCACAATCCTAGGGCCAGCATTATAAAGAAGGACAGATATACTATTTTCTGTTCCTACCCCAGACCCTATTATATTAATGCAACACACTAGGGCAGTGATCCTCAAACTTGGCCCTCCAGCTGTTAAGGAACTACAAGTCCCACAATGCATTTGCCTGACTGTGGCTGTCGGACTCCTTCATTGCATTGTGGGACTTGTAGTTCCTTAACAGCTGGAGGGCCAAGTTTGAGGATCACTGCACTAGGGTCTATTTCATCAGTAGTCAACCTGCCTGTATTTATTTAATGTGAGAGGAAACTGGAATACCCAGATATAATATTGACACATTTAATTACTTTGTGTGTGTGTATATATATATATATATATCTATATATATATATATATATATATATATATACCATGTTACTTTATTTGTAAAGTGTTTTATTTGCAACGGTTTTTAAAAGTCAATATTCTGTATTTTTCAGCTGACCATGCCTACCCGGGGCATAAAAAGAAAACTTCCTGAATGGGAGGATATTGGCATGGATGGATTCATGGCATTTCGTCCAGATTCCTATCCTTTTGTTCGACAGTCCTTGCTAAACTTGTCACTGGAGAAATTCAACAAGGGTCGGATGATGGTGGAGCCCAGTCTCAGACGCTATGTCCTTATTGCTAATACACTTCATATTATCCAAGATGAGATCAGGAGGGAGAATAACTACTCTTCTCCTGTGGCAGAGGCAGGAGTTAATGGTGCATATGACCAGGCCCTTGGAGATGCAGTAGGGGTGAATTTAACAATGGAAAATCGCTTGCCACTCCTAGCTGAAGAACTTGATAACATTTTACCAACTATGGATGACGACTTCTCTGTGTCTGCTGCCATTGCTAACATACTGAAAGAGCTGGAGAATGTGCTGGATGAAGGTTGTCCTCAAAATCTTCAGCGTTTGTCACTAAGTCAAAATTTAGAGTCAAAAATGGCATTTGGAAACAGTATGTGTCCCCCAAGCCCCCACAATGCACAGCATCAAAGCAGCTCCATTGAAACTGTGAAGGACGCATTAGGCAGGGAGGCAACACTTCATTCTAGCTCAGGTTGCAAAGTAGAAAATAATGAAATAGAGTTGATAACAGAACTAGTGTTGTCTGCAGCTTGTTCTGAAACTCTTCCAGAACTCCCCATAGCTCTGGACACATCAATTTTAGAGACAGCATCTTCCAAAGACTTGTCAAATAGTTCTCTGGGTGCGGCCCCTGTACCGATGGACACTTTAGTCTCCAAAGATATGCCAACTCACTCTGAGAGCATGCAGCAAAATTCTTCTGAAACGCCTTTACAATGTTTAAAACCCAAGGAATCTGTTTTTGGAAGCTTTGAGATTATGAGTTCAAGCTACCTCAATGACGTCTCCTTCGATGACCCTTTTTCAGATATAGACACCTCCGTTTTTGAAAAAGAGACGCCTGCCATAATTGGCTCCAGTAGCCGCCTCTCCGCTTCAGAAGACTGCTGGTTTCCATCTGCCTGTAATAATCCATCTTTCAACTCCAGCCAAGGTATCAGAGACTGCAATGATCTTGACAACATCATTGAGATCCTTGTAGGGTCCTGACATCTTATTAGCCTTATTTCTCTACTCCAACCCTCGGCATGAAAACACTGTGAATTGTTTCTGTATCTCTCCTAAAAGCTAGCAATCTGTTTGCTGAGGGGGAGGATAATTCTAAGCAATAGCATATTTGCACATAGACTAATATCTCTTACTTGTCAACTTCTGTTCAAAGCAAGAGTAGTGCCTCCTGCCAGTGAAAGGTGGTGTTCATGTTTACAAGAGCAAAGGATTGCTTCTATACATACTGTGACTCAATGTTGCAGATATGTGGCTAGCCGTCACCTCCTTTTTTATGTTGTGTTTTAATGTCATTCTTTACTCGGGAGGTATTACTGTTAAACTCTGGGCTATTCCGCATCGTCTTCTATGAAGATATTATTTTTAAATATTTATTTAGGTATTTTTGTCTTTTTATATCAGTATCTACTTTTAAAAGTGTTTTTCTGACCATGGCTTTCTGGAAGGCACAACTTCCATTCCTCGCTATGCACCATATTTCCTATACAGTTTGCAAGAGTTTTTATTTATACCTGTATGCCATTATTTATTTTTGTACAGTTGGGATTTTTTTTTTTCAATGGTTCATGTGTCAGGTCTACTGATTTTTTTATTTTAATTATGTCTGTCCTCTTCTTTGCTGTCTTGCCTTCAATAGGGACCTGCTGTTAATCAGTCACAAGTTTATCTTAATTCTTTCCAGAACTGGAATGTGCTGGTATCTTTTGGATATTGGGTACCCTATGATTTGGTTACCGTTTCTAACTGTTTTATGACCATTTTATATATGCCATTTTGGGGAATTAAAAATACAAAGCAGAAACACTTTAATTCTGAGTAAGCATCTTCAAACAGAAAACTCAGTTTGCCTCTTGGTCTGTGCAGTCCTCTTTTGAGACAACTTGTTGACAAATTAGAACATCAGGACATAGTGCTGTCCAACAGCCACTTCAGTGTTTTTCATACGTACTTTCCGTTTGTAGCCTTTTTGGAACACATTTCTGACTGTAGGGCTGAGTCCTGGATATAAGTCTTTAAGGGCAATGACACACAGAGACTCCAGATGTTCTACTTGCCGTGTTTTTAGTAAACTAGTGCCCTGAGTGGCATTGCCCTAAAAGTATTATTCAACCCAGCGTAAAATGAGCTTTGTTCAAATATATCTTAATTAAATGTAATTATGTATAAGAACTGTGGATTTTGCAATGTGCATGTAATGTAAAAGCTCCGTTAAATACCTCAAGAAGCAAAAGTTTCCAATATCTTGTGGAATATAAAGCCATGTTAAATCTTTTAAACTACTTGGGAACTGCAATGCTAGGGACCTCTCTGGCTCTCCCAAGTAAGACATATTGTTTTCTTTTGCAACATTGAAGAACCAGAAACATTGGGTCAAACAGACTTCAAAAAAGGGAAAAAAGTCCTTATGCTTCTGAAAGCCTCATGATTTCCCAAATGTTATTTTCATAATCCTAATTTACTGATCATTCCATGTATACAAGTAGTGTTTTGTTCCTATTGGTATTACTTCATTTGTTATATCATTTGCTGTGGTTTTACAAATAGTTGCCAAGGCATATTGAGCTTTTAAGATGAAGTTGTAGAGCGTGTGCCTGTGGTTTGTGAGTAATACAAAGGTAGCAGCAAAAGTTCCTTAACTAAATAGCCACATCTTTAGAGACAAATTACCTGAATATTTCCATTACAATATGAGAACATTGTCCCCTATTTACTTTATTATTTGGAATGAGGCTTTAAATAGGAGTTGCAACCTGTTTCAATTTGCACATTTTATAAGGAAATGTATTTAATTTCATTGTGTGTCTTTTTTGATTTATGCAATGTGTACAGATGGGTGAGTATTTTGTTATGTATTTTTGCTAACTTAACAAAATAAAAGGTAAAATCCCATATTTATTTTTTCTTGCCTTTTCGACTGTTTTGTCATTACTGTTTATAGGAGAGCACATGTATCCAAGAGCAAGGTGCAACCTTTCCATGAATCATGTCTGTCCAGTAATAACCTTTTCTTCAATCTCATGATCGAGGGCTCTGTTGATGAGTTTTACATGGTTGATCAGGGTTAAAAAAAAAACAAAAAAAAACTGAATCAATGATGTGTCCATGTTACATACATGTTCGGTTTTGTTTTCTCTTTGAAATAAAACTGCAATCAAGGGATATCAGAGTTTTACAACAGAAGTCCAGGGCACCCTTATGCAGCTGGAGACTTAGTTTTTGTAAATTCAGATGGCTATACAATCATTTGACAAACAGGGGTCCTATAATAATTTAAAAAACAATGGTAAGAAAGTAAAATTAAGATTAGAGGGCCCTACTTTCTAAAGGATATATATGCCTTTTCTACTTGATTGTTTAGGGTACTGACATTAGGGTTACTGTCATGGGGAAAATGTTTTGGTTTTTTTTGTTTTCAAAATGCATTAGTGCTGGTCCAGCAGAATTCTGCACTGAAATCCATTTCTCAAAAGAGCAAAAAGATTTTTTTATATTTCATTTTGAAATCAGACATGGGTCTACACATATTGTCAATTTCCCAGCTGCCCCAAACTTCAATTACGCTTTACTGCAAGTTGGAGTGATGTAACCCCTTCCCTCCCCCCACCAGCAGCCTAACAGAACAATAGGGAAGTAACTGGATAGCAGCTCCTTAACTCAATATAACAGCTGCCTGGTAGATCTAAGAACCACACTCTGACAAGGAAAAACAGCACTTTAGGAGGGAACTGCTTTCTGGCAGGCTGACACAAGTCACATGACAGGTGGGAAATTGACAAAATGTCTAGCCCCACGTCCTATTTGAAATTGAATATAAAAAAAATCTGTTTGCTCTTTTGAGAAATGGATTTGAGTGCAGAAGTCTACTGGAGCAGCACTATTAACTGACGTGTTTTGAAAAATACATGTTTTCCCATGACAGTATGCCTCTAAGACCGTTAAATTACAAATATCTGCAAGATGCTGCCAAACTTTAATTGTGGATACTTCATTTTTAACCAGGAACATAATAAATTGTGTGTTTTTTAACTCACACGGTCCTATGAATGCAACTTTTTCTACTGAAAATCTGACAACTGGCTGTGGCATACCAAATGAACAGTGCACAAATGATTCTGTGTGGGCAATAAATCTGACCCACACCCAATGTGGATGGCCATTTTTTGGCTTGCCCACTGATTTATGGCCCGCCACATATCATTGTTGTGCAGTGGTCGGCAGCTGTTGTTTTTCTAAACTATAAAAACATTTACTGAGTTTCTTCAGTTGCTAAAGGGATTAATTTGAGGTATTTAATCTCTATCGCATTTATTTGAATAGGAATTTCCTAAACATACAGTGCATTGTCATGACACTTGCTGGCATGAGCAGGTCATTAGAGTGCATTGGGCAATCTCCGAAAATTCCCATTCAAATTAATGATGTGGTAAGTTTGAGCATTTGTCCCCTGGCCACTGTGTCCTAAGCGTTCAAAATTGCCATGTGTGCCATTGCCTGTTAGACTACCGTATACTTAGGTATACCTGCTGGAAAGTGCTTTCAGAAAAGCATGTAAACCGGTTTCTAGTTTTTTCGATAAATCCGTATCAAATAAGCCATGAATCAAGTAGAAGCTATATTATGTGTTAGTGTGTTTTTGCTATATCCTTTCTGCAGAATCTGTAGTCTTGTATTTTAGTAGCCAAAAAACTATACTTTGCCTACATCGGGTAAATCAATTTCTCCTTAGCTGTGTCTACCTCACTCCTACTAATGCACATTTCAATTTCATGGTCCATGCTAAAGGAGACAGTATGTATACAGTAAAACACCTAATCGAACACATGATGGTACCATCTTTGATTAAGGTGCACTGTGCTCCACACAAAAAAATGCATGCAAAAAAATATATTGTACTTCACTGTCAATATCATAACATCATTTTTGTTACCCCAGCATAACATAGTTGAAGGCCATGTCTTGTATTGGGACTCCTAGTGCCCACCAGAGAACCTGAGACCACTCAATATTTATATTGGGTAATTGGATATAGTGCCAAAAGGTATAAAATATTTATATAGGCCCACCGAGGAAATAAGAGTAATAAGCTGAATGGGATTTCCTTGGCTGGGAGATCCGTTGGTGCTATTTTAGGCTTCTGAAATCTTGCATATCGCCCATCATTGGCTTAATTAATATTGTAATTTGAGAAGTTAGAGTTGGCTTTTGCACATAGTGAAAGCTGCCGTGCTGTTTTTTATTATTCACACCACATGCTTTAGCTTTTTACGTTCTCACATGACAGCTATAAATTCTGAAAAGCCAGTAGCCAATGTGTTCATGTTCTCTGATACTCACTGCTGAAAAACATGCTGTGTGTTTCATCAGCCTTAGGTAAAATGCAACAGTAAGCAACATTCAGACTGCAGGAAAGCTATAAAAGCAACTGACTATGTAAATCTTACTCAGCCACCGTTCCAGAAGGCCTGAAACTAGGGGAATGAAGGAAGACCCCCACCACCATTGCACTCTGCCTAGGCAATTGCCTATTGTCTGCCTCTTTTTCCGTCCCCACTTATAATTGCAAAAGGATTCATGGTGATTATGGACCATGCACTGCAGTGCAGTTATACCAAATTACAACACACACCATGTTTGCATATGGATTTGTACCCAGGGGAGATCAATGCTGAACAGATAAACACAGTAGGGTTCATTTATAAACACTGCCGCAAGTCAGTTGTGCTGAAACATACGCAAGTTGTTACATGTATTGGCACTAGGTCTGGACTTGGTGTCAAAAAAGGCCCTGACATTCTAAGAACAGATAGGCCCAAACTGCCCCCCACCAGCCCACTAAATAGAAACTTTCTATGGCATCTTACAGCAGCCCCTCTGGCATTTGCCAGAACCCACAGATTGCCAGTCTGAGCCTCATTGGTATCATTCATTATCTGATACCTTTGTCCAAACATGCTTTTTGCATTTCTGCATAGTTGCTCTCTGCAATGTTCCCGTTGCCCTGTCAAAATGAGCTTCAGTTCACCTATTGACGCTGGTGATCCTGGGAGCTAATGCCACCTTGAATATGAGTAATTTTTTGCAGGGCCTGAGATAGGGGTAGGCAGGAGAGGGACGTGCCTAGGGTGCAACACAGGGGCAGTGGAAAAGTTTAGGTTGGGAGGGTGGGATTTTAATGCTGTAGAGGAAGCTGACCCTGCAGTCCAGGGTCTCCTGTTCCCTGGGGTATGCTTCCTCTATAGTTTCACAACTGGTTGGGGCTCTAAGCATCTACTCGTCTGTCTAGCTTTAGTCAGTCCAGGTGCCACAATTGCACCAGATCCCCACTGCTCCCCAGTGTTCACTTGTCTACCCACCATCTGCAATTGTCAATAATGTGTACACACATGTATGCTTGCTCCGGGGGAAGGGCTGGAGTGAGGAGGTTGGCCAGGTTGCCTATGACGCCCCGCTGACCTGGCCCCAGTTATTACACCAATTGTCAACACAGAGTTCCGTGACCTGTATAAAAGCACTCGGCCTTCAGCCTTGTTCTTTTATATGGTCATGGAACTCCTTGGTGACTTAAATATCCTTATATTTTACAATAGGGGTACTTTATTCTCTATATATTACAGTATATGTGCCTGAATCCCCATGATAACTGTAAGAGAAGCTGTGATATTATTCATGCATTTTAAGAAATAATGTATCTCAAACTAAAATCAAGATATAAGATCAGGATATGGCTGAGGGTGAAACCTCAGTCTCATTATATGTACATATACTCTGTCTTAGACTAGCACTTATGTTCTACAAGGTGTAATGTACATCTTGTTGATAAATATACATCTTTACAAACCATTACTGTTGTATATGTAATGTATAATCTGCAACCTTTTGAATTTATACAGTCTGGGACCTCACTTTTTATCAACTGTCTTATGATTGTCTGCAATGTGTGCATAATCCTGTATGTATTGTATCACTAGTCTCTCCCTTTAAACTGATGACAGCTTTCCTCATTTACTTAAGGAGGTACAACTGATGACAGTATGAGGGGGCGTGGAGAAGGGAGGATATGTGGGATGGAATAGAATTTGCTTGTATGTGTGTGTCATACAATGCTATGTGACAAATACTAATCTGCAGGCAAAAACCTGAATCATCGGTGTCTTGCTTACACTGAACCTTGTCTCTGTATCTGAGTCACAGTGTAGTGCACGCCGTTCCCCGAAATACAGTTTAATGCTTTATTTCTCTGTTTAAGGCGATCATCTAACAAGATACAATACTTAAAGAATATAAACAGATTATATAGATTATATTGTTTGTGCTTCAAGTAGCAGAAGAATCTAAATTAATAGTAGAACCTATGAAAAGCTATCCATGAATGCCCTTAAATGATATGTCAACCCCAAAAATCTTTTTTTTTTGCCTAATAAAAGAAAACATGATTCTTAGCAACTTTGCAATATACATTCATTACACATTTTCTATAGTTTTAAAGTTATTTGTACATGTATTTGCTATCAAAAGCAGTGTTTGTCTGTCCCTTTCTAGTCTCTGTACTGGTAGCTTCTGAAACAATGTAACATAAGCCAACCGATTAACAGACCTGTATTGCTGGAGGAGACATACTTTACATTGTTTAAAATGTAACAACCAGGAATTATGCAAATGCTGTTTTCAATAGCAATTAAATTTACAAATAACTCTTAAAGCGCCAACAATTTTTAATACATTCATTTTGGACAGTTGCTGATAACTGTGTTTACTTTTATTAGGCAAAAAAGTTTTTTTTGGGGTTGACGTGTCCTTTAAGTACTGTGGTTTTAGTTTTTTCTACTATACACATCTGTTAACCACACACTCCATAAGGAGGAATAGAAATTGGTTTGTCCTTTTACTTTCGTTTCTACAAAGCTGAAACATTATTTGGTAATGAACCTACGTTTCTTGCTGACAGTAATACTAAATGAAATAAGAAACTATCGGCTGTAGAGATTTATTATTAAATTCCTTCAGATCTGTATCTGAGATGCTATATCAGCATATCGTAAGTCACAGAGGTATTACAGAGCATTGATTAAAGTTACAAAATGTGGCTTTGATAATTAGTTTACTTTTAATAAATATTTATTAGTAATGTCGCAAGGGCTGGACTGGGCCGACAGAACACTGGGAAAACCCAGGTGAACCCCCAGCCCAGATCCACTCCTGAACAGCTGGCACAGCCACTTCCTTCCTGGGCCTCCCCCACCCAACCACAGTGCGAAATGGTGCAAAAAGAAGGTACCTGTGGGGCATCGGAAGGACAGAGTAGGTTTTGTCCCGAGTGGGGGCCCTTGAGGGGGGGGGGTTGCAGGCACCTGATATGGCAGCCCCAGTGCACCCACACCCCTCCAGTCCAACACTGAATGTCACATTTGTATTGCTGAACTTTGCTAATTTCAGTGATGCTTGGGATGTAATGCTTTATCTACAGTGGGATTAAACCTCCCAGCATTCCTGACAGCCTTCATCTGCTGAAGGATGATGGGTATAGGTTTTTGTTCAGTAACTGTTTTAGCATGTATTTAAAATATATCTGTGTGTGTGTGTGAGTAGAGTCATGCCCAGTTTAATCATATGATATCCTGGTCTTTCTCACTTCTGCATTTTGCAGTGGATTTGTTCATATATTTTATATAGTCAAAGAATTCCTCAGCAACTTCTAATCCTGATTAGTATCTGTATATTTTGTATCCCATCTGTTCAAATCAATTGGCTCTACGGTGAACAACATTTTGGGTAAAAATTGATAATAAAATTGACAGCTATATTCATTAAAATCCTAACTGGTCACAACTAACCTCATACAAACTTGATTAGTTATATACAGTAAACCTTCCTTGAAATGTATACCAGAAATGCCTTGCTAATGTGTGTACCTTCTTCCAAGTTTTCTGGAAGTGTCAATACATTCAAATATTTATAAAGAGCTCTGGAAATATGCTCTCATCCCTCCCCATATTCTCTCCCTATATATAAATATATACAAAACCTTTGATCAAGAGGAAGAACTAGTTTAAATCAGTTCTTGACCCCTTGCTGCTTTCATTGTTGTCTAACATAATGATGTTAGCTTCAGGGGGATTTTTTTATAATTATCTGGTTGTTCATATCCTTTTATGCATACATTAAAAGCTACCAAACATGTTTTGGTTCTTGTCAATGACCTTTATATATCTACCTTGATACAGTGGTACCTTCTATATATTTATAGAAATTGAAGTTTTAATCTTAAAGGGAAACTGTCATGGGAAAACATGTTTTTTTTATAACGCATCAGCTAATAGAGCTGCTCCAGTAGACTTCTGCACTGAAATTCATTTCTCAAAAGAACAAACAGATTTTTTTATATTCAGTTTTGAAATCTGACATGGGGCTAGCCATTTTGTCAATTTCCCAGCTGGCCCTGGTCATGTGACTTGTGCCAGCACTTTAGGAGGGAACTGCTTTCTGGCAGGCTGTTGTTTTTTCTTCTCAATGTAACTGAATAGTACTCAGTGGGACATGGGTTTTACCATTGAGAGCAGCTGTTATCTTGTGTTAGGGAGCTGCTATATGGTTACCTTCTCATTGTTCTTTTGTTAGGCTGCTGGATGGGGGGAAAGGGATGGGGTGATATCACTCCAACTTGCAGTACAGCAGTAAAGAGTGATTGAAGTTTATCAGAGCACAAGTCACATGACTTGGGGCAGCTGGGAAATTGACAAAATGTCTAGCCCCATGTCAGATTTCAAAATGAAATATAAAAAAATCTGTTTGCTCTTTTGAGAAATGGATTTCAGTGCAGAATTCTTCTGGAACAGCACTATTAACTGGTGCATTTTGAAAAAAAAATTTTTAAATTTTCATAAGAAACAAATTTTTGTACGATATTCGGTGTGTGTACAGTGGGAAATGAGCGGATAATGGCAGAGGACTTGGATACAGGTAGAATTCTACCTGTATATCTGACCCTTCAGCTCTACACTCGCTTCATAGATGCACTGACTCAGCTCACTCTAGTCAGTGGCTGAGTCAGGATATGATTCATAAAGCTTTAATAAAAATTAATGTAAACAAGGCGCCAGGGCCTGATGGTATACATCCACGGGTTCTAAGAGAGCTTAGTTCAGTTTTAGACCATCCCCTATTTCTGATTTTCTCAGATTCACTTTCATCTGGTATGGTACCTATGGATTGGAGAAAAGCTGATGTCATCCCAATATTTAAAAAGGGATTACGATCTCAGCCTGGCAATTATAGGCCAGTAAATTTGACATCTGTGGTGGGCAAATTATTTGAAGGCTTGTTAAGGGATAGGGATGGCGCAAACTGTTCGCCGGCGAACTTGTTCGCGCGAACATCCGCTGTTCGCGCTCGCCGGAAGTTCGCGAACGCGTCCGCGAACTTTTTTGCGGCAGTTCGCGCCATCCCTATTAAGGGATCACATTCAAAATTTTGTCCAAGTGAATGGCATTATGAGCATGGCTTTATGAAGGATAGGTCACGCCAGACAAATTTTTATGATGAGGTAAGTAAGATGCTGGACAGTGGGGGGGGCAGTAGATGTGATCTATTTGGATACCGTGCCCCACAAACGACTGCTTTCTAAACTAAGATATGTTGGGCTTAATGAAGTCGTTTGCACATGGATAGGGAACTGGCTACAGGATCGGGTACAGAGGGTGGTTGTTAATGGTACATTCTCTACTTGGAGTAAGGTTCTTAGTGGGGTCCCTCAGGGCTCGGTATTGGGTCCACTTTTATTTAACTTGTTCATTAATGACTTAGGGGAGGGTGTTGTAAGTAATGTATCAGTGTTTGCAGATGACACAAAACTATCCAGCCCAATTAATTCCATCCAGGATGTGGCATCCTTGCAACAGGATCTTGACAAACTGGCAATCTGGGCAGCTAAGTGGCAAATGAGATTCAATATTGATAAATGTAAAGTCATGCACCTGTTATGTAAAAATATTCAAGCCACTTATACTCTTAATGGGACTGCACTAGGCAAATCCATTATGGAAAAGGACCTTGGAGTCCTTATAGATGATAAACTTGGCTGTAGCAAGCAATGCCAGTCAGCAGCATCAAGGGCCAATAAGGTCTTGAGCTGTATTAAAAGGGGCAGAGAGTCACAGGAGGAGGGGGTCATTATTCCACTTTATAGAGCACTTGTAAGGCCACATCTAGAATATGCCGTACAGTTTTGGTCTCCCTCACTCAAACAGGACATTATTGTATTAGAGAGGGTACAGAGAAGGGCAACTAAGCTGGTAAAAGGTATGGAAAATCTTAGCTATGAGGAAAGACTGGCCAAATTGGGGATGTTTACGCTGGAGAAGAGGCGCTTAAGGGGTGATATGATAACTATGTATAAATATATAAGTGGGTCATATAATAATCTCTCTAATGCTTTATTCACCAGTAGGTCTTTCCAGATGACACGAGGTCACCCATTCCGTTTAGAAGAAAAGAGGTTCCGCCTGAATATACGGAAGGGGTTTTTTTTACAGTGAGAGCTGTGAAGATGTGGAATTCTCTCCCTGAAACTGTTGTACTGGCTGATACATTAGATAGCTTTAAGAAGGGGTTGGATGACTTTTTAGCAAGTGAGGGAATACAGGGTTATGGAAGATAGCTCATTATACAAGTTGATGCAGGGACTAGTCCGATTGCCTTTTTAGAGCCAGGAAGGAATTTTTTCCCCCTCTGCGGCAAATTGGAGAGGCTTAGGATGGGGTTTTTTGCCTTCCTCTGGATCAACTAGCAGTTAGGCAGTTAAAATAAAATAAAAAAAAGGTTGAACTTGATGGATGTGAGTCTTTTTTCAGCCTAACTTACTATGTTACTATGTTACACGTGTAATAATTGTAACGTCTATGGCCTCCTTTAAAAAGACATGGAGGAGGTCCTGACTGATGAACAATTTATGTATATAGGTGCCAAATGGCTCTGTAGTATGGACCATTGTGTTTAGGGTCTCCTTTTATGTATAAATTAGGGATGCACCGAATCCACTATTTTGGATTCGGCTGAACCCCAGAATCCATTGTGAAAGTTTCAGCCGAACCGAATCCGAACCCTAATTTGCATATGCAAATTAGTTAGAGGAAGTGTAAAAGCCTTACTTCCTTGTTTTGTGATGAAAAGTCACGATTGCAAGGATTCAGATTCGGTTCCACAAGGCACAAGGATTCAACCTCACCCCTTTAAAACCGAACACATATGGAATACACAGCCTGCATTAGCAATACATTTAGATGCATGCTGCAGACTGAACTGATTTATGTGCAGCCATGCATCATGCATCTAAATGAATTGCTAATTAGCCATGCAGGCTGTGTATTCCATATGTGTTCGGTTTTAAAGGGGTGAGGTGGCAACCCTAATTCAACCAAATCCAAATCCTGCTGAAAATGGCTGAATCCTGGCCGAATACTGAACTGAATCCTGGATTCGGTGCATCCCTAGTATAAATACGCCACTGTTTCTTACTGGTTTTCCTTATGAGGAAACAAAAAATTGTATACTAAAATGAGCAGAATGACTACAATAAGCCCACATTATTTGCTTTTGTACTTGATAATGTAATAATTATATAACTTAAAAAATGTGAAAAAAACAATATATATATAATATACAGTCTATAGATTGCTACAATGCTAATTTTATTTTTGTTAAGTGATTGTTAATCTGAATGAAACCTGGGGTTTATTATAGGCATGTGATGATGCCTTGGGTAAAAAAGTGACATTGAGAAACACAGCACTGGCAATATCAGACCTTGTTATTATATTATTATAGCAAGAGCAGTCCCCATAATATAGATTTATTTGCTAACACAGTAATCTCTACAAGAATTATATAAGGAGGAGTGGAGTCTTGCAGTCTATGCCCAGTTTGTCTTAGATAATCTACTCTGCCCTGTATGTGTTTGCAGTGTCTGCAGATGAGGAAAGTGGACAGGTGCTTTCAGTTTGACCTTGTCAGAACAGCTGAAGAAGAGGGGGCTACAATTATTTTATGTCCTTGTAACCAACAAGTCTGCCTCTGTGTGCTGCAGTCAGTGAGGTTATGAGAAAACCTGCAGTAATTGCTTGCATTAGCTTTTCTATTTTCAGTCATACATGACAAGAGCCTGCATTATACACAGGAAAAACATTATTTCCTATTTAATATATAAAAAAGTGCCTACATTTTTGTTCACATGCTGGAACAGTGCTGTGCAGAATCAGGTTCTAATTAAGGCAGATAGATAGGTAAAACGAATCAAAACATATTGCTAATAAGCAAAAGACAGTTCAAATACTGTTTTTAAGGAGCAATATGCAATGTTTTCCCCATTGGTCCAAGTTTTTACAGACCAATCCATCCTTAGTTATAAAGCATTGAAATGTATTCTAGTATTTCTTGCTGAGTGCATATGTACATGAATGCAATCGTTCTGGTGCACATATACAGTATATTAACATTTATATTTACATCCATGCCACTATTTTGCAAGAGTTACTAAAGACTATTGCAAAAACTTTTGCCAATTTCTATGGCGACCAAGAGAGTGTCAATATGTAAAAAAAAAAAACTCCAAAAATTGTATTTTTCGAGAGATGTGATTTCAGGTTTTGTGAAGTGTGAATCCATTGTGGAAGAAAACAACATCATATGTATTACTGGTAAATTAATTTATAATGATTGCGAAAATAACTGATTTTTCAGTGGCGCCAAGAAAATCCTGGACATGACACAGACAGTGAAAGTTAAAATTATCAGTATCTTTTTTTTAAAGGACAATTAGGCCTGCTAAAGGAAATTGCTAGAATTTTACATGTGCACCATAATATTGTGCCAACCTAGGTGTTTACTTTGACAGTAAAACTCCTTACCAAGCACCATATCATCATGTACTGTAGTTATTGTCAGGCCTAGACTGGCAATCTGCGGGTTCTGGAAAATCCTAGAGGGGCTGCTGAAAGGTCCCATAGACACTCACTATTAAAAGGGTTGCTCACCTTTAAATCAACTTTTTTTTTTATTCAGCAGCTCTCCACTTTGCAATTGCAGCAATCTGGTAGCTAGGGTGCAATTTACACTAGCAACCATGCCTTGGTATAAATAAGATACTGTAATATGAATAGGAGAAGGTCCAAATAGAAAGATGAGCAATTAAAAGTAGCAATAAGGATAAATTTATAGCTGTACAGAGCATTTGATTTTTTGATGGGGTTAGTGACCCCCATTTGGAAACTGGAAAGATTTAAAAGAAGAAAGAAAATAATTTAAAAAAAAAACTATAAAAAAAAAAATATTCGGTGAACCACCCCTTTAAGTGGGCTGGTGGAGGACTATTTGGGCCTCTATGTACTTGGAATGCAGGGGTTATTTTGACTCCCAGTCCAGACCTGGTTGCTGTGTGTACATGGTTGGCAAATTAGTTATCAAGCCTAGACATTAAACACTTACATCAGCCTATAGAACAATCTGTTGCTGAAAATGAAAATTATTTCAGGATTTTCACTGTCCTATGAATGATACACCTCTGGTAAACAAATATGCTATTGAGTGTTAGTTGCCTTTTTTAGTAAGGCTTCTTGGATGAAACCAAGTGCTGTCCAGCTACATATTTTGTAACTGCTGTCCATGAGGGAACACACTGGGGTTGAATTCATATTGTGCTTGGCTTGTGCAACTGATGCACCCAGCATAATATAGATGCACTCTACTGATTTCACCAATTTTCCATTTTGCAAGCTGGTGAAATCTTGAAGAGAAAAATACTTGGATAATGACATAGCAGATGACAGTGGTATAGGGGTAGTGATGTGGGAAGGGCAAAAAGATAGTAGAAATGGTAACATACAAACCTACCAGGAAAACTACCAACTTCTGTTCCGTTTGGCAACTTTAATAGCTTGTTCCATGTATGCACAAATAGGCATGTATCTAAAGGCTACTTGGAGCAGGAGGTAACTGTTATGTTCTGGTTGCTCTGTATACGACAGCTCTTGCTTGAGGTCAGAGAAGCAGACTTTCCATGTATTGAATGTGTCTGCTATGTATGTGCTGCCATCTTATGCCAAAAACCCTGGATGCCAAACAGTGTAACATACCACACTTGCTGTTTTTAATAAACCGGACAGAAATATTTCTTCTCCTGTGCCTGAATAATGGATAAATCTAAACTGTAAACTTGTGTTGTTTCTTTACTGTACTGGATGGTCCATACTTTAATAAGGGCAATTTAAATAATTAATAAATAAATACATTTTTGAGTATTCATTGTAGAATTCACTGATATATTAGGAAATAATGAATCATAAGGTATACTAAAGCTGCTACAAAAAATATGTTAGTGCTAGCCATATACAGGCACACAGTCTATATCTTAGACTGATTGCTACAGGATTACTGACATGTATTGCATACATTTTTTTTTATGTTTTAAGTAGGAGGTTGATAAAATAATTGAGATCATATTCACAACAGCAGTCAAAAATGCTCCTCACTGTCTGCCATAGATACTCCTATTAATATATTGTATAGATACGCCTATTAAACATTGTAAACATTGGTTTACTGAAGTGCATGCATTGGTGATAGGTGGAATTATGGTCATACTTGGCCTACTTCCATTCTGTTCTGGGCATTTGTGCTGATCAGTTGATTTTCTCCAGAGCATTATGCTAAGGGGCAGATTTACTAAGGGACGAATTTTTGAGGGCTATTTGGCCTCAAATTCGACCCTTCTACAATTTTTGAATGAAAATTCAATAAAATCATAGAAAAATTCGAAGGTTTTTGGCCGCTTTTCGATAAAATTGATCCAATGATTTTACGAAAAAATCGTAAAAAAAATGTTCGATTGTTAAAAAAAATAGTACCAATCGAACAATCGAAGCGTTTGATCGTACGATTGCTATTCGAACATAGTTCCCATAGGCTTCTATTGCAATTCGGTAGGTTCAATCTGGTGAAGTAGGCAGTCGAATAAAATTATAAAGGGGAAGTACTTTGATCATCTTCGATCATTCAATCTATTCGATACGATCAAACTTTGCATATTCGATGATCGAAGTGGCCTAAATTTGCATATTCAAAAATTCAATAAAATCGTACAATCGGAATTCGATCGAATTTCGAA
Source organism: Xenopus borealis (assembly GCA_024363595.1). Classification (NCBI taxonomy): domain Eukaryota; kingdom Metazoa; phylum Chordata; class Amphibia; order Anura; family Pipidae; genus Xenopus; species Xenopus borealis. Next base: position 60,691,311 of record CM044445.1, read on the forward strand.
TCCTTCACACAAATTAAGGAAACCAGCCCCTAAGTGTCATGGGTCTAAATATTCAGTGCTTTGTATTTCTGTTGCAGTGACAGTGATTATCTCAACCACTCTCACAGCATAAACTTCCCATTTTTGTAAATGTATAAAAAAGTATAATCAATTAGTGTCCTGATTCTGAGTCAGTATCTAGAATATCTGCCCTCAATAAAGACAGAACTGTTTTTTTTTCACAAGACAGATAATAAATAGTATCTACCAGTAAATAAATATATTTATCAAATACAAAGGGCTATCTCAGCAAAGGAAAATGATTTCCCTACATAATACCCCTTAACTTCAACAATCATTATTTACAATCTAAATAAAAACTATATTTTCACAACTAAATCCCTTTTAGTTGAAATATTAGAAATTTTTTGTTTCTCACTCTCTCACTTTACTGTCCTTTTAATATAATGACTTTCATTTGGTTGACTGGTATTAAAGGGGTTGTTCACCTTTGAGTTAACTTTTAGTATAATGTAGAGAGTGATATTCTGAGACAATTTGAAATTGGTTTTCATTTTTTATTTTTTGTGGTTTTATAGTTATTTAGCTTTTTATTCAGCAGCTCTCTAATTTGCAGTGTCAGCAATTTGGTTTCTAGAGTACAAATTACCCTAGCAACCCTGCATTGATTTGAATAAGAGACAGGAATATGAATAGGGCAGGGACTGAATAGAAAGATAAGTAATAAAAAGTAGCAATAACAATACATTTGTAGCCTTACAGAGCATTTGTTTTTAGATGGTGTCAGTGACCCCCATTTGAAAGCTGCAAAGAAACTGAAGAAAATTGCAAATCATTAAAAACTATGAAAAATAAATAATGAAGACCAATTGAAAAGTTTCTTAGAATTGGCCATTCTACAACATACTAAAAGTTAACTTGAAGGTGAACCACCCCTTTAAAGGACCAGGAACACCAGAGGGCTTTGTAATAAGAAGCATACCATACACCCACTTCTGTTTTTCTATTGCTTTAGCAATAATTCCATTTTCAAATGCGTTTGCTACCTCTCAAGGATGTGCCTAAATCAAGCATCAGACAGTCAGAACAGCTCTCACTGCAGACCGGACATTAGTACATGCCTTGAGAGTTATGCATGAGAAGCAGCTTTCTGGGTGTCTGCAGTGTAAACTTTCTTTCTTTTTCTTTTTTGTATTTCCCTGGCTGGCCAATGTCTTAGTGTCTTTAGCAGCCTTTTTTATGCTGCAAACCAGGGGAACAGAAAAAGAAACACAATTACACAACAGATGCTTAGACACATGCCTGCCAGGGAAACAGAAACAGAAACAAAGTTGCATTGTAGACACTCATAAACGTGCCAGACAGAGGGAACAGGAACAGAGCCGCTGTTTATGCTGCAGACACTCAGAAATCTACCTGCCAAGTTTTTATATGTGCTTAATAAATCAAATCTACCAAATCTGATATTTTAATGATGTTAATAATATAATTGTTATTAAAACAGCACTGTTAGCCTGTAACTTTGGCAATATTGGTGGAGGGATGGGGTGGTCAGTGAAGAATAAAATGGCTAACATAAACCCCACCACCAACCAGTAACCAGTTCCCACCGACAAGTTTATGGTACACAGAATACCAAGTGAAGGGAGGATAAATACACCTGGAAGAATGTGGGCAGGAGGTGGTTTAAAGGGTGTCGTTCACCTTCCAAACATGTTTTTAAAGTGCAGTTGTTTTCAGATTGTTCAACAGAAATAAATATTTTTTTCAATTGCTATCCATATTTTATTTTTTTACCATTTTTCCCAAAATTTAAGTTTAATGTTCCTGTCTCTGGTGTCTCAGCCCAGGAGCTCAGTAATCCAGGTGCAAATTCTAAACTGTTATAATTTACTACATTAGTTGAAACATTTCTCAGCAGCATCTGTGGAATATTGGCCATTATTGTACCAATTATAACAGCTGCCTGTAATTATGCTCAGGGATTCTGTTCAGCAGGGCCAAAGATAAGAAACATATCAATTTATGTATTCATTTTGAACAGTTTACAGCCAGTGCCCCACCCCGTGCTGCTTTAGAAGGTGAAAAATTAAACATTATGCTTCAATATTAGAAAAACAGTCACAAATAGAAATAGAAGGCAATTGAAAAAGTCTATATGCAGAGAACTCCCCATACAAGTCAGTTGAACTGAAGAAGCTGCTCGGATGAGCAGTGAAACGTCTTCATTAAAATTTCTCAGCAAGTCCAGTTGTTTTTTGAATTACTTATATTAGATATACCATGACCAGGATGAATGAAAATCTTCATAGTCAATTGAAAAAGTCTTTATTTCTGGTGAACTATCAGAAACCAACTGAACTGAAAAAAGTATTGGTAGGTGCACAACATAAAGGGGTTGTTCACCTTCAAACACTTTATCCAGTTCAGTTTGTTTCAGATAATTCTCCAGAAATAATTAGTTACTTTCTATTTGCAAATGGTTTTCTAATATTGAACTGTAAAGTTTCATTTTTCGCCAACTCGTTAACTGTTCTAAATTGATACATTTAGTTGATACATTTGTTATCTTTAGCCCTGCTGAGCAGAATCCCTAAGTTTCATTAAACGCAGCTGTTAGAATTGATTCAATAGTTGCTAATGTCCCACAGGTGCTGCTGAGAAATGTATCAACTAATTGTATCAACTAAAATTGTAACAGTGGATCCTGGATCACTGCACTGCCAGACTGAAACACCAGAGACAGAAGGATTTAAATTTAAATATTTGGGAGAATGGTAAAAAACAAAAGATGGAAAGCAACTGAAAAAATCTTTGTTTATAGTGAACACAGCTGAAAACAACCGAACTGAAAAAAAAGAGTTTGGAATTGGAAGGTGAACAACCTCTTTAAGATTAAACCTGCTGGTAATATTTACCTCCCACCCTTTAAGGTTCTACAGTGAAACCCTGATTTTAAGTCCCCTGATTTTAAGTTTTCCCACATTTTACATTTTTTATTTGTGGTCCCTCCAATTTATAATGCATTTCAATGGGTGCATTTCCCTGATTTTAAGTCATGTTTTCCCTGATTTTACATCCACATTTTGTCCTGATGTTCCCAAAAACTGCTTTTTCCCTCTATGAATGTTATTTGTAAAATAAAGAGGTCTAAAATACTAACCAGATTCTGCCTGTTCTACCTGTAAATGGTCAATTCCAATAAGTCTGCCCCTTATACAGTCCTGCACCAATCACATATTGCTTTTATTGTGTGTGACTGACAGAGAATCTTGCTCATGCCCCCATAGTGTAACATTAACACTGCAATGTTTAACCCTTGTTATTAACACAGTAAATATTGTATCTCAAAGTAAAACAGACTCCTGTGCTTATATCCTTTCAGTACTTGAAGAAAAAGTTACTTTAACACATTTCCCTGATTTTACATTTTCCCTGATTTTACATAATTTTTTTCTGGTCCCCTGAAAAACGTAAAATAGGGATTCTACTGTATTTAGGTTTAAGGCTAGGCTTATACACCTCAGCAACCGCTCTTCCTCTGCCATGCCATTCTGCCAATCCCTGCACTGGCTTCCACTGCTACGAAATAGGTTGGCACTATAGAAATACATGTTAATAATAATAATAATAATAATAAGAGCTATGCCCTGCAGAAAGCACCCTTCTTCTTCTAAATATTTATTGCCTCATTTGACCTGCAGAGTTAGGTCACCAGCTAGGGTTGCCACCTTTTCTTGAAAAAAAATACCGGCCTTCCTATATATATATTTTTTTTCCCTAGTAATAACATTGGGATCAACCATCAAAAATACCGGCTAGGCCGGTAAAATACCGGCCAGGTGGCAACCCTACCACCACCCCACCCCAAAATCTGCTCCCACCACAGCCAACGCCCCTCCATCGTCAGACTGGGCAGATGGAACACCGGGAAAAAGCTTGGTGGGGCCCAGACCCTCTACACTGATCTGCTGGGCCACACACAAAAAAAACCAACAATATGTGGGCTGTGCCGGTCACATGTTGAAGTTCACTCATGCCTGCAGGTAGGGTTGCCACCTGGGCGGTATTTTTGATGGTCGATTCCAATGTTGTTAATAGGAAAAAAAGATCAATATATAGGGAGGCCGGTATTTTTTTCAAAAAAAGGTGGCAACCCTACCTGCAGGGGACCCCAAAAGTTGGAACCTAGTAGGTCCCCACTCCCCAATCCTGCTCCCCTCAACTCATTGGCCCTGTCCTAATCAGCTCGTTCCCCCACCAGCATATAACGTCCTCACCCCATTTAGTCCCCCCCCCTACTCCCTTCATATGTAGGGTTGTGAGAGGGGCTGCTGTAAATTGCCATAGAAAGTGACTATTTAGAGGGCTGGTTTGAGCCTCATTGTACTTGGAATGCCAGGGCCTATGTTGCACTTGCCTCCCTACATGGTCCAGGCATGGTTGCTACTGTACAATGTTATTAATGAGGAAAAATGCTAAACGTACAGGAAGGCTTGTATTTTTTATCCGGAAAAGTTGGCAATCATAGGAACCCGTCAAGCCAAAAAGCATAGGTGAAGAAAGAAATCTGCAGTAGTATTTTTTTGCCTGGTTTCACTTTGCGGCCAGAGAGTACTGCCACAGCAGACACTTTGCTGTCGTGAATTCACTAATAGTCCCTCAGTCTCATGCTTTCTGTCACGAATTCACTAATATTCCCTCAGTCTCATGCTTTCATTAGTCACAGGCACAATGCCTGCAACATGTCCTTCCGCGCTAGGTGCATTAGGTAAATACAAGGAAGAACTTAGTTACACGTTCTTAGAAAAAATCTCGCCTTTTTCCTTCCAAATTATAAACAGCGCTTTGTTTTAATGATTACGACAACATGTACGCTTGTAGTATATAATCCTATATGGCCAAAGCATAAACCCCTAAAGTGTTGCCCTCGGCAACGCATCTCCAGTCCTGCCTTGTCAATCACTGCAGGCCCCGCCCATACAGCATTGACGTTTCACGTGAATCACTCTCCTCCTGTCTCCACACACGCTTAGTCACTCAGAAGGGAGGCGGGAGTAAAGTGCACCCCTCGAACCACGCCTGCTCAACTCTCGTTGGTGAAATTCAGGTTATACTAACCAATGAAAATGCGCGTAGGCGTATCCGGGGAGGCAAGTCTCTGGCTGACTATTCACTGCAACATTCTTTGACTGTTCGACCGAAGAAGCAGATGTGTTGCCAGGGTCTGGAGTGGTGGGTGGGATGTTGTTCTGTGATTGGCTGTTGTTTGCGGCAAGGAAGACTCTGATTGGCTGCTGAGCGGCAGGGTAGGTATGTGCGAAGGAGGAGGGAGGGTAATGGCGGACTTGGGTAGTGGGGGTTTCTGTTTCAGGCTAATGCTGTACTGCTTATAGTATATAGGGCACTATGTGGCATGTATTTAGTGTTACTGTTACTCAGATTAAAGAGTCATGATTGATAATACGGACAAATGCGCAAAGTTAATAGATGCTTTTAAAATGCCCCACGAAATTTTCCATAAGAGTTACTGGGGTGCTTTAGCCTGTTTATTGTAGAATACCCGAAATCTGATTAATAGGATAACTGAAAAAAGACATTTATTGCGTTGTAGGTAACGATGTGTTGGTGGAGAAGAGCGGGAGCCTTAGCTCAGTGTAATAGGAAATGGAGGAAGCAGTCGGGAGCTGGGAGAGGAGACAGTGCTAGGGAGACACGGCATACACGTAGTAAGGGAGATCAGAGAGACCTAGTAGGCAAGTAGAAAAATCATGGGCACTTGTTAATAATAAACAGTCGAATCACTCCCAAACATCCACAAAATTGCAAATTAAAAATCGCAGAAAAAAACTATAGTAACTAATTAATTTAATAGTACTTTTTCTTTTATATCTTAATGACAAAGTAAAGTCTATAAGACGCTTTCCTAATCTTTCATCCAAAGATGCTACTGCTGCACCAAAACTTCCAGCATGCTTTTACCATGTACAGTACAATCAATACAATCGATGGAGCTGTACTCCAGTCAGTATGTGGAGACAAGGTTGAGAAACATAGTTGGAGGAGACCCAATTTGAGATAATGCAACTGATGGCCTAAAGAATGGTGTAATTTGTGACCCAGGTGCCTTAGTGCTAAACTGGATCTGGCCAACATCCTTATGCTAAAACATCCTCTTACCCCAGTCACTCATAAATTGCTTATTTTAAATCCTCCAGTCAACTTATGCAATTAAAGGTGTAAATTGCAGTTGTCTGTAATGCCATAAATGCAGTTCTATATATGGACTTATTGTATGACCATCACTAGCCCCACAGGAGCTATTGTACAAGCTGTTATTGTGAGAAATGTCAAATTCCCTGGACCTTTAATAGTGTGCTTCAAAACGTGCACTTGATACTAGTGTACCATTATCACTGTTTAGTTAATCTGAGGTATTATGGCTATGGTTTACCCACTGCATGCATTTTTTAAATCCCTTTATTGACAGTATGCATTAGGGGTGCCAAGACTTATTAGTCAAGTTATTGCATCGGGTTTTACCACCTTAAGTTCTGTACACATCTATGGGAAAATATACCCTGAGGTAGGTCGGCCAAGGATGATAAAATATTTTTTTTGTATTATATAGAGGTCACAGCCCATTCTTTTCCTTTTGTGGGGTGTCTGTGGACTATGCACAGGGCCAGAATATCAGGACTTGACTCTTGATAATGTTGCAAAAATTCTCAGCGTAACTTAATTGAGTTGTTTGAAAACGATACTTAATTATTCCTCTTTTTTTTTTTTTACTAGATCCATGTTGGCGAAAGGAATTAAACGAAAATATTCGGAGGTGGATGGAGGGATGGGGAGCAACCCTGATCCTGTGTTACAAGGGGAGTGTCCTTGTTCATTCCCTGCCATCCAGTCTCACTGCTTAATGAACATATCTCTGGTGAAACTTCACCGTAGTCTTCGCCATGTAGAGCCTGATCTGAGGCATTTTGTGCTGGTGGCTAACACACTACGCCGTCTTCAGGGCAACTTGCAGGTGGAGCCATGTGCTCCAGGTACGTGGAAAACATCTGAGGAGTGCACAAGGAGTGCTCCAGTGGTCCCTGAGAGCAAGAAGCCAGCCCTTGAAAACACAGAAGATCCATTACTTTCTAGCATGGATGCCTCTTTATATTCTTCCATTTCCACCATACTTGAGGACTTAAATAACTTTGAGGGTCTAAGCAGCTCACCTCTTCCACAGATAGAAGATGACCAGCTGTGTGCCCCTAAGGCCAACCCAGTTTCAGAGAGTGCTGAGGACATGATGAAACTGGCATCATCTTCCAGCTTGCTAAGTTCCTCACCATACCTTTTGGGGGACAACCTAGAGGGCATATTTGAAGACATTGATACCTCTATGTATGACAGTGACCCTTGGGCAAGTAGCAGTCTTTTAAACTTTAAAACATTTTCAAATGTGGGTGATATTGAAGATAAAAATGGTGAAAGCACTGTTCTAGCACTTCGTGAATGGGACTATCTAATGGATGTGTTTGATGAGAGCCAAGAACTGCTGGCAACTTCTGCAGTTTCTTTCAGGACTCAATGAAGTATCTTGCAACAAGACACTAATGTAAATAATGTGCACACTGGACATTAATTTATTTTCTAATCAACCTATCTGAAGGCTATATGTTTATAGCCAGTAAAATGCAACTTTCAGGGAAGTAAAATGTTAATATATTTTTCATGGAGAAAAATTTCCTAAAAGATTGCGGTTTATTATCTAAAGAAAAATGTGTATTTTCTTTAGGCACAAGGCCAGTGCAATTAAGTATAAAAAAATGTAATGTTGTTAGAAACATTATAGGCACACTATAGCTGCCATTATGCAGAAAATACATTTCTTCCCCATGTACTGGATGTAAGTGCTTCAGTTTTCTTTGTTTTTTTGGGGTGCTAGAGTAAAGTCTGAAATAAACCCCGATTCCCTGTTCCTGTGATGCCTTGACAAATCATTTGTGCAATTTCCCAGCCTACAATTATCTGTTCCTTCAGAAGTATTGTGATGGAGCTAGTGACATGCAAGTTTGCATCATTGAGCCATAGTCTCCCTTTAAAATATTTTAAAAATAACTATTTTAGAAAATGTAAGCTTCAGCTTTACCTTTGTTCATAAAATATGTAAGTAAGCCATTTGAGATCAGATTCATATCATGTAAATACAATATACAAAAACCTTCTATGCTTTCTAAAGATATCAGTAAAATAGTTCTAAATATGCCATCAAGTTTTTTCATTTAGATTTTTCTATTCAGATTCAAGCATGGACTAGGCAAGCCATTTACAATGAAGTTTGCTATTGCTATGAGTGTAGTTGTAAATATACATTTCCCTTCAAGATGCCCTTCAAGAGTAAAAAAATAGAGCTCACTTCATCTGCAAACAGTGAGAAAGCCCTAACAGTTATCACATGGGCACTGGCATCATTGGCACATCATACCCTATGTTCAGAGGTATGATGTGGAATGCAGTGTTGTGGTTTCATGGAAACTGTATTGAAATGCAAGTTTATCAAGCCATAATAATTACAGCAGTTCTAGTGGAACCTGTGAGATTTGTGAAAGAAAAATTAAACTACATTTCTTGAAGATATAGCAATACTGTGCATTTAGATCATACCGTACCTAAAAGGGGTTTTATTGCCATAATGAATAACCTTTTCAGAATTATTGTGTATTTTCAGCTTTTCCGTGTTTTTTAAACCACTGTGTAATAACCTTTGGTTTTTATTTGGAGTAATTTTATTGAGGAATTCCTAACAACCAAATCTGTAGCCTTTAGCTTTATTTCTCCTGTACAGCTGGCAAACAGATGTTTTCTGCACACAAGGCCAGTGCCTTAACCTTGTTTAACCTTATTTATGCAAATATGTATTCTCTACGTATAAATGTTTTTTGAACTAAATGGTAACTACAATTAAATTCTTTCCTGAAAGGTAACAGGGCTCAGGGTCTTTTAAGATATTTAAAGGGCTGTTTATTACAGTCAATATTTAAAGCTTCAAAATTTGCAGATTGTATTTATTGCCATTTTGTGGCCAATATATTGATTTTCTAACTAATATTAATTTGTGGATTGGATTCATATTTATCCTTTGTGAATATTTATGATCAAAATAAAAAAGATTTTCATAGCTGTAGTTTTTGGTGTTTTTTGCTTGCCAAGGGGAAAACCCTTATTATATCAAGCAGTTCTGGGATGTAAGTAATATGTGATACATATGAAACATGTATGATATGGAAGATGGTATGTTTCTATATGATCTGCCATAATAATCAGACTGGCAGTTCAGGAATATACCAGAAGGTCTTTTCTATTGTCAGAGGCTCAGTGCTAGTTCTTAGAAACCACTTTCACCAATGACAGGCTATATGCCATGGAACATAGAAATTTTTATTTAAAGCAGATTGCTTCTTGGCTCTTCAGTAAAAAAAATAGTTTTCATATGAAGGCTTCCTTTCATTAACATTTCTCTTTTAATATCAAATGTAGGTTCCAGCTATTTCCAGAATATAAACTCTTGTTCACAGATTGGCTTTGACAAATAGGCAACATGATCATCTAAACTTCCTTGACACGAGTCTCAAAGAAAAAATTATATATATATATATTTTTGGCACAACTAATGCAAAAGGTAAAAATTCCATAAGATCTGGGGTTATTATAATCATTGATGATTGAATCTACTTATCTAAAATGTCTGGGGGCACAAATGCTGTTTGTATATTTACATTTTAAATTATACTCCTATCTTTGGCAATCAGCTCTGTCAAAATACGGGGAGAAATGTTGTTAATAAATGCTTGGAATAGAAGTGAAACCTGTATACTGGTTGCCTGGAATGCCAGGGGCAGAGGTCTGTCTTGGGCAGGAAGTTAAACTGGGCACTGACTGGTGTAACGATAGATAGAAGACCCCCCCTGGCTTTGAAAGAAACTGTATTATAATATGGTTGTTTGTTTTTCTCTGTTGCCTGTGTGACAAGCTGGGGAGGGGCAAGGCAGGAGAAGATTTTTTTTTTTACTAGGGAGCTCAGGGGCTTACATTTACGCCCATTATATTTGGAATGGGTGCTCTTGTTGTACTAGGAATGTCTACACCATAGCTTAACCTCTAAGCAGTGGCGTAACTACAGAGGAGGCAGACCCTGTGGTTGCAGGGGAGCCAGGGGGGCAAGTAGCCATAATTAATGAGCAATTTCAAAATATCTTGGTAGGACAGGTTCATTTACAAATGCTTTGGGGCATTTGAATTGGCTGGTTACACCACTGGTTCTAAATCATGGGGCAGTCTATGGAGAAATTATGTCTGTGCATGGAAAACACAGCCATCAAATGCTGCTATTTTATGGGAAGAAAATCTAATTCTTAGGTCTATAAAACCTTCTTCATTTCCCCCCACAGCTGACCTGTGAGCTGACAGAGGAGAGGAAAAGAGCAAGAGAATGTCAGAGAGCTGCCTGCTTCCTGCTGTTGCTTTTCAAACGTGTAGGAGAGAGTCCTCCCCCACCCTGCACTCAGGATGTCACTGCATGCCTTTTATGGGTTCAGAGAGCTGAAGGAGAGGCGTGGTGCTGGCTTGTTCTCCCTAACACAGGCTGGAGACACACAGACGTGCTTCGAATTCTTCATAGGACACTTTTTTTAAAATATCCTCTCATGGCCCCTGATGTCATTCTTATTTAATTTTTTCCCTCTTCCATTGCTAGAGAAACATCAGAACTGAGCTACGACTACAAGAGTAAAAGAGTTTTGTGTGTTTAATATGCACTAATACCTACTTTTATTATTTGTTTCTATTTTTTGTGCATGTGGCGGTTGGTAGGGGTGAGTTAGAATATGTGACAATTGGCATTGCATTAATGGACTATTTCATTGCATTGAACAGTGGGACATATTTCACTGAAGGTTTCTACCACAAATATTAGCTAAGCCGTCACACTGCTTTTTTAACTGCCTGCCAATGTTTATTGTGGGATGCCAAAAACTAGAATTTTGCAATTTGCTGTGATGGCACAAAGTTAATATCAGCAGGTACCCTTCTCCTTTGACCACAGGATGTGACGGTTGGTCACAACACTATGTATTATGTACAGCATCTGGTAGTATTTGTTGGTCACTTGTTTAAAAACAGCTTATTGCTTACTGCTCCCAGGCAAACTATATGCATATTATTTTACTCCAGCTGACCCTCGCATCAACAGTCTATTGGGCTCATTTACAAAACAGAAAAATGGGAAAGTTCAGGTGTAAAATGCAGTGTCACCAGGGACTTGTACTGTTGTATGTATGTATGTATGTATGTATGTTTGTATGTATGTATGCAGTGCTGGTAGTGATGACTGGCTCTGCATATTGAAGGGTGCATGAGAAAGTTGTGGCCATCCCTTGATCCACCCCTACCTAGTGCATAAATTAGGATTTACAAGACAGGAGCACTAGGGAATGCCAGGTGCAAGGAAGACTTGCAATTGCCACCTGCTAAGAACAGTTGTTAAAGGGATACTGTCATGGGAAAAAAAAAATTTTTTTTTCAAAATAAATCCGTTAATAGTGCTGTTCCACCAGAATTCTGCATTCAAATCCATTTCTCAAAAGAGCAAACAGATTTTTTTAGATTTCATTTTTAAATCTGATATGGGGCTAGACATATTGTCAATTTCCCAGCTGCCCCAAGTAATATCACTTGTGCTCTGATAGACTTCAGTCACTCTTTACTACTGTACTGCAAGTTGGAGTGATATCACCCCCCCCAGCAGCCTTACAACAGAACAATTGGAAGGTAACCAGATAACAGCTTCCTAACACACAGCTGCCTGGTACATCTAAGAACAGCACTCTAGAAAAAACCCATGTCCCACTGCATTCCATTTAAGCTGGCCATAGACATAAATTGTTTTGGAAGATCCAATGGTTATTGTGAGACCACGATTGTCTCAAAACGATCGATTAAATGCCCGATGTGTCCATCAACTAAAAAGACCATTTCAGGTGATATTGCCAGCAAAACTGAAGGGTCGCAGCCTGCTTGGCCCTGCAAACATAGGTAGATTGCTACTGGAGCAGCACTTTTAACTGATGCGTTCTGAAAAAAACATGTTTTCCCATGACAGTAACCCTTTAAGTACAGTGCTCCCATGTGCTTGTTCACCATTCGTAACGACTAGTAAAAATTCCTAAAGATGCAAACAGTGGTATAACTGCAGTACAGCAAACCCCTCAGCTGCAGGGAAACCCAGATGGCAGGGTCTGTTGTATTGTGACTATGCAATAGCATACATATACCTCTGCTCATGGCTGGTATTTAAGTACATTTAGGGGAAGTCTTGGCCCCCACCAGCCCTGAGACAATTTCTCTGATGCTGCCTTCTCTCCCCAATTTTTTTTGCACTCCTACAGGGGTGAGGAGGGACAGATTCAAATTCTGGTTTATTTCAGCCCCAAAAGTTAACTGGCCATGTGTTGTCCCTGATATCCTGAGGGACACTGCTGTCTGAGGTGAGTTTCACCAAAAAGTAGCAGTAGCTTCAGGGTTCCCCTGTTTACTTGCACAAAATTTCTAAAAGGAATAGGAACAGTGAAAAAGCAGTGGTTCTGAGGACAACTGTATGCAAGAGCAAGGGTTGGGTTTGGGCTCAACTGAATGAATGGCAAACAGTTGCACAATAACTGTGCCAAAAGTTACAAAGCCTCAGCTGTTTTTTTCATTGTAAATGATCACTTATATCTTTTCTCACAAACATATTAGCAACATGCTTATCCATTTGATAATTATTTCCAAGTTGGGCTGCTACGGCTTCCCCTTTACAGTCCTGTCCCTTTTCAAGTTAGGTCAAAACTGCTGCAAGTCTCATCTACCTCACCTGTTCAGTTCCAGGCCCGGATTTGTGGAAAGGCCACCTAGGCCTGGGCCTAGGGTGACAGGATTTTAGGGGGCGGCATGCTGCCCAGCCACACCCACAATGTAGGGTTGCCACATTCCATATGTGTTCGGTTTTAAAGGGGTGAGGTGGCAACCCTACCACAATGGCTCAGAAACACTAGGGATTTGCAGGAGATGTGATAGTTTTTTTAATTTCCCATGCACCAATCTACATTGCTCCAGTCCTGATGATGAAAATTTGCAAATAAAGGGCAGAGTATGGGGGTGACAAATGGCAGTGGGCCTAGAGGCACTCGCTATGTAAATCCGGCTCTGTTCAGTTCATACCTATAAAGGTCCCCTTGAACAATGCTGCACCTTCCATCACAAGCTTTGGTTGGTCTCCACATCAACTTCCTCTGTCAATTTATATTAGTTATATCATTTATTCATATAGTTCTGTCTTTTACGGAAAAAGTGTAATTTTTGAATCTACTCTCTACTCACATTTGGGTCTATTTCATCAATGTCCTTAAATGTTCCACATTCCTTTGTATCCTGCTCACATTCATGTTTACAGGGCTTTACTAGAACCCTGCCTATGGAATTTATAACCACACAAAATTCAGACATACTACTACCACCCACCTCTTCAGTAAAATCTATCATTTTAGTATCTCCTCACTGGATAATGAAAGTAAAAACATGAGTGTATATATACGTATAGTCATATCTGATGGGACACTCCTCATTATGTACATGTGTTGTGTGACAACATGGCTGACCCCACCGGGAGCTCCCTCGCAGCACAGATGAGATAGCAGTCAGTAGGGGTATTTTCTGGCCAACATAGAATTGTTTCCCCTAATTGGCTCTATTAACCAACACCTGCAGTGGGGAAACCATTTTGCTACGATAAATGCACTGTAAGCCTAGAATTCTCTGCTTCTACCTTTTACAATCTTTCCGATCATAACTTTGTGAAATCAGCTGTCAGGGCCAATGGCCATCAGGATTTTTTTTAAATCTATAACAGGACTGGGATACTCCTGCCATTTTCTATTTTTCAAAGCTTGAGGTGTTAATGATCTGTGTTTGAGTTAATTTTTAAATGACAGACACCCAATAAAATCCATATAGGTATAAATTGTACTGGTGTGTTGTTTGTAGAACAAATGCTGGAACTGGTCCTGTCCTTCTGAATCACTCGCCTGGGTGTGTTCTTAATTTATCCACCTCATTCCTTTTGAATGCTGAACCTTGATAAACCAGATGCTCACACTTCTACTGTTAAGGAATCATTTGGTACTCAGGTCACTTACGGCTGGGTAAAACTATTTTGCCTACTCAAGCAAGTTCTAAATAGATAACTAGGATACAAAAGCAATCAAAAGACAGGCTTCCATGGAACATTTTATAGTGGGACCAATATTTGTTGAATACCACAGAGGTCAGTGGTGGTGCGGCATGAATATGACACCTGCAGCTTACACAGAGAAATTGGGCAAGGCGCATCCTTCTTTGTGCTGTGTCATCACTGCATTGTTTCAGATCCCCCATGTCAGAACTCCTGTTACAGCAAATAGCATAGTTGGCCTCTAGCTCCCTCTAAAATACCTTTAGCTCCCTGTAGCTGGTTATGTTTACCTTGATTAGCGCAGCACATGTATTTTTTCAGGTTTACTAGGGGAAAGGATACTTTTTTAAATTTTAAGACTAGGGATGCCATTATTCCTGGATTCGGTTTGGCCAGATCCAATTCTTTATTCAGTGCTGGTCCAATTTCTTAATCAGTACCCTGAATATCATTTGACTTTTGACCATGTAAAGATGCTATTTTATTTGCATGCTACAATTTTTTGGGAGTCGTGGAGATTTTTCAAATTTGTATGCCTGCCCTACCCCATCCATGATGTCAGAGATGTGCAAGTCAAGGCTTGGGTCTATAAATGGAGGTGCCAGCTGGGTTAGGGTTGAGGGCGGATTGGGAGCCAGTGGGTTAAGGTCAGACGCGGATAAAAATTTTGTGGACTGCACATCACTACTTCAAACCAAACCCCAACATCCTAGATTTGGTTTATCCCACATGAAAACTAAATGAGGAGCGACGCATGCCTGCATTTATTGATCTATGAGATATAAAGTGGTGAAGCCTATTATGCTCTTTTAATTACTCCTGGCAAATCCACCAGAGGAGCAAAGTATGTAAAATAACAGCCTGGCCAGACGGAGAGACTGGATGCTGAACATATTTGCTTATTTTTAAAAGTAGGAACTTATGTAGCTGATAAATATTAAAGGAGAATGAAAGGTTAAAAATTAATTAAATGAGAACTGTCATGAATTATAGTGTTCTCTATCTTTTAAGTTATACACAGTAAAGTTAACAGTAAAAAAGAATACAGGGTTTTTTCAGAGTTTAACCTATTACTTAATGAACCAATAACCTTATATCACCTCTGCATCCTCAACCAAGCTTTTACTAATCCCATGTAACCAAAAATCAGCATAGTCTGGGACAAAGTGTCATCATAAACACCTCTCGGTATGTTCCTCCTTCCTAACACAGTCCACCCCCCTGACATGATTTCAAATCTGCATCCCCCCGGAGGAGCCAATCATGAGGATTCCCTGTCTCCACCAAGTTGATGTCATAAAGACACACCCTCTATCAGAAGCCTGCCATTTGCAATGAAATATGGGGATTGTAGTTTAAACGTGACATTCATTTCATTAGTATGTTCAGTTGGTTATAATGGGGATCAGAAAGGAAATATGATAATAGCTTTAATCTCAGTCATAAAGCAGGGCAGGGATGCTTTTTTAATGGGTATCATAGATAGGGTTGCCGGTAAAACACCTGCCAAGGCCGGGGCCGGTATTACAAATTTACCGGCAATGTAGCTGCCGGTAAATTTGTAATACCCTTAAAAAGACCCAACGGCCAGCTCCCAATCCCCTTTAAACTTACCTTTTTCTCTTTCTTCCAGGCTCCGCTTCGTGGCCACGCATCCCAAAACGTCACTGACCCGCCCCTTTTTGACGTCACAGGACGGCCCTTTTAAGGGCCCGCCCCTTTGTGATGTCACAACCCGCCCCTTTTTTACTCCACCCCACGCCGGCCGGTAAAAAAATATACAAAAGGTGGCAACCCTAATCATAGAGGAGCTGTACCAATGTGAAATAATGTGTTATAAACTTATCTAGAATCTCAGCCATACAGCATTAAGTATAGAACACAGGCAGTGTAGGACTACAGTTTTGACCCGGACAGCATGGTATTTTGATGGGCTGCCCAGGTCAAAACTTCCTGCCTGGTTTTCCAAATATGAAAAAAAGGCCGGTATTCCCTTGATTGACACGGTGATTGGCCAATCGCTGTGTAATAGTCCCCTTAAATCACTGACACGCCCACCCATATCATGGACCCACCCACTGATTTCACAGTCCCACCTCCCTGCCCTGGTTTGAGCCATATGGAAAGGTGGCAACCCTATGTAGGACACTGTTACGTACAAAAATGTTATATATAGATATGTGTGTGTTTATATAAATTATGTTCATATACTCCAGTAGATTGTCTGTGGTTTGATTAGGTGAACAATGCAATCTGGGTCTGAAGTGTGAACAGTGCAGAGTTTTACAGACATGAACAATACTGGGGGAGATTACAGACATGAACAATACAT
>CM044445.1:60710907-60725424 GCA_024363595.1 Xenopus borealis
ACGGTATCAAACGCTTTGGCAAAATCCAAATAGATCACATCTACTGCCCCCCACTGTCCAACCTCTTACATACCTCATCATAAAAATAAATCAAATTTGTCTGACATGACCTATCCTTGATAAAGCCATGCTGTTTGCTGCTCATAATGCCATTCACTAGGACAAAATTTTTTATGTGATCCCTTAACAAGCCTTCAAATAATTTGCCCACCACAGGTGTCAAACTAACTGGTCTATAATTGCCAGGCTGAGATCATAATCCCTTTTTAAATATTGGGATCAGTTTTCCTCCAATCCATAGATACTATACCAGATGAAAGCGAAGCTGAGAAAATCAGAAATAGGGGCTGGTCTAAAACTGAACTAAGCTCTCTTAGAACCCGTGGGTGTATACCATCAGGCTCTGGAGCCTTGTTTACATAAATTTTTATTAAAGCTTTATGAATCATATCCTGAGTCAGCCACTGACTAAATTGAGCTGAGTCATTAGTGCAGCTATGAAATGAACCTGGGAACTCAGACTCTATTGTATACACTGAATAAAATAACTGATTTAGCACATTTGCCTTTTCTGTATCTGTTAAAACCATACTGGTATTATTATTTAATGGGGCAACACTAACCTGCATCTTTTTACTATTAATATATTTTAAAAACTTTTTAGGGTTAATTTTTGCCTGCGCCACAATTAACTCTTCATTTCCTTTCTTTGCTTTCTGGATTGCTGACTTGCAACATTTATTATAGAGTTTATATTCATTAAATGCAGCTTCTCTCCCAACAGATTTGTAGTTTTTTATTGCCTTTCGCTTCTTTCCTTTTAACTTCTTTACATCTGTATTAAGCCACATAGGATGATTTTTTGAGCTTCTACATTTACTCCTTAAGGGACTAATTTGAGAACAGTAATGATTTAATATCTTTTTAAATGACAACCATTTCTGTTCTGTGGTTTTAGCTGAAAAATTAATGCCCCAATCAATACTCTGAAGGGCAGCCCTCAAGGCACTAAAATTAGCTTTTCCAAAATTCATGGCTTTTGTTGCCCCAGTATATATTTGTTTTTTACACCAAACATTAAATGATATAACATTATGGTCACTATTACCCAGAGGTTCAATGACTTGCACATTTGCTATAAGTTCTAAGCTCACTAGATCCAGAATAGCATTTTTTCTGGTAGGTTCCTCCACAACCTTTGCCATAAAATTGTCATGTAGCAAGTTTATAAACCTATTCCCATTAACTGATCTGGCAGTACTGTTGCTCCAGTCAATATCTGGGTAATTAAAATCCCCCATTATCATTACTTTACCCAAACTAGCAGCTTTTTGTATTTGCGTGAGGAGCTTAGCCTCCTCCTCCTCACTTACATTAGGGCGTCTATAGCATACCCCTACAATTAATTTATTGGACTCTTTACAATTGGTGAAAAATTCCACCCATAAGAATTCTGCCCCCTCATTCATAACATACTCTCCTCCTTTATATAAGCTTTTAAATCCTGCCTCATAAACAGACATACCCAACCTCCTTTTCTATTGCCTCTGTCCCTCTGAAACAAAGTATAGCCGCTGATATTAACTGCCCAGTCATGTGACTCATTCAGCCATGTTTCGGCTACACCAGTCACATCATATTATGGTATGGTAAAGCATTCTGCAGAATAAAAATAGTGTTATAGTTTGAACTATTGTGGCTAATCTATTGGAAATAAACTGTTTTTTTTTTGTTTTTTCTCCCATACAGGGGGCCAATGCTTATATATTTAACCAATCTCCCAACAGGCAAAATGGATGTATACAGAACAAGGAGTCAAATGCTGCATGCTCAGCATTCTATTGTTCCCATCATTCAGGCACACATCCCAAACAATCAGGAGCTGTGGCTATTCTTTAGTTCCTAATCTACCAATGTACTGTACACTAGCAGATATAGTGGATTGGCTGAAAGAGTTCATCCACACACTGACTAATATTCATGCTACAGTTGTATTGTTTATTTTTAATTGTTTTCTAATATCCATGTTACATGGATATTGGTTTGGGATCCTTAGCATACACATTTTATAGCTAGGCATGTGGTTTAGGTTATAGTACTGAATGAATATCATTTGCAGCTCCTTTTGCTGGGTCTGCATTGGCTATAATATAATATGAAGGTGACAATAACTGGCAGAGGGTTACTTACATCAATTGCGATTGCAATTAGTAACAATGACAATAGCCAGTGATAGCACATACTGTACATTTGGTCCTATTTAAATCTTAAATTCCCAGTCCATCACTTACCTTATTACATACAAGCTGCTCTTCATGTGTCATAAAATATAAGATGCTATGATTATTTTTTGACCCTGGCTCTGACTCCCAGCATTTAAGTACTCATCAAACCCCCAAATGTATAGGCAATGCCATTAAAATAAGATGGGATTTACACAACCAGCCTCAGGTTAAATATAGATATAAAGAGCACAGTATGGCATAATTATAAAATATCCAGCACCAAACCCAATTCCAAATGTACCAGCCACTTTCTCATTGCACCGAGAACCTTATTCCAGACTTGTGGTCTCCTTTAAATCCGTGAAGAAATGTCAATTGGCTGAGATCAGGGCCCTAGGCCCTTTGCTGTTCGTTGCCCCCATACTCTGCCCTTTATTCACAAATTTACATCATCAGGACCAGAACAATGGGGATTAGCGCATGGGAAATTTAAAAACCATAGCATACTGCGTATCCCCAGTGTTTCTGAACCAATGTGGGTGTGGCTGGGCAGCATGCCGCCCCTAAAATCCTGTTGTAAGTTGAGGGCACACTTATGTACAATATTTACCATATACTCAAAGCAACATGGGTGCAAATTTGTTGTGTAGTGTGGCCTTTCCACAAACCAAGGCCTGGCTGAGATGTATTACAAGTTATTTATTCCTAATATACATGTAGGGATCTTATGAAATAGGCAATCCTGCCTAGACTTTACCCTACAGGAACTTACTATCTACACAAAAACCTGGAGCACAGACTCATAATCATGTCACCATACACATACATATGCTTCTCACTTTTCTCTTTTTGTGTTGTTCCATGCCCTCTACATCATTCTATTTTTTACATGTTGGGAAGTATGTCCATATTGCTAAAAACCCACCTCTAGCCAACCAAATGCTTGGTGCATGAACATCACACATGGAACCCTCCTTTCAGGTACGTGTTTTCATTTGCTACAAAACTATAATATTTAAGAGAGAAGATTTTGTGTTCTCTAGAATCAAAAGTTAAACCCATAAAAAAAGTATGTTAGAATGGAGAGGATTGCAGTACACAAAGTTATTAACCGCTAAAATTTATTGTAGAAAATATAAGCATCTGTGACAAAAGGTTCCTGGGCTCTGCACAAACCAGGCCAGTTTGTATCCTAACTAATGGATAGGAGCCATTAAACTAGCACGCTGGGATTAAAGTTGTAGGCCATCGTCAACCTTGCTTTTCCTTTGGGCTGTGTCCAGTGCTGGAACAAAGACTGCAAGTGATGAGATGGGCTGAACCCACTTACATGGACTGACACAGAGGCAACCTGGAAAAAGAAAGGGAGCAAGTGCAAAAAACAAACGTAAATGAAAAGTTTTAGAGCAGGTAGTGAGTAGATGGTGGGTGTAAAAAGAGTGAAGAGAACAAAGTTGATTATTCGGGGATTCTGGGAGTTGGATTGCCACCAGCTAATTAGAGAGGACTTGGTTACCGGTTGCTGTAGATCTATTCATGTATAAATTACAATAAGAAATATTTAAACAGAGAGGCAAACTGACACACATAACAGACGGCACGAAAGAGATGAAGGCGTGGAAGTTAGGAATTGTTTGTCTGAACTAAAGCCTGTAAGTGGATTGGATCTTAAGCATATTGGCCACTAGGGGAAGCCACTAGTCTATTACAAAATGAATGCACTAAAACAGGCATGCCATTTAGGCCCCTAACTATTTCTTTTCTCAGTTAAATGTGGTCAGATCTATTTAATTTGGTTAAAGAGATTTATATGATTTAACATTACAGTTAATGATTCTTTAGCACTTCATTTGTTTGAGATTGTGGTGTACACGAAGGCAATACTGTAAACCTAATATTCAAATAAGACATTACAAATTAAAATACAGGGAGTTCTCAAAGACTGAAGTAGGGAATCAAGCAACTCATTGTTTTCTCTATTTATTAACATAGCAAGCAGGGATAATAGTTAAATCTGACATACTCAGTATTTTTGTACTAAGTGGTAACCATTGGTATCACTTGGTAACAATATAACATTACATACATTTACATGCTTTAACAGTTTTCCAATTCTGGCCATCAGTTTGATGAGTTAAGGTTCACTATTAGATTAGATAATTCTTCTTAATTGTATTCCCTAATAGCATAGTCTTTAATTTTTTACAGCAAATCAAGGTATATTACATACAGACAACTAAAATAAAAAAAGTATTTCTGGGGCAAGATTAAAACTTTTTTGAATCACAGAGCTGAAAAATCTATTTGGTTTTATATTAGTTCCTTCACAAGGAAACTGAGGATCTTATCATAATGTACATAGACCATAATTCTGTAAAATACAAAGTAGTTGTTGGTGCTAGTGCTGTAAATTATTTGTGCTGCAATTTGGTATCTGTATGGGGTTTTTCACCTTTAAAACACTTTTTTCAGTTCCGTTTTTTTCAGATTGTTCCCCATAAATAAATACTTTTTTCAATTACTTTCCATTATTTATTTTTTACTGTTTTTCCAAAGTTGAATGTGTCTCTGGTGTTTGAGCCTGGCAGCTCAATAATTCAGACTCTAAACTGTTATAATTTTGCAACATTGAGTTGATACATTTCTCAGCAGCATCTCTGGAGTATTAGCAACTATTGTATCAATTCTAACAACTGCCTGTAATGAAATCCAGCAGAGACAAAGATAAGAAATGTATCAATTAAATGTATCAATTTAGAACAGTTTGCAACCCCTGCTCCCAGAGCTAATTTAGAATGTGAAAATTACACTTTTCACTTCAACATTAGAAAAACAGTCACAAATAGAAAGTAATTTGAAAAAGTCGTTATTTCTAGTGATCTATCTGAAAAACAAAAAACTAGTTGGTTGAAGGCGAACAACCCCTTAATGCCTGGGCATCTGAAGCAGCTGATTAACACAATGTGCGACTTTCACAAAGCAATTAATTCCCCAACACTTACCTTCATTAGCTTTAGATCTGGTTCCTGTCTGACAACTGTGCTCACTTTCTGGGACTGTATTTTTTCACTGGGGACTGGAGAGGTGACAATCGACTTGACCTTGTGAGGTGTTGGCTATAAAAAGTCAAATTTTATATATCTACCACATTTTATTAATGTCTCTAGACAAAAAATCAAATTCATACAATAACATAATTTGGGTACAAAATCTATTGCAACAGTGCTGCAAACCTTTTTATTTGTGTCTGATTCACTGTCACACCATATGCTTGGTAGCAGAATAGTATTAAAATGATGTCATATACAGTTTATGGAGCCCTACAAATACTGTGCACATCTGACCTGGAGTCTGCATATATATATGATGGTCCATTTTAGCTTTCAATTTCTTAGGAGAACTTGTAAAAGGGATACTGTCATGGGAATTTTTTTTAAGGCACAAGTCACATGACCAGGGGCAGCTGGCCCAATGTCAGATTTCAAAAATGAATATAAAAAAAATCCTATTTTTTTAAATGGATTTCGGTGCAGAAATTTGCTGACAATGGTTAATTTTTGTGCATTTTGTGGGAGCATGCAATGTATGCATATCAAAGCACTAGGTTGGGGTAGCAGCAGAGATTTTTGGGAAGAGATGATTTCATATTAACAAGTATTGTCACACTTGAAGTATATACAGGAGAAAAGTACCCACTGAAGTTACCAGTCTCATGTTCTGTTTGTTTAAGCAAAGAGATATTGCTGTAGAAGGTATATATAGTATATACTGTATCTTACCAAGCAACGTGCTGATTGCACCTCCATGTTTTTCGGCTTAATATGAAGCATGGAAAGATAGGAACTTTGAAGTTTGGATCCTTCCCATTTGAAACACGGACCACTCTGTCTTCCCCTACTACATGTTGTGTCCCAGAGGTGATCCACTGATCTGAGGGGAAATGTAACAGAAATAGTTGAAAAGTTGTATAAGCTTGTTTTCATCAGTGGCGAATTTAAGCACAGTGGAAAACAAAGTTTAATAATCATTTATTTAAAGAGTGTTGACTGTTTCAGTTTGTTGACTATTACTTTCTGACTTTTGTCTATGATTCCACCCTTTCTGTGTAGCATTTGATTAGGTTTGATCAGTGGACCTTTTCTAAGACACTGCAAACTGCTTTTTAAAGGTATACTTATACAGTAGAAATAATAACAAAGGAAATAATTACTAAGTAATGAATCTATTATCAGAAAATCTCAGAATTACAGGAGGGCCATCTCTCATAGAGTCCATTTTAAACTAATAATTTTTTTCTTAATGATTTCCCTTTTCTCTGTAATAATAAAATGGTACCTTGTACTTGATTGTAACTAAGCTGTCTGAATCCATACTTGTGGCAAACCAATCCTACTGGGCCTTAACATCCAAAAACCCTTATCTGGATAGCCCCAGGCATTCTGGATAATAGATCCCACACCTGTATGTGTAATCTTTAATATTACAGGGCCACTTTTAGTATGTGTACCTGTATGTATACTTTACACTTGATTTGAACTGACTTATTTTTGTATCACAGAAACAGGACACATCTATTTTCCCACCAAATACATCAAATAATTATTTTCCTTTAAAGGCAGCAAATAAGTTTACAACAACAAGAATAAATATCATTGGAGTATAAGATGCATAGAAAATGCATATTCAGGACTGAGTCTGTGGATTCTGGCAAATGTCAGAGAGGCTGATTATCTTATGAGGCCATATTTATTGGGTCTGTTGGGAACTGTGGGTACTTCAAATGCTAGGGCCTGTTTTGAATCTCAGTCCAAATATTATACCTGTTTTGCGTATGGCTTTTCCCACTGGTATGTAGCTCCAAAGGTGTAGCTTTTTCTTCTACCACTGGGTGTGCAAATGGTGGGAAGCAATTTTCAAAAATCCTTTGCAGGCTGCTCTGAAATCAAAGACATAGATATATGGTAAAATATATCTCATTGTTGAACGCAAAATAGTGAAGAATATAGGCGCACTGTTTGTAGCTCTTTAAAACCTGTTTAACAATCAGTCTTTATTCTTTTTTCAGGTTTAAACATAGATTTTTTTTCATCTGTAAACAAGCTGCGAGTGGATTTACAATGCTTATGCTATGAGTCACTGACAGAATTTACCTGGTTTGACTGGCTTATTACAGCATGAGACATACAAAGTACCTATCGCCCACACATCTGAATGTACTGGGAATGATATATCAGAATGGGGGCCTCTGACAGCCCCCTTGCCTTGGCAATGTATTTTTATTTACAACCTTTGGGTGCCTACATGGCATTGGCACCTGTCAAGAACCTGCTTAGCCTATAAAGAAAAACACAGGCAGAGATCAGATCTAGACCTTAAAATACATAAGACATAAGCCACAAATTACATGCAGATGGCCTTTTTTTGCACTTTAGCTAATAAATCACCATAGCAACCATAGCAGGTAGTGTGCTGAAAACCTTAGAAAATTGCTCATATTGTTTGAGTTCTCTTGTGACACCTCAATCACTTCTTCCATTTAATGGGACTTTCAGCATTGAAATAGCTCTCACCAAGCATTTGGCTTAGCAATTCCCCTGCTCACATTTTAGTTCCCAATTTGAAAGCTCCACAATCATAAAAAATTTAATCCTTAGTCTAACAGACTCATATGTTTAAAGGGGAAGAATCATGACAATACTTGATTAAAAAGTCACCTACATTGTTGCAATATATGTACATCTGAACTAATTGCTATTAAAATTACTGTAGTTATTGGAAAGCATCATCCTAAATATACATTGAAGGGGCAAGATTTGTGTGATGGGTCAGATATGATTAAGGCATACCAACAGAAGGCCAGAAAACACAGATCTACTCATTTGGCCAATTGCCAGAATATCTCATGATAGCCAATGTCCCTTATTAGCACTGCTAATAATAGTAACAGTGGCTGTCAATAAGGCAAAAATAAAACCAAGCAGATTGGCCACTTTTAGCTTGCATATTTCCCTCTTTGTTGCCCAGACAATCCAACTTGTCAGGGACTTGAGTCTTGGTAATGAAGTATTATGGGAAATGTATGAAAAAACACTGACCTGTTTATTAATATGCAGGCAGTCTGAAAGGGCCAGACATATCAAGTGACGAGGCAGGAGAAGGGGTAAAGGCTGTTGGGTTAGCAACAGTTTATGGAACTACATATAGATATGACAGAAGGAATTCATTACCATTAAGGGAGTACTATTACTACCTCATTGCAATTAGAACCTCCCAGGTTTTTCTAATCTAGAATCTAGTGTGCAGTGACATTGTTACACAGAGCTGAAGCTTTTGTCTGTTGTGTCTTCTTTAAACAAATGTATATAGTATGGCTGTGGATTACACAATTATTGAGGAAATTATTCTGTTAATATAGTTATGTTATTTCCCACTTACTTTATCTGTAGAATGTTTTGTTGCTTTTTCACATGACCTTGTGCTGTCTTCACACCACCATCGTTCATTGTGTCTAGGCATCTGTGTTAATTCAGTAACCAATTCTGACTCCTTTGTGTTTACATCTATAAATGTGGTCCACCTATCTTTAAATACAACAATATATAATGTATAATACACTTTTAAAACTGCCAGTACTGAATATTATTATATATTATGAGACCGATGCAAAAATGCAACTATATAAGCAGATTGTTTCAGCCTAAGAAAGACTTATGTGTATGTATTACACATATGTACTGTATGTATGTCATTATTATATTAGATTATTGTTCAGATATACATAGTGCCTAGGCTTAAATAAGTTCACAGTCCTTATCTGGCTCACACTTGTATCCCTTCATGCATGATTCACAATACAAAGAAACCATGTACATTTATATGCGACTGCTTCTGAAGCACTCATATCAAAAGGCGAGCTATGCTTCAAGATAAGATTCTTTATGTGCAAGTTGTGAAGCTAACATTTTGAGTAACCACCTAAAAAGTTTTGTGTACAACAGTAATCTACTAAAATTAATTGGAAGGGGTCGATAGACCTGCGGTGTATATATTAATTTTATTGAACACAATAAGTGGTGCTATATAACAAACAATATTACACTATATGGTTTATTTGTTTGTTTTCCTGAGCCTTTGGCTCTGGCTCTTATTTTGGGTATTATTATATGAAAGTTCACTGTACAATGGCAAAAGGCTATAACTCAGAGAGTATGATTAATATACTTCATTAAAGATGAACAAATAATTTTGCATGTTTGAAAACCATATAGTGGTTCATTGCAAGTGAAAAAAATGATCACACATAAAACTAGTGTTTTGCATCATGCTCCATTCTCAATCTACCACCTTATAAAGAAGTGAGTTACAGCTGAAGGTGCTGCTTAGGCCAAATGTTTACAAAAATAAGTTAAACATACAGACAAAGCAAGTGCAGAAAGATTAATTATGCCGGCCTTTATGCATTCATGTTGGGTGTAGTGGCAATTAGACAAGGCTGAATATGTTTCAATGCAACAGATGCTCTTTAACTATTTAACTGGGTTTTATTTTTTTCTAATAGTTCATAACTCTGTGTGAAAATGCATACTTCCACTATGTTCCAAAATGTGTGTCCTCTAACAGCATATACTGAAGGCAGCAGATCAGCTTTTCTACACTGAAGTATATACACCAGCGGAGAAGACAACCATGTATTCTTACTTTACAGAGTATATGAAAGGCCCTATAACGGTAATGATCCGTGGATCACTCAGGAATTCTCCATCTTGGATATTTGAGTGTCAGTGACACTGCACGTGGACAATGAGTTCTGGGCTGCTGTTGTGATGTTACATCTGTCATAAAAAGCTGATGCTACAGGACTGATTATTTGGCAGTTCTGTTGCAGAATGTACTGGTCCCTTTTCTGCATGTACAGTGAATTAATAACTAATCAGGTCTGTATTGTGACATTTAAATTGATTATATACACAGTGTATTGTGAGTATCTCCCTTAGCTCAGGTAGCTGACAGCAGAGGAGAGGATATACTGTGAATCAGCAGAAAAGATGGAAAGTTACTGGGGGCTTCTTTAGAGGCACAGATTCTCCTTACTAAAGGGCTGTGGTGGCCTTGGGCCCATGCAGTATATCAAGACATAAAGTGCAGCATTTCTAGTTATAGTTCTGCTTCATTGTAGCCAACATTTTTAATGTCTGTACAGAGAATATCCAGAGAACACTATCATTGTCTTTTCTTAGTTATTAAGAAATGTAGATGGTATTGGTTAATTAGGCTTAGGATATCTTAGTGTTTGGTAGGGCAGTGTATTGGGTGGAAGCCAAACTGCCCAGGTGCAGTCTACTTTCATCTTCATCTTGCATCTAAAGATGTGCTTCTGCAAAAATGTACTCACTGGTTCTATCCAACCTCTTCTTGTGAGTTGCCTAGTGCATCTATTGCCATATTGGATCCCTTAAAGGCAGCAGTAGCTTCTTGGCTCCCAAAGCAGCCAATGACAATTTACACCAATGTAAGAATCGGGAGCAGACATCAAGTACTGGAAATGGGGGGAAAGGGGAAACTGCTGTATTATGGGTAGAAAACATAGTGACAAACTTACAATTGCACTGTGCATATGCACTTGTGTGTTTTTTAATGAGCCTTACAGTCTTTTATGCAAGGTTATACAATCTTGTATTGTTTCCCTTATGGCCCAGAATATGATTTACATAAGGCCATTAGGGTACATATAATATTTCTGTTTCTATTCAGTTATTCTATGAAGACTAATATATGGTTACATAGATGGCAATCTTATTTTGTGTCATGATGTCATAGATTTTGGAAATCTGCAACAAAATAATGTTTATGCATGATTTTTTAGGCACAAATGCGCTGCATCTAATGAAGTAGGCTGCAATGGAAACCATGGCGCTACCGCTACCTTTAACGAGTGGAGCAACAACTGTACCTTCTCTCCAGCAGCAGCAAATGTGCTTGAGGCCATAATGGACCCTTATGCATCATATATTTATATTATGTGTAAAAATGTATACAGAGCATGAAAACACAAAATGTTTCAATAAATTGAATTTTTAATCCAAATCCTGATCGCATCTCAAATGCAGACTATGTGAAAAAAAGATACACAGTATAATTCTATGTATATGTGGCTTTATTTTTGGGAACAATGCTATGATTGTTTAAGTGAGTAACTGTGTTAGTACAGTAAGTATTGCTGTAGTTCCATAATATACATAGGCAGGATGGCCATGTTTCTGTTCAATCCCTATATTTATGCAAAGCAGTGATACATAGCTTTGTATATTGCAGAAATCTAAATATAGCTGATAGCAGTCTTGGGATTTAGAGATTGAGGAGGTATCTGGTACAGCTTTACAATCAGCTATTTGTGATGTAATCCGCAGCTTATTAAAAATTGGTTTGAAATTGGCCTAGATGTAGTATATTAAACTATACTCAGCATAGACTGATGTTAAAACGGTCTGTATATCCATATTTTACATATCAATATTGACACATTTAGTACTGCATCTGCATAACAACATTTATGAAAATGGGAATATGGAATTTGTGACATATAAAACTGACAGTACATTTATGGTCTTGAAACCTTAATTATAAATATGTTTGTTTGCTCTTACCTTCACAACATTCATGTAGCCCACTCTTGCACCAGCACGTCTCTATTTCTATCCCTCTGCCCCATGTCCCCTGATATTCCCCCCATTGTTCTGAGGACTCATCCTCTTCATTCTCCTTGGTTTGTATCTCCTCCGCTTCCCTCGTATCCCCTGGCAGGGACACCTCCATATCAGTGACAGTTTCCATATCTACTCTGGATTCTGGAGAAGGTGTCTGAGCCTGCGTGGGAAATTCGGTGTATCTTTTGGAGGGGACTCATTCGTCCAAGTTTTCGCTTATATTATAGCAGTAAGCATTAGAGCTCAAACAGCATTCAGCACGCTTCCCCCACTATTCTTTGTGCTACCCCCATCACTGTTAGAGGCTCTTGCTGCTCTGAGATCTTTCTCTTGCTCTCTCTGAGGATAAAAGATGTTTTCTTCTGTTCTTGTACAACCAGCACTGCCACCTAGCAACTGAGAAAATTAACATCATTATCTCCAAAGCAGCAGGAAATACATCATTCAGCCTTACGATATATGTACTTGTGTATGTAAATATAATTAATCCTCCCATTAGCTCCTTAAATACATATACTCCAAATTAATTTGCCTAAAGTTAAAAACAGGAGCAGGGTTTATTTGTACATGAAACATCCCTCTTTAATAATATTTAGATTTTATTCTGTATTTTCTTGTGAAGATGTGAAGAGTGAAGATGCAAGGTGTCT
Organism: Xenopus borealis; assembly: GCA_024363595.1. Taxonomy (NCBI): domain Eukaryota; kingdom Metazoa; phylum Chordata; class Amphibia; order Anura; family Pipidae; genus Xenopus; species Xenopus borealis. The sequence continues at coordinate 60,723,487 of CM044445.1, forward strand.
TTTGAGAACTGAATTAGAAATCCATTTTCAGGTGTTTAAAAAGCGTTCTTGTGATTTCAGATCCAAAAAGCAAAGGCAGAATCTTAATTAAACCCAGAGATGACAATATAGTCATTCAACAAAAGGTGTACACAACATATAGCCATTTTTGTCAGCTATTGCTTGTTTGCATCTGATCTAAAAGAAGGTTTGTACAAATCGATAGGGCTCTCTGATAGCTCTGGCTTTAACCATGTGCTAAGTGAAGTTTACGCTTAGTGTCAACCACCGAAACTGGTAGATGCCCTGTCCTCTCACAAAATCCTCCACTAATGTATCTCCACATTGTGGATGCTTTGCCTCAGAGATTTAGCTCTCTAATTGCGAAGGAAATAACTTACAAATCTCCATCTTTCAAAGGAAATGGAAGTCATGTGCTCATGCCTTGTCCTGTGTGTTGTTTTGTATAGAGACAGGCATGTATCACCCAAAAGAGAATACCTGGGTCTGGGACAGGTCTGGACTGAAAAATAGGCCCTGGCATTTCAGGTACACTGAGGCCCAATCAGCCCACATAGAGGCCCAAACAGCCCCCCCCCCCCACTAGCCCACTAAATATTGACTTTCCATGGGACCTTATAGCAGCCCCTCTGGCATTTGCCAGAACCCACAGATTGCCAGTCAGGGAGGTCTGGCGCGTTTTTGAAGAAGAGACGAACCAGTCTGGGGTAACAGATAGATGAGTGGAATCACTTGGGTTTAGCTAACTTGGTACCCCACCAAAGATTTTTCCTTTACTTTTAATTAAATTCACTTTTTTTTTTAAACCTCTAGTGAATTAGGGTTTCATTGTACTTTAAAATAAGATTAAAAGTCCTTTCATCACTGGGTTTGGTAGGGCAACTCACCTTGTTTAGTTTTGATTATGCATTTAGGATACTCTAACCTTGGCAGCCTTCAAGGTCAGTTTGCTAATTACTGACCTACCATCTTTCAGCTTATAATGTAAATTGCATATTTTTTATTTCTTCATTTAGTTTTCCTTGTACTATAACTAGGGCTTCAGATTATGAAGAAAGCTCACTAATCCCTGCCTGAAATTTCTTCTGCACTTGCTAAAATTTCAGTAGGGTTTAGCCCAGGTCTAGGAATAAGACTTGGTCTAGCCAAAGGACAATATGTATGCTTCATTCATTTGATAACAATTGAACTTTTATGATCGGTGTATTGCTGCATATATTACTTCTCCTCAGTTCCAGCTCACATGTTGATGTCCTCTCTAGAATAAAAGGGGTTGTTCAGCTTTAAGATAACTTTTAGTGTGATATAAAATGGTCTTCTCAATTGGTCTTCATTATTTATTTGCTATAGTTTTTAAATTATTTGCCTTTTTTCTGCTGACACTTTCAAGCTTTCAAAATGTTGTCTTTGACCCCATATAAAAACAAATGCTTTGTAAGGCTACACAATTATTGTTTTTATTTCTACTTTTTATTACTCATCTTTTGTTCAGGCCTCTCCTATACATTTTCCAGTCTCCTATTCAAATAAATGCATGGTTGCTAGACTAATTTGGACCATAGCAACCAGACTGCTGCAATTGCAAACTGAATAAAAAGCACAGAAAACACAAATAAAAACCAATTGGATCATATGAACATAAGCAACTGCATGTTCTACATCAGAACATTTGATTCTGAAACAGACATTTTAGCCTCCAGTACCTTCTCACCAGAGGACCCTAATGCATACCCTCTATCAAGGGCAGACCCCCTCAGGTACCTTTCTTTGTCAGGCACTACTCCTGTGGGAACTGGAACACTCTCTTCAGTTAGGCTTCTTTCTTTAAACCCATAATGGTCTATTTTCTTCCCTGTACTACTGACACTACTAGGGTTGCCACCTTTTCTAAAATTTAATACCGGCCGGTGGGGGCAGAGTCAAAAGGGGCGGTTCCTG
>CM044445.1:60728063-60759162 GCA_024363595.1 Xenopus borealis
AAGGACTCCAAGGTCCTTTTCTATAATGGATTTGCCTAGTGCAGTCCCATTACAGGTATAAGTGGCTCTGATATTTTTACATCCCAAGTGCATGACTTTACATTTATCAACATTATTTATATTTATGTATATTGAATGTATAACCTTATATTTTACAATGCTTTCACCTCAAGCATCACACTTGCTCAAAGCATTATTCAATTAGCCCTTTGTAGTTCTCAAGTATTTAAATACCATAAGTTCTCAATTAGTTTATCTATCATAGGGGTGAGAATTCATCATGAACTAACAAAAACCATTAAAACACCTCTGACTCCTTTTAGGTTTAGGAATCAAACCAATTGGGCTGGATCCATCAGTTCCCAGATCCACCGTGTACTGCTTCAGTCTGTATATTATGCTTTAAAAGAGCAATGTTGTGGAGTAGGAGATCAGAAAACCAATTTAGTTCTTATCCAAAATGGTTTTACCTCTTGAATGTTTAAGAGTCACGGCTATTCTCACATAAGGAGTAATTAGCATTTAATATCCATTTTCATTCACTGCAAACCTACTAGTGGATCAGGGGATGCCACTGCACTGGAGCCTGCTGGGAGACCCTCAGAGCAGGAGCTTGGAGAAGCTGCCAAATTTTGTTCAATTATACATTTTAGGGCAGTAGCTTAACTACACAATGATTCCGCCCCCACAAAAAATCTTCAGAGGGGCTTGGGTTGCACACCATGGCTGGTTTGCAGTTTCACATCCTTCCTCACTAAATTTATAAGCAGATATTGGTGTTGGGGGGGGGGGATAGGGGGTACCTGTGGGCCGGCATGTAACATGAAGTGATGTAATGTGCATCTGTATCCTGTCACTTCCACACTCTGAGGTCCAGTGCAACCAATAAACAATAAACTGTTTTTTTCCAACAGTGAAGAAAAATTTAATACTAGCCTAAAGGAACAGTATCATAACACCAAAAAATTTAAGTTTTGTATGCCTCTAAATATAGCGTAGACATAAAAATTGCATGTTTGCTTCAGAAACACTTCTACAGTATAAACAAGTTGCTTTGTAGATATGGAGGAAGCCTTTCAAACTGAAAATGGACTATATGTCCCAGCGTTGGACTGACCCGGTGGGACACGGGTCTTGTGGACCCTTCTGGCCCATACCTGCTTCCTGCACTTCTTCCTGCTGCTACCTCCATTCTTCTGGCCATGCAACGCAGGAGTGGGGCCCTGAGACAGCAGCCCCAGTAGGCCCCCAGTCTGACCCTGATACAACATTTATTTACATAACTAGTTAACAAATAAGCTGTGTAGAAAGATAAACAGGGCTCAAATGTGTTTCATTGCTTTCTAAAGAACCAATTTTAATAGGTCACTTAAATGTCACCACAAGCAGGCCCAGACTGGCAATCTGTGGGTTCTGGCAAATGGGGGGCTGCTATAAGGTCAACAAAAAAATTCCAATGGCACACAGGATCCGTGCAAGCAAGTGCTTTGCGTGTTTATTGCTGATGCAACGTTTCAGGGTCACGCCCCTTTCTCAAGCATTTTTTTGTTGGACTTTGTGTGAGGTGGCCGAGCCTCTGCCTTTTGAGCACCAGGTAATATTTGTATTATTCGAAGGAGAGTGTGCGGGAGCCCGTATTGATCCACTACTGGGCTGCTATAAGGTGCCATAGAAAGTCACTATTTAGTGGACTGGTTTGGGCCTCTATGTGGGCTGATCGGGCCTCTGTGTACCTGAAATGCCAGGGCCTATTTTAATTCTCAGTCCAGACCTGACCACAAGACCCATGGCCATGGGCCTTATTTTTACACACAGGGTGCCCACGTCTTTGGGATCAGTCACCTAATTAACACATTGGGATGCAAACAACATAAAAGAAGACCTCTTCCTCATTTAGCCTTAATCCCGGTCATTTAACTGACGGATAAATCTCTGCAAATCATTTTTAACAGACTTTGCAAGGTATATATTGATAGGTTTACTATCACAGGGCATAAGATATATTTAGTGTGGTGTCCCCATGTTTTTATCAGGGTTGGAACCTGTGAACAACAGTATTAAATGTAGCAATATGCTGCAATACCTGCTCTGACTGACCCTGCCTGTTATTACTCCTGCTGCATGAAGTGAAGTTGCTGGCTGCTCTCTTGCCGAGGCCAAGAGATCACAGGGACACTTGGGGCAAAAACAAATGCAAAATACCCTGGGACAAACCAAGTGGCAGGTGTAGAGCAGCAACAAAGGAGGTGACTGATAGCATTGGCTCCCCAACTAGTTTATAAACATAAGGGCAGTGTCGGACTGGCCCACCAGAATACCAGGAAAACTCCCGGTGGGCCAAGGTGTCAGTGGGCCCTCATGCTGATAAACTTTTGGCCTATTTCATGGCCATTCCCTATTTCTATGAGAAGAAAGAGGCTAAATAGATGGAATACTTGATTATAGTATGTAAAGAAAACAAACTAGGAGAATAGAGGTTGATTGAGGAGATGAAGAATATTAGTACTGAGAGTGGCCCCCTGGTCTATGGTTTTATGGTGGGCCCCTGGTCTAAGGTTTTTGGGTGGGCCCCTGGTGTCCCAGTCCGACACTGCATAAGGGGCTGCCTCTTTGACCGTATTATTAGTCGCAGACTTTAACTAAGCATTGGCTTGACTTTTCTTTCCATGGGAAGATTGATGTGCAGCAGATGTGGCTGCTCAACGTGACACGACACTCGCTATTTTTTCTGTCAGACGCCGCAGTGAATGAGCGCTGGGACTGGGTGGTACTCCTATGCTCTCCTCTTTCCTAATAAGTACATCGGATTTTCCCTGCAGTCAGTGTGAGAGCTGAATTTACCCACAAGCGCCGCTCTGTCCCGCCTCAGGGCTGCTTGTTCAGCATTGTTTCTCTCCCGGCCCGCCTCCTCTCCTCGAGTGAAGGGGATTGCAGCCAATCCCTGACAGTAAAGCAGGAGGACGGACATATAGTGTGTGCCAAAGAACACCCTGAGCAGCTGCATTAGCCTGGCAGCCTCCTCTTTCTCCATCTGCTGCGCTTGAATGATGAGGGCTCCTAATGCTTGTGCTGGCGGCTTTGAGAAGGCCACGGCACGCAGATGGTCTCAAATCCTAGCAAATCACCACTTACAGCTGCGGGGGTAAAGGTAGGAGAGGTAAATTAAGGCATTTGCTCAGTTTATAAAATAATTTTGAGTCTCTCAATAACATGCGACAAAGCCGAACCAATGCTGTAGCCTGTTGGGCAGTTTTACAGGACAATAGTGTGCCCAATAGCCTGCCAGGGCGGGAAAATGCTTTCTTCACAGTCATGCCACATTCCCACCAACATAACGGTGTAGAAACACTCCATCCTTTGTGTCAAGTGCGGGGATGTAACTGTAGAAGAGTAGTCATGCGGCTACTGGTGGTGGCAGACATGTAGATGAACGAGAGGGGTTGTAATTAATAAAATCCCAGTGTAGATTGGTAGAATAATAGTTTAAATGAATGTAGTTTTCAGGGGGGCTGACATTTCCTGTAAGTCACAGACAGTGAAGTAATGCACTGACTAAGATTATTGGACATATATTTACTAGTAATGCTTTTCTAGATCTTCCCCAACCCCCATTCCAGGGTGATTGTAGCTCTGCACAGCATTGTTGGGGGTGGTAACCAGACATATGTTAAATGGAAACAATAGATTGCATGTAAAGTATTGCAGTATAACTAGGATTTCTAGTACCATACTGTACTTTGTTTTTTACCTCAAACTAAAGGTGTACAATGATGAGAGGAGCTTGCAGAAGAATGTGGTAAAATGACTGTCATTGTCCTTTGTCCTCCAAACAGCGGACATTTCAGTATTGTTTCAGTGACTATGCGATCTTTATTGCTATCCTTTTGGATCATAACATAGCAGAGTCCTTCAGAGCTGGTAACATGATGAACATCATATCACAGTGAGTACAAAATGGCATTATGGATAAGTCTGTCTTGCACCTAATTCCTAATCCACACAAATGACCTTCCATGACCCCTAAGGGGCACTGTTTCTGCACCTGCCATGAACACAAATACATCTCTACATATTAATATTGCAGTCCTTGCAGTTTAAAGGAGAAGGAAAGTGAAAACAGAAATAGCCTTCTAAACAAAGTCTTGTGGACATAGAAATCAATGACCGTTTTAAAATATTTCTCTGTGGTCTCATGTAGAAGCTGCTATGCTGTCTGAACACTGCAGCATGTGACTCGGGTGACGTCACTTTTTTTTTTCAGGCTCGTCTCCCTGCTGCCAGAGACAGCCTTGAGACGCATTAGGTATAATTTAGTTTTTATGCGCATGTACTGGGAGCTGCCTTGATGATGAGCGCATGCAAATTTGGATATGCGCGTCATCATTGACTCTTACGCCCATGCCCCCAGCCAAATTTCAGTGTCTGGGAGCTAAGGAGACACATAGGATGTTTTTTTTTTCAATTACAGCTCGGACGGCATGGTTTTGCGCATGCGCACTGAGGAAAAAGAAGAAAATGAAGCCTATGCTACCTTTACTAACATGGCGCCTGCGTGTGTGATTATGCGAGCAGAAGAAGGAGATGAATTCTACGTGATAGGACTAACATATGTGGTCAGTCTTGGGGAGTAGATTACAGGGAAATCGGTATTCATTTTTGCCTTTCCTTCTCCTTTAAAGGTATTGAAGTTGCCCAGATGAATTCTTAAATGGATAACTTTGAACATCTTGCATTGAAAATATTCCTTGTGTCTTAATTGTTTTACGTTCCTGTTCCAGGTCTTCAAATGCACATTGGTCTGTCCAGGGTCGGACTGGGCTGGTGGGACAACGGGAAAAAACCTGGTGTGCCCTGCCGGCCCAAACAGACCTTGGTCCCCATGACGTCACGGGGAACTAATCAGCACTAGGAACTAGCCGCAACCTTCGTTCCTAACCATTTGATGGACAGTTTTTTGAGGTGAGAAAGAGAGGCCTGAGTAGGATCTGGTTTGTGTCACAGCCGCTGGTTGCAGGAAAGGGAAAGGATTCCTGTCAGAGCCCCCGTGTTTTTCGGAGGCCCCTGTCAGTGACACATTAGCGGCCTGCAGCTTTCCCTCCTTCTATGTCCCCGCATGACTGGTGAGCTCCGCCCATGGGAAATGGCACATAGTCCTCCACTGCCTGTGCATGATAGAAAAGCTTGCACATGCTTCTGCGTGCACATGGGGGGGGCACAGAGTCGACCCAGTCCGACACTGGGTCTGTCTTCCTGGCACTCTCTTCCCTGTCAAATATATTTCGGTTGATGTCTGTCTGGAATGGGAAAAGCTTAGAGAGCATGAAACTCCTAGCTCAGGTTCAGGCAATACATATTTTAAAGGGCCAGTAACATCAAAAAATTTTATTATTTTAAAGTAATAAAAAAATAATGCAGTGTTGCCCTGCACTGGTAAAACTGCTGTGTTTGCTTCAGAAACATGACTATTGTTTATATAAATAAGCTATTGTGTAGCCATGGGGGCAGCCATTCAAAGGAGAAAACAGCATATAGCAGATAAGCTTTGTAGAACATAATGTTATCTGTTATCCATTACTTATCCTGTGCCATATAGCCGTTTTTCAATTTCCGCCATTGCTGCTCAGCAGCTTGTTTATATGAACTATAGTCGTGTTTCTGAAGCAAACAGATCAGTTTAAACCGTGCAGGGCAACACTACATGATATTTTCATTACTTTAAAACACTTTCATTTTTTGGTGTTACTGTTCCTTTAAAGGTGTGTGGTTTTTTTTTATTTATTTTGCCACCAGTAATATCAAATTGGGAAGTTAGTAAGTACATGCCCTAATTTGGGTAAAGTTAGTTCTTCTGTAAATAAACAAATCCCTTACATTCTTTATCTGCTAAAATCACCTAAAGGGAAGGCTTCTGACTCCTTTCATTTCAAATCAGAGCTGACCACCTGAAGTACTGTGTGGTAAATGTTACTCTACAAAGTTTTTTATTTTTTTATTGACCTATAACCTACTCAAGGGCAGTACCAAATTAAATGCCATCATTTTGAAACACTGTAGTTGCCAGACTGCAGGCAAAACACCAGATGTCACCAGAGACTCTTGCCAGTGAATTATACAGGTCACCAACTTGTATGTATGTATATTTTTATTTGTATAGCGCTCCTTGAGGTACTGCAACTTGCATTTGTTTGTCTTTGGGAGTATAGAAGTGCAGATGACAATTACTTGGCTGTAGCTAGAGGTGGCCATTGAACCGACTGAAGATAGACTGCAGAAATCTGGTAGAAAATGTATCTCAACTACACTACATATATATAAAATATACTTTAATACAGTTGCTTATGCCTCAAGCACAAACTCTTGAGTGATCACTCTTACTATCAGGCAGTAGGTGGCAGCACTTATTTATATGTGAAGAGTTTGGCAATAGAATATAGCAGCATGGTAGTGTTATTCCAGTGGAACAAAGGCTGCATTTGCAGTGGACCTAACTTTGCATGTCACATTACGAATTTTAATGCCTATTCTGCAGATTCGAAATCTTATACAGATCAAGTGGACAAACCTGTGTTTGCTGTGAATTGATGGATTTCATCTTCTATGACCATTTATTTTATAATTATCTTTTATACAGCACTAAAACATATGTTGACATTTTACTTTGTTCACATCAATTCCTGCCCTAACGGAGCTTTATCGTTTGTATAATTTATTTGGTCCTCTGCATTTGTTTTGACAGGGTGTGCAGTTTTAGCGATAGACAGATTGATATATTAGAGTCAATAAAAAGGAAAGCAAAATCTGATACATTAAAAAATGATGCCCTAGTACATTGAATCAGTGGTATAACTAGCTATAAGCAGACCCATATACATGGGGCCTAGTAAAGATCCACATCTTCCCTCCACCACCCCACACAGTCTCTTTGGCCTGAACACCTGTTGTCCAGTAATTGTGCAAAGGAGTGTTTTGTGGTGAGCTTTTGGGAATGGTATTATAATGTGGAGGGGGTCCCAAATATTTTTAGCCCAGAAGGGTCCAGTTACATCACCATGGTCTGACTAGGTTAAAAAAAAAAAAACAAACACAACCAACCCAGGCACAGTCCCCGCCCAGACGATGGGGCAAATTCACTAAAGCAGGAACACTTCGCCAGGCAAATTTTTGCCAGCAGTACGCAAATTCACTTAAGTTGTGAATTAGCTCTCAGGGCGGCGAACGTTAGCTACGTTAACGCTACAGTTACTTCACCAGGCAAAGTGCATTTACGCTAGCGATGCCTAATTTGCATACGCCGCAAACTTAAGCCTACATGTTACAGCCACTACATTACATAACACAAGCCCAGGAAACCTTTAATAAATAAAATAAAGTTGTCCTATTGCCCTAAACATGTGGCCACTGTATAGTTGTGTTGCCATAAGTTAGGAAATGTAGTGGGGTAATGAGGGTAACCCAAAAAAATTTCCAACAAAAATCACCCAACAAAAAAAGGTAAAAAACGCCAGTGTTTTTTGGGACTTTTTTTTTTTCAAACTCCTATCTATTGTAACGAAGTAATGTCTAGCGTAAGAGGTAACATTCACAAAAATTTTCATCTTAGTGAATTAGCGTAGGTACGTCCCTTCGTCAGTGCGCAACTTAACCTGGCGTAAGGGTGCGAAGTTGCTCAAGTCGATGTCCTTCACTAGCGAATTTTCGCAAATTTTTGCAAATTGACGTCAAGCTGGCGAATTAGCGCTACCGTTAGACGCTTCACGCATAAGTGAATTTGCACTTTTGTGTGCCTGACCCCAGCTGTAAGTATATGTGAATGTAGTGTGGTGTAAAGCTGTGTAGGGTTGCAGGTGATACACACCGCAGGTGTAGGTTGGCACACTTAGTGAGTGGAGTGGGCAGCCCCAGTGGTCCCCGGACACCCCAGTCTGACACCACTGCATAGAATCACAGCATTAGAAATAAGACTTTTATAGAAATGTAATTAGCTGTTTCTGGGATCATATAGTGGAGCTGCTGTTTAAGTCCCTATCACACACACTATGGTCAATATAAGACCTGATTAACCTTCTTGCATGTTTTTGGAATGTTGGAAGAAACCCACACAGGCGTAAACTGACTGGAACCAAGCCTAGTGCCCCAGTGTTGCAAGGCAACAATGCTAACCACTGTGCCATGTACTGCCCATGCTATCCTTTGCAATAGTAGTAAAACAAAATATTAATTATTGTTCCATGTACCTTATCAGTAAATTGAGAAGATTAAGCATAGCTCCTGGCAAACATGCCTCTACTATCAGCTTTCTAAATCTGGCTATACAGATATTAGCTGCCAGTTGGCAGCCTATTTGCCCCTGTATATGGCCAAGTTACGACTTCCCTTATTCAGTGTTCTAGCCAGAAAAAAAGAAATCCAGGTGGGCAGAATTAGGATGGTTGGAGGATAAAAAAATAAATATGTGTCTTTCCAACATTCCCTGCACTGAAATAACTGTTTTCCAAATGCCAATAAGACCGGCTTTAATGTGGAGATAGAGCAGGGACATAGAGGAGCTGGGCTTTGGGGTGGGTCAGCTGGGTGGACACTGCTTATTGATATCTGATCAGGGCTTGGTCAGGTATTGATTAGTAGCCTGGAAATGCCATCAGGTGAATATGACCTGTTGTCTTTAGTATGCAGTGATAGCACAGCATTCCTCTGTCTGTGCATGCAAGGGGATTTCAGTGTAAAAATGCACAATTTCTCATTTTTGCTTCAATTTTCACCCCGCGTCACTGACAGGTGGCTGCTTGTCAGTGGATAATAAAGACAAAAGGGTTGTTCACCTTTGAGTTAACTTTTAGTATAATGTAGAGAGTGATATTCTGAGACAATTTGAAAGCTGCAAAGAAACAGAAGAAAATTACAAATCATTAAAAAACTATGAAAAATAAATAATGAAGACCAATTGAAAAGTTTCTTAGAATTGGCCCTTCTACAATATACTAAAAGTTAACTTGAAGGTGAACCACCCCTAGACGCAATGATATTTCCCTGCCGAACGACAGATCTTAGGGAAGTCCGACCAATCTGTCAAATTATTGTGCGGTTAGTGAGATACAAACGATCGTTCATCTTACGATTTTTCGTCCAACATCAGTCTGAAGATTGATCGGCCAGGTTAGAAAATCTTTATCGGTCCCCATGCAATCTACCTATGTTTGCAAGGCCAAGCAGGCAGCGACCCTTCAGTTTTGCTGGCAATATCCCCTGAAATGGTCTTTTTAGTTGATGGACACATCAGGCATTTAAACGATCGGTTTGAGACACGATAACCATTGGATCTTTCAAAAATCTTTACGTCTATGGCCAGCTTAACTCAGTGGTCTCTGCTCTGATCTGAGATAGCTATGACTGGGCTTCAGCTGCACAGTGTTCACCATTACAGCGAGACAGCAGGAATACAGGGTAATGCATATTACAGATATACAAGCAGTTTAGCTATGTGTGCAGTTTGTTTTCCTTTTTTAAGACATGGCTTGTCTGAATATTACAGGCTATTGTTTGGAAATGTCTGAAGTTCGCTAGTTGACAAAAACAGATTTGGTTCCACAAGTTCTGCAAAATAAGCATCTGCCCACTAAAGCATTTGTAACAACCCCCAAGCCCTTCAAACCTACACAACATTCCTCAACAGTCCTCAATGGCTTTCTGTACTCCTTGCCATTGTCATTCTGCTTTAATATCATTTTATAGAATGTCTTATGTTTTGATGTTGAAAGGTACATGGACTGTAGCTGACACCCTCTTTGGGCCATTTACAATTTGATACTATTAAGTTAGGGATTGGTGTGAGTTTCTTGTGGAATTGTTTTGCAGCACTTAGAACAGATTTAGATAAAAATGATAAACATAGTTATGCACCATGGATACTATGGCTAAGTGCTGTTCAACTGTTTCCAAATACAGGTATTGGATCCATTATCCAGAAACTAGTTATGCAGAAAACTCTGAATTATGGGAAAGCCATATATTGCTTTTTTCTCTGTAATAATAAAATAGTACCATGTACTTGATCCAAACTAACATTTTTCATTTTCAACATTTTTAATGAATCCTTATTGGAAGCAAAACCATCCTATGTGATTTATTTAATGTTTAAATTAGTTTATAGTATGGTTAAAGGGATCCTGTCATTGGAAAAAAATTTTTCTCCAAAATGCATCAGTTAATAGTGCTGTTCCAGAAGTATTCTGCACTGAAATCCATTTCTCAAAAGAGCAAACAGATTTTTTTATATTTCATTTTGAAATCTGACATGGGGCTAGACATTTTGTCAGTTTCCCAGCTGCCCCAAGTCATGTGACTTGTGCTCTGATAAACTTCAAACACTCTTTACTGCTGTACTGCTAGTTCGAGTGATATCACCCCCTCCCTTTCCCCCACCCAGCAGCCTAACAAAAGAACAATGGGAAGGTAACCAGATAACAGCTCCCTAACACAAGATAACAGCTGCCTGGTAGATCTAAGAACAGCACTCAGTAGTAAAACCCATGTCCTACTGCGTACTATTCAGTTACATTGAGAAGGAAAAACAACAGCCTGCCAGAAAGCAGTTCCCTCCTAAACTGCTGGCACAGGTCACATGACCAGGGGCAGCTGGGAAATTGACAAAATGGCTAGCCCCATGTCAGATTTCAAAACTGAATATAAAAAAAATCTGTTTGCTCTTTTGAGAAATGGATTTCAGTGCAGAAGTCTACTGGAGCAGCACTATTAACTGATGTGTTTTTTAAAAAAAAACATGTTTTCCCATGACAGTTTGCCTTTAAGGTATGAATATCCAAATTACAGCAGAAACTCCAGGTCCTGAGCATTCTGGATAACAGGTCCCATACCTGTAATGGGACAGTTAATTATTACACGGCACCGTCAGGGACAGTATTCGAATAAAAATCATTTTATCAAAATTAATAGTTCATTGAGCTCTTGAGCAGTTTGGGGCCGTAACATTTCTTGTTGGTCCTCCAGTTGTACAGCCCTGCTTTAGCAGATAGATGTTGACTGATTATTAGGGATGCACCGAATCCAGGTTTTGTTACAGGATTCAGCCTTTTCAAGCACTGATAATTGGATTCATTTTTTTCTTGGGTGTATCTCGTCTATCATTTTTGCCTCGCCTGACTGCTGCGTGCTGTCTCCTTAGAGCTGGTAGTCCTTGGTCTTCAACGGAATTTATCAGATCAGGATATCCTGTCCTGTACACAACCTCCTATTTCATTGTATGCCTCTTCTTTGACACTATCCACCTCCTTGGGAAGTGTCTTAGACAATGCTTTCTACCTGAATTTTCTAAAAATATTCTCTAATCTATTATTCTTCTCTGGTCATGTAAACACATTGCTGTGCTTTTTATAGAAGCACTTTCAAGATGGTGTAGATATTAGGAAACTGTCGCATCATTTTACATGCTTGTGTATATAGAACAGCTGGACTTTTCAAATGGTCTGTAAACAAAATACTTAACCAGCTGCAGTTGATACATTTGACTGGGTAAAATGCACAGCATTGAGATTTAAAGCACTTCTGTGCTGTGTGCTTTTCAGAATTTTGCATGAAGTGAGACTATTATATCTTATACAGGTATGGGACCTGTTATCCAGAATGCTTGGGACCTAGGGTTTATAATAGATCTTTCCATAATTTGGATCTTCATACCTTAACTCTACTAGAAAAATCATATAAACATTAAATAAACCCAATAAGGATTTATTATATCTTAATTTGGATCAAGTACAAGCTACTGTTTTATTATTACACAGAAAAAGGATATTTAATTATAATGGAGTCTATGGGAGATGACCATTCTGTAGTTCAGAGCTTTCTGGATAACAGATCCCATACTTGTATAGCATGTTCAATTTAAATTAAAACCATTGTGTCATACAAAGAAATTTATGGGCCTTTATGCAGATGGGTAGTATTCAAAATCCCCTGGACTGTCCAGTTTAAGTTAATAGGATGAAACATGCATTGTAATTTGCTCAGACACTGACTGATGTATGGGCGATTTAATCACGTGGCCTTGGATGGTTTGTTGTCCCCCTTGAGATCAGACCACTTGCCTGAATATAACCAAATTTCACCAATCATCTGGTTTTGTAGTGTAAGCCAGACAGTTGGATTGTTTGAAACGTGGGGGGCACATATTACCCGTCATACACATACACACAGACATGACAACCAAACTAAGCTACTCATACAGTGTAGGGCCACTGTGTTTAGTCAGCATAAGTGTTTATGTTGAGTCAGAATAGATAAAAACATTATTATGTGCTCAGTTGTCTTGTATATTGGAGTTTTTCTTTAGAAGAGCCCTAACCAATACAGATAGAGCACACCATCAGGTAAAAATGTTTCCCTGTACAACTGAAATATCCCACTGGGTAGGGTGACAGTAGCAATGCCTTCCTGTGAATACAACCCTGCCCACATTTAGAAGCTGTGTATTTATAGGGGGTGGTTTGTTGCACCTGGGAATCCTTTGGACACCTAGATGGCATGTTGGTCAGATACACAGGCTATACCATATCCCAAGACACAACTGGTGCCCTAAGGGGTGCAATTTACCAATTGACCTAGAGTTCATTTCTAATAATATGAACATTCTCCTTTTTTATCTCTTTCCATAGTGCTCCTGATGGGTTTTGTGGCTGTGCTATATTTGTGAATACTGTGATCCAACAACCTCAGGTTTGTATACATACAGGTTATGCAACACAAAAACTTACTAGAGAAATGTATGTTCTGTGCAACTCCATTGTTGAGCTGGTGACATGTTATATTAGAAGTTACAGTTCTCCAAAGAGTCTTGCCATTTATTCTTATTACAAAAGATATTGTTGCATCATAATTACCATCTTGTGGGAACAACCACTTGCAAGGAGGTGACGAGGGTGCATACATAATTTGGTATCATCTGTGCTTTCCAGTATGAACACGCTGGACTGGCTTAAGTAAGATACCTACAGGTGCTGCATAGTACAACTGCAAATATTGTGCATGTTTTTTTATAATGAATTAATTCACTGTATGGTTCTCATATTTCTATTTAGCTTACAGGTACATTAAGCAGATATTTGGCTGATGTCGGTAAACAGTATGTGACCCTGTAAAGCAACCAAATGTGAGTATGTTTTAAGGACAGTATATCTGTCTTTGGGGATACATGGCAATAATAAATGTGGAATAAAAAGTGAGTGTCTGTGTTTTTGGATAGTAAATGCATTTTGGTGCTTTCTTTTGTCTTCAAAAAAGAACACATGAGTAACCTATATATTTAACAATTTTAAAACAAGTGTTAGTGTTTGAGAGTCTACATTCTATGACGCTTGCAGTAATGCAACTCGCAACACTTGCTTGCTCATTCCCCATAGACATTACAAGGGAGGGCAATTGCTGTTTTAAGGTACTTAGTTACTATTTTGCTTTCCAGTTCTTGCTTATAATCTCTGTAAAGTGTAAATATAATTTGCCTCTTTGCTGATACAGAGGTTCGATCTATTATCTGGTAACTTGTTATGCAGAAAACTGAAATACAGGAATGTCATTTTGTATAGAATCCAGTTAATGTTTTTATTTTCTTCTCTTTTATGATAAAATAATGTGTTGTGCTGGAGCTAGTATCAATAATGTTAAAACTATTTTTTTTTATGTTTAAATGTCAATCCTATTTCAGCTTACATGGTGCCAGCAGAGGGTGCCTTACTCCCACCTAAACCACATTATTTTTGTGCCCTAATTCCACTCCTACATCCTGTACTGCTGTCTTCTTCCTCACTATGTTAAAGGGATACTATCATGGGAAAATGACAAATGACTGGGGGAAGCTGGGAAATTGACAATATGTCTAGCCCCATGTCAGATTTCAAAATGAAATATAAAAAAATCTGTTTACTCTATTGAGAAATGGATTTCAATGCCGAATTTTGCTGGAGCAGCACTATTAACTGATGCATTTTGAAAAAAAACTTTTTTTCCCATGACAGTATCCCTTTAAGAGTTTCACCCGGTGGCCATTTACCCAACCTGACATTATCTTTTCTCTTCTCCCTTTTCCTAATACTCATGTGTTCCTTTAAATGTCCTTTATTTCTGTTTTGGAAATGTGCTTCAGTAACTGTGCCATCCATCCTTATACAGTATTGTGGTTGGGGTGCAGTCTGAAGGTCAGTTAGGGTCAGATTATGGGAAAATTCAAATTCTACCCCAGATATTCCTGAAAGCACAGTCTGCTAGCAAGTTTGCTTCAGTGAAATGTGCTGTAAACACTTACTTGTACTAGAAATGCTTGAATCTATGACTGAAGGGAGACTATACCTGTCTTTTCCTAAATCTGTAACCTTATTATGAGACAAAGGGGACTTTGAAAAAGTTTTACCACTGCAAAAGTTAAAAAGATAGACAGTTCTGGGTTACCAAAACACAAACCTGATTAATGGCTTAATTGGAGCTGTGAGTGATTCTGACAACTAAGTATTACATTTGTAGCCACAGTAGCATCACACTGGGAATGGAATATAGCTTTGTTCAAATTGCTGCATGTTTGGGCTACAGCAGCACAAAAATGCAGGTTTGACTATCTCCTTGTAGAATAGTAACTTTTGGCATATATATATCAGAGGGTGAATGGACAGTTTGCCAAATAAGAAATATGTTAACTTCTATAGGATTTTTAGCTATCTTCTCTGTAGTACTGTCCTTTTACCCTTAAGGTGGTCATACACGGAGAGATCCGCTCGTATGGCGATGATGCCAAACGAGTATAAATCTCCCCGATATGCCCACCTTGAGGTAGGCGATATCGGACTGATCCAATCGGAGGCCCTAGGGCCCAACGATCGTATCAGAACAGAGCAGATAGTGGTGGTCGGATCACGGGACTGCATCAACGAACAGATGCCGAGATCCTACAGGATTTTTAGTCCCGCCTGTTCTACATCTGGCGATTTTCAGCCAGATATCGATCGGGGAAGCTCGACGGAGGACCCCTCACACGGGCCAATAAGCTGCCGTCTCTGTGGGCAGCTTTTATTGGCCCATGGATGGCCACCTTAAGATAAATATGCTTCATTGTATCCGAGTAGAATTGTAAAAACTTACAGACCAATTTCATTCATGTACTATACCAGTTATGTGTTAGGTTGTGTGTATAAACACACAGCCTTAATATCGTTATTCATTATAATAAAATAATATTATAAAAATAATCTAACGGAGCGATCAAAGTTCTGGCGACCATCAGTCTTACTTTGATGCAGCAGGAGTCCCAAGTTATCACTCCAATTCAAAATGAAAGGAAGCAACATGATTGATTAAAATTATTCTACTGTTTTATAAGGTCTTTTTAAAACATTCCTTGATGAACAATGCACTTCAGAAATTCATGGACTAACATTTTTGTCTGTCTCTGCTAGGAACAAGAAAGAAACTGAGAAGATTATTAAATATATGTACTGAAATGCAGTGGTTTGTTTATTGCATTCTGTGTAGATGTGTTTGCAATGTTTCAGTTATATGGTTACCACATTAGTTACAAATAAAAGCAAAGAATGAAAATATATATTTACATATAATAAAATTTAGCTGTTTCATGTGTGGTGTTTCTTAAGTAACTTATATGTAAAGTATGCTATACTGTTGCACGGTCTGTATGTGTTTTGCCACCTCTGCAGAGCAAGCTATTGCAAATTCTATAGGCGCTTTTAAGGGATGCACCAAATGCAGGATTCGGAACTGAATTCTAATCCAAAAAATCACATGGCTTTTCGTAACACAAACAAGTAAAAAATTTTTAGCTGCGTGGTGTGCACCCGGTTTTCTTTCCCCATCACAAAGGCTTCGGGATTCGGACGAATCCTAAAATAATCCCTAGTGCTTTTTTGGAAGCACTGCAGCAGACAACACCATGGGACATCCCTTCTGAGCTTGTACTAGGGTTGCCACCTTTTTCTGGAAAAAAATACCGGCCTTCCTATATATTTATCTTTTTTCCCTATTAATAACATTGGGATCATCCATAATTTTTACCGGCTAGGCCAGTATAATATCAGCCAGTTGGCAACCCTAGCTTGTACGGACCACTATAAACAGAAATAAGATTGAATTTGAGGAATGAATAGATTCCATGTATACATCTACTTTCTACAGCAACCAGGTAGCAATTTAAATACCAGGGGTCTTTGATCAGAGGCCTTACCTGTCAGTCTTTACTTAAATGCCAAACTTTGCACCTATCCCTAATTTGCATATACATATTAGGGACTGGGAGGGAAAGCTCATAACTTTTTGTCACAAAACAAGGAAGTAAAAAAATATAATATGCAAATTATGATTTGGTTCAGTATTTGTCCAAATCTTTCGTGAAGGATTCAGGGGTTCTGCCAAATCCAAAAAAGTGGATTCAATGCATCCCTAATGAAAATATCATGTAATATTGCCCTGCACTGGTAAAACTAATATGTTTGCTTCAGAAACACTACTATAGTTCAGCAAGCAGCAAGCTGCTGTGGTGGAATGGCACAGTTTAAATAGCAGATAACACCATTATCTTCTAAAGAGCTTATCTACTATGGTTGATGTGGTCTTCAATCTGATGGCCTGCATACTGTCACTTATGGTCTGATTATTAGGCTATGGAGACACATGCGTTTCTCGACGTGGTTTTTAAAAAAGCCGACCATTGCGTAAATACACTAGCGGAAGTGCCATTGACTAAACTTGAAACCACTAAGCATATTTACACAGTGACCAGCGTTTTAAAAGTCCATAGGCGAACTGTGCCAAAAATGCAGCGGAGAAACATATGTGTGTCCATAGCCTTAGACAGAGAGCCAAATGATTGGATCAACCTAATTTTGTGGGCATATTGATGAAGGGAAAGCAGGCTGCAACAGATCTCTGTACTTACTGCCTGGCTTATGGCAGATTGGATTGTGATCTGCACCGACCAGATTTCCAAGAAAGTATATTATACAGACCCCACACATATTTATACATAGTAATAATACCCCCTTAACCCTTTACGTGCCATATTTTGTAGAATCCGCAATCTGTGAATAAAATGTAAGTTTCACAGATTCTACAATCTGCAGCACTTCTGGGCAAGGGAGCGAAGGAGTGCACCATCATTCACCAGCTCCTAGGCAATGAGCAGGGGCAGGGAACGAGGAAACACCTAGGGAGCAATCACCCAATAAGTCACAGACACATGTAAGATATATTTCTGTTACTGTCCTCATTTCCTGAGACTCCAACTGTGGTCAAGAATATTACAGCAGCATCATCTGGATTCTGTTTACCTCCACCCTGTTCTGCCAGATTTCTAGTCTGCTTGCCCCAAGTTATTTTTACATAGACTCATGTACACAGTGTTGCACTAAACACATTTACTGTACACATTCATTTTTGGGGGGTTTTGCACTTTCACAGCAGTCACACATAAATCACACATGCTAATATACTCACACGACACAAAATTGGGCATGTTTTAAGTTGCAGTCATTTTGTAGTAAAAATACTTTGTTGCTGTAGAGTACTTTAGTTCCCCTTGGGAGAAAAACACAATTTAAATAAAACTTTACGACATACAATATTTTATTACTCATATAAAATTCTTCATCGTACAGCAGATTTATTGAAAAACAAAGTTTTCTCTTTGGTGACAAAATGCAATGAAAGTACAGTTGTTTTTTCTCTTATCAATAAATTTAAGAGAGTTAATTCTGCCTCCTTATTGACCTGCCACATAACTTCATTCGCTTGTTTGCTCTAGACAAACAAGCACTGCAGTTTTATTCCAATGCCTTTTCCTTTTCGCCATCCCCAAAGCTGCAAACAAGGGTTTTGGCTTGCTTTGTTAAAGCTGCCTGGTGCTGGACAATGGTGGATGTTTGGAACCAGCTTTTCTGAAATGCTGACACTGTCTATGTGTTAATCTGTAGGGGTTATATTGCATTCTCTATCTGTATGGCTAGGCTTACGCTTGGTGGGGAGTGAGGCTGCGGCTAGTAAATTCAGGAGCTGGGAAACAACCTGGTGAAGGATAACACAAAATTACATTTATTGCTATTTACTATTTCTCCAAGAACAATGTGTGACTGTTTCAAACAGATATTTGGTGTTACCTGGTCTCCTGCATCTACATCTGGTAAGTATCCCATTACTTACTTATTTTTATCTGGGGTCCAATTATATATGCTTGCTTCTGCTAAGCAATTTTGGCAGTTACTTAGTGTATATACCATTACATGAGAGAAATATCTCAAAGGTTTACTTTTATTCAGCTTTTTTGTAATACAAAATGTATTTTATTATTCTTGCTCTATCATTAATAGTTCTGCAGTAGTGTTAAAGAATGAAAGGTGATGTCTGACAGCATATTTCTAAGCATGTTATTTAATACATTAAATGAAGAACAATGAATGCCCAGAACTTACTATTTCATTGGTTTAGTAAGCGGTAAGCATTGATTTGGAATTAACAACAAACTAAACTGCCAATAATTTACCATGAACCATGGAGATAAATGACTGGCAAAACATTTCAGATTTTCTAGTTTTCAACTTGTTTTGATATGAATGAGACATTGTTATTCTTACATTATAGGGTAAGGTTTTTAAATAACACAGGTATAGGAACAATTATCTGGAATTATTGGAACCGGGGATTTTGTGGATAAGGAATATTTATGTACTTTGGACCTTCAGTCTGCTAAAAATCATTATCATTAGTAGGCATTAAGTACAAGGTACTGTTTTATTATTACAAAGGAAATAATTTAACATATTAAAATGATTTGCTTAAAAATCAAATTTGTGGCAGATGGCCTTCCAATAACATGGAGCTTACTGGATATAAGGTTTCTGGATATGGCATCTCTTGAAAGAGATTGCGTTACAGATATGCAACTAAAAAGCATTTCTCCTTTCAGGTTATATTTAGAATGTTTCATTATACTGGTACGTACTAGTGCTAGTGTACCTAAAACACAACTCAATACCCATGTGTTGATGAAGTATTTATCAGTATTTATATGTAACTTGTATGTTTGATGTACAGATCCATTTGTGGTACTCTTCAAATCCCCTTCCTTGTTATTTACAGCATACAATTGAAAGCAAAAGTTTGGGTTCATCTTGCTAAATTATGTTGTGCATATTTAGTTTATTTTGTAAATGAATAGGCAGGAAACAACCACTACAGGAATCAGTGTGTTAAAAACAACATATTTGCAAAAGTTAATGTGACTTGACCTTTTGTATGATAACAGAATAACAAAGAAAATAATTGGAATATAAACATAGTAACAAAGAATTCTGGCATGTGCAAAACTTGGACACCTAGGAAGTCAGAATTTGGTAACCATATCCTTTAATTCAGATCACAGCTTGTAAATTCCTTTTAAGGGGAATATGAGGGCCATTCCAAAACCTCCAGCTTGCTTTTCTTCAAGTAACTCATGGTTTGTCTTCAAGTAGCTCAATGTAAGTTTAGGGTCATTGTGTTGCAATAGGATCAATCCCCCTTTTAGCTTCTACTTTTGGTGGACTGTTTCATTTTAGAATCTGGATTGCTGATATTTAGTTGATTCCATTCTTCTCTTGTCAGTGGTGACAACAAACAAGCAAAGATTGTGCCAGAATTTTTTTTGGAGGGGCCCTGTGCACATTACCTCTCCTACTTTACTGGTTGCACCCCACTCACCCGTGCTTGCAAAGGCATGTGAGCATGTCAATTTCAAGGAGAAAAGCATCGGGGAGGGGGGGAAGTTAATACTTTAGAAGAAGCAGCACTAGAGGACACCCTGGTCCCTTGGCTCCTCAGTGACTGCAGGGTCTGCTTCCTCTATAGTTATGCACTGTGCCTCATGTACAATGATTCCTGTGCCAATGGCTGTAAACCTGCTCCAATGTAAAATGCATTAACTCCCCTGATTAACAGTTGTTTTTGTTCATCAAATGCTGTTCTTCTCTCTAAACAAACTATTTGCTGAATGTGGCCCATGAATCAGTCCCACAGCACTTGCTTCCAGAAGGCCTTGTCTAAATGCTGGTTTGCATGCCTCAGACGTTGATGTTTTTGATTAGGTCACAGTTAGCTGTGTAAGCCAAACCTTCCTGCAGGTTCTTTGCAGTCATATGGGAGTTTACATGTGACATTCTGGCCAGCATGCAAGCAGCTCCCTGAAAGTTTTCATGGCTTTCCAGATCTTACCTTCATTTTCAGCCTGACTTCCACAGTTCCCCATAACTGCTATTTCTACTGCAGTAATTATTAATTACTTCAAAAGGAACTAAATATGAGAAGGGATGTGCTCACTTTTGCATTCAACTATAAGCGGTCTGTGGTTTTAAAGGTGAGACTGGATTTCATCAAAAGTTGGGCCCCTGAAAACAAATCCCAAAAAGTTTTGACTCTGAAGATGTCCGGTTCAAATGTTTAAAAATTCAGTATTTATTCATTATATATCAATAAAAAATATACAGACCCATTGATCCTCTGCCTTACGCGTTTCGTCAAGCCTATGATTAAGTACCAGGGGGTACGAAATGCGTAAGGCAGAGGATCAATGGGTCTGTATATTTTTTATTGATATATAATGAATAAATACTGAATTTTTAAACATTTGAACCGGACATCTTCAGAGTCAAAACTTTTTGGGATGTGTTGTATGTGCCCTTGAGGACTGGGGGCTGTGCTCTGAGGAGTCCATGACCCTTGAGACTGGTCTCGGCAGCTGTGTGGGTGCTTTTTTTGAATATGGGCCCCTGAAAACAAAGGCATAAAAGTACGATATTTACAACTAATGTAGAAAATGACCAAATTTTTTTTTGACTGCATAGTTTTGGTATGAAAGCTCTACATTTCCTGAAATCTACACGAATAAACCAGAACACTTCTCTATTTCAAGGATTATTCAGTACAGGAAATAAACATTTACACAACATTCACCCTACTTGGCCTTCATACTTGTACCCCCATTCACTGCTTTGGTCTTCCCTGGTGGCATGGTTGGTTTCAGCTCTTGAAACAATTACAAAAACTCAATTGGAGTACACTCTAATTTTTTGTGGACAGTAAATCCTGTAAGTACCCACAAATGCATTTTTTGTACACAGCACAAACATTTACAATTTTGACTCTTGTTTTGTTGATAATGGATGCAGCCCAGCAGGATGATAGTCATCCGTTAGATTATTCATTGCAAGATTGCTCTATACCCATATTTGAGTAAGACTTCGTTTCACAAAGGAAATTCAAATTCCAGTTATTTTGTTGCCAGACCACCTCCCTTTTTTGAGCATGTTGAAATGCTCTGAAGGACTATTGCTACTGGTCATAGTTTCTTTTTTTTTAGACAGGAAAGGTGGGGTACCCCAAAGAGGCGGAAACAAAGCTTAAAAATGTGACCTTTCTACCCCTGTGTGATGATATTCCTCGAATTCTGAAGCAGGCTCTTTCCATGTAAATGAGAAAGCTTGGGAAATAAATGCAGGAAATCTTGAACTAGTAAGAGAATTAGTTAGATTTGGCTTCAATATGTGCAAATACCTTAAAGAAGGTTTAGTGCAATACAGAAACCTAACATACCACACAAAAAGGCATAGTTTAAACATTTGTGGGGTTTTTTCGTCTTCCTCAGTTAGGCAGGTTTCATAAGCTTGCTCTTGAACATTTTGTGGCATGTAGCCCTTCCAACATGCTTTTATTTGTTGTGTTTAAAGCATTTGAACTGTTCTAATGCTAATCTTTTGGCCTTTAAAGGACAAGGAAAGTTAAACTATAAACTAAAGAAGTAGGCTATAAATATTGTACATTATGTTTAGGACCAGCCCAAGGCAACCACAGCCCTTTAGCCGTAAAGATCTGTGTCTTCAAAGATGCCCCAGTAGCTCCCCATCTACTTTTCTACTGATTCACACGCTCTGTGCTGCTGTCACTTACTGAGCTTAGGGACCCACTCACAATATACAGTACATATTGACTAGAAATGTCACAGTATAAGGATGATTAGTAATTAATACAGATAATTACTACATGACAGCATATAAACCAGTGCAACTAGCATCAGCATTTTCCCCCCTGTGACAAGTTTGAAGTCCTGGATCATTGCTGCTGTTGAGAAGCTGAAACTTAAGGCTGGTGCAATAAATTCAGTATAGAAAACATGGATTTTTTTAACCCTATTCCTTTTTAGGGTTTAGTTCTCCTTTAAAAAGGACAAGGAAAGGCAAAAAAATAAAATCCAATTTTTTACTCTTTTTAATGAAAAAGTAATCTATCACCAAGAAATCAGACTGTATTTAGTGAAATTCTCCTTTCATTTACTGCTGTTTATAGGAATTATCAGATAGTCCCTAACTGATGGGCAGAAATAATCATACTTATGAACAGCAGGGGGAGCTCCCGCCTTACTTCCCAGCCATGCAGAACTCCAGCAGCTTGCAGTCGGCAACTGTGTAGAGACTTGTATTGGATTTTTTTTTTGCCTTTATATCCCCTTTACCGTTTCAAACTCTAGCTGCAGGAAAGAAGATCATGGAGCCAGATTTAAACAGATAAACTGGTATTCTTTTTGGAGGATTATTTTGCTGCAGCCACTGGTTCTGCAGAGTTGGAGAAAGTTCGAATTAAACAATACAAAAGTTATAAAATCCACATTAGATTACATGACCCAGTGCAGTCTGTATATTCTGATTATTAATCAGTCTTGCTGTATCGGCTTCTGGCAGTTATAATTTGACTTGAGCTGTTTTGATAATTTATTACAATCCCTAAGCAGCCCAGACTTCACTGAGCATGTGCACAGTCTTGGTCTTGCAATGTTGCAAGATGACAGCCCCCTGTGCCCAACTTTAAAAGCATACATCATTTGTTTAATTAGGCTTGTGGTGCAGCAAGTTTATGTTTAGTATACAAAATACAGCATTTCTAGCCTTATTTTATTTTAGACTTCCCTTGTCCTTTAAAAACTGTAGGACATGTACGTTTAGTTACTGTAAATAACCTCAACTTATAAAATGAGACCCATCCATTTAGCTGGTTAACTAGATAGATAGATAGAAAACTGTCCATGTCTGCTAAATTTTAATGCCCCCTTTAATAAGCTCAGCGTAATGTAGAAGCTTACACAATATTATACAAGGTGCATATGGAACAATGGAAACACAATATATGTTTTGGAGGCATCCTTTTAACAAATCCATCTTTTGTACAGCACTGTGGAATCTTTTTATGCATAATAAATACTTGTTGATAATCATAATATATCTGGCCAGTTTGGCCAACCCTGAAAGGTTCATTTTCCACGCTACATCACTGGGACAACAAAACTACACCCCTTAGGGCCTATACACAGTTGGAATCAAGCATTTCCAGCAGGTAGAGAAGCAAAGTCTTCCAGCTAGTTCTACTGTGATCCTGGGAAAGAAATCTGTATATACAAAGCACATGCAGAGAGCACATCCTGGGAGGAAATGAGCGCTAGCTCCCGTTACAGATAAGAGGACAGGAAGACACTGCATCTCTGCGATAGAAAGCAGAGTTTACACTTGGTTGGAAATGTGTATGTCCCTTTACCACACACAACGCCACTTGTTTCCTGAAGACCTTTCATTAATTTTCTGGTATGGGATCAGCATCTGTATTGGGTTTATTAAAGCTTACTGATGTCACAGTTCCCTTTTAATGGAAACATAATGTATACCTTGCTTCTCTTTATTTTAATTAAAGCAAATAAGCATTGATAACAGGTATGGGACCTGCCATATAGCTTCTGTACTGGGTGATTGAAATGCCACCAATAGTTTCATAAAACAGTATTTCTACTTCCTCTGGCCAAATTATCTTGGGAAATAGTATAAGTATACATAAATAGCTCACTTGGCTTATGACTTATGTTAATTAAAACAGTCTATATGCTACGTTATTGGAAGACACTGTATCAAGAAGAATCATGAAAACCCAGGTAGGTTAAAAATTCTTGCTTTAAATTCTCACTAGAATGTGTTCCAGGAATTTGTCTTAATTTAAAAAAATCCATTTTGATTATTACAAAAAAACAATAAATGTAGGATTTTTTTTTTGTTTTTATACATTTTCCCTCTCCTTAAATTGAGCAGACTTAAAGGAACAGTAACACCAAAAAAGAAAGTGTTTTAAAGTAATGAAAATATTATGTAGTGTTGAGCTGTACTGCTAAAATTTGTGTGTTTGCTTCAGAAAGACTATAATAGTTTTATAAAGAAGCAGCTGTGTAGCCATGGAGGCAGCCATTCAATCTGGAGAAAGGAGAAAAGACATGGATACCCAACAGATAAGCTCTGTAGTATACAATGGGATTCTTGAGAATTTATCTATCTACTGAGTCTCCTGTGCTTGAATGACTGTCCTCATGGCTAAACAGCAGCTTGTTTATATAAACTATAGTTGTGTTTTACCAGTGCAGGACAGCAATACGTTATATTGTCATTCAGTAAAATAAATTTCAAATCAGGCGATGTTCTTGCCATTAATTGTGAGACAGCAATCGTACATAATTTATACCCGAGAAATAGTAGTAACAGTCACTCATTGATATTGTCAGACAATACATGCAGAGATATTACCATTAGCAACGGAAATCTTCTAACCTGTCTCATAAACTAAATGACAGATGGTGTGATCAATGCAGAGATGCTCCAAAAATTGTTTCATATGATTTTATCTTAATGTCTATAGCCAGCTTCAGGGTAACACCCATTTTTGATACTGCCTCCAAGACACTCGAATTTATTTTTATAATGTAGTTTAGACCCCAAGCAGCCAAATGGGGTGGGCTATAGGATAGACAGTCGTAAACTGTTAAATAAAGTAAAAGTTTTGATAAAAACAAGTTCATCCAACCCTTTCCTTTCTAAAACACTCACACAATAAACACATTGCATCGCAAAACCAAGAAATACAACTGAAATGTCATGCCCACAAACAACTGCCAAACACAGTGGAACACCTGCAGCGCTGAAAAAAAAATTACTTTTGGAAGTTTTATGATGTGCACAAATATAATTGACATTGCATTACTATCGTACCTTGTATTTGCTTGTTTTCTAACTAGAGTTTACTGGAGGGCTTTGAGAGCACACATTTAGCATGAATGTCCCTGATTTTTCCCTCAAGGACTTTGGGGCCCAGCTTTCCTTCATCACTTGAAATCTAACATGAAGCATTGATCTGCTACATGGAAGAACTTAGACAGTACAGCATTACAAGAACATTCTGATAGGATCTGGGACAGTGAAGATGTTGAACAGTGCAATACTGCTCTTAGATTTCTATAGCCCACTGTCCACAAAGCTATACTTTCTGAGATCTTTTGGTGTAAGCTTTTTGAAAGGTTCCTCTGGCGTCTGAAAGATTCTGTATATTTGATTCGCCCTAGATGTTCTGCATTGCTGAATTGCTTGTACAATATTTCACCTCATAGAATACAGAATGCTGGTCACTTCACTTACTATTTAATAGTTTATGTTATGCTAAATATGTATGTTTGTATATTTCTAGTTATAATGTATACATAATTTATATAGTGCTACTTATGTTTGCAGCGCTGTACAGCAGAACAGAAAATTACAGGGGCCATTACAATAATAAAAACAAATATATAAAAATTACACTAACATTAGAGATTAAAAGCTAAGTGTCAAAGACACTCTGCCCCGTAGAGCTTACACACACTAATAGGTGGATATTAAGTGCTGCGGGTTCTGGTGGGTGACTGCCATATAAGGGCCAGATCCCAGTTCAGGTATTAGGGCAAGGCCAGACGGGGAGATTCGGGGGAGATCTGTCGCCTGGCGACTTCTCGCCGCGACGAATCTCCCCGAATAGCTAGATAGCACTGCGCACCCGCTAGGCTTAAAGTCGACTGCGCTTGTTCACACGCAGCTGCGCGATTTTAAAAGTCGCTCAAAATTGCCTGGCGAGGTCCCAAGAAGCAGTCTTCAAATTTATATCTGAAGAGATCGAGGGAATATTCTCTCTGCAGGAATTTGGGGATGAGCAAGAGATAAAGGTGAAGGAAAAGGAAAGTCACACATAAAAAGTGTTAAAGTTTGAAAGCAGAGCTCACCCGGCTTGATTCCGCGTTCTCTTCACTCCTGCGGCTGCTCTCGCGGGATGCCGGCAACTCCAGGCCGGCTATTGCAGTCACTCTATATGGTTCCGTATTCGAGCGCACATCGGAGATAACAGAAGAGGCGTTTGGTGATGAAATTAAAGCTGCTTTATTGGCATACTCTCCAGCATATGGGGACATGACCTGACGAAGTGCCGGGAGAGCGAAGGGCACGAAACGCGTAGCACTCTCACCTACCCACTGTCCCCATATGCTGGAGAGTATGCCAATAAAGCAGCTTTAATTTCATCACCAAACGCCTCTTCTGTTATCTCCGATGTGCGCTCGAATACGGAACCATATAGAGTGACAGAAAAGGAAAGTCACCCTGCACTTGGGGGTGCCAAATGTTAGGCACCCCAATGGATTTTATTGACTTACCTGAAACCCCCGGCTGGTGCTCCTATCAGCAGAAAACTGCACCAACCCAGGTTATACAAGTGAGCACCTCGGCGTGATCAACCTTTTTTTTCTTGCTTCAAATTTCCTGTCACAAACACATTTGCAGTAGAATGAAATAGCTGACCAATTTAGTTATTAAAGTTCGGCTTTCTGTTCTCCTGTGCAGCCGCACAAAGAAAGCAGAAGACGGGAGGGAAGCAATCCATTGTGCTCTGTGGTATAACAATGGGCAGTTTTATGCTGATAGGAGCACCAGCCCGGGGTTTCAGGTAAGTCAATTCAATTACTTGGAGGTGCCTAACATTTGGCGTCCCCAAGTGCAGAATGACTTTCTACCCTTTAGTAGTACCCCAGTAGTAGTGAGGGAGTGAGATCTAGTTGTTCCTCTCAGAGGATTCAGCTAGAAACGTATGGAGACACAGGAGAAGAGATGTAGTGAGGTACAGAGCAATGAAGTGATTTGAAGGTTATGAGAAGAATAGTCTGGAAGCCATAGTAAGGACTTCAACAGAGGAGGGGGACTGTACCCTCTTGGATGAGAGGAGTTGGATTTTGGCAGCAGAATGTAATACAGGCTGTAGTGGGGAGAGTTGGGAGTCAAGGATGCCATTTAGTAGAAGGTTAGAGTAGTCTAAACAGGATAGCATGAGAGTATGCCTGGGCATCTTGGAAAGGGACTGATTTTGACAATATTGTTTTTGACAGTGGTGTTAATATGGTCAGAGAAGAAGAGAGAGATGAGTCAAAGATTACCTCCAGACAATGCCACAAGTAAGCAGACTTAATGAACAAACCATCAATTGAAGTATGAAAGGGGAGAGTTAGACCATGTTTAGTTGGATTGTAAGGTTTGGTTTGAGGTGGCATTGGTCCATGCATTTGGATATTGCTAGGAGGTAGCGTCTCAGTTTCATCTGTCAATGAAGGGGTTCATAAGTATATTTGGATGTCATCATCAAACAGATGAAATTTAAAGCCATCTGAGCACATGAGAGTGTGCAATGTACCAAGTGAAGAGCCTTATTGCCTTCTTACATTAAGTGGAACTGGTGATGATGCTTTGTTAGCATAAAAGACAGTGAACAGCTGGAAAGGTAAGAAGAGAGCCAGGATGTGGCCTGATTAAAGATACCAAGTGAATTCAGAATGCGCATCAGGAGGGAGAGGTCAACTGTATGAAATGCAGATGATAGGTCAGGGAGCATTAAAATAGAAAAGTAACTTTTATGTTGAACCTGTAGAAGACAGAATTCTGATTGTATAGTTTAAGATTCATTGTTTAATGAAGAGCATTTCCTCTGTCAGTTGGCATGCAGAATGCTGGCTCCTCAATTAGATTACAGCTGTATTTATTTATTGTTTGACACTGTAGGACATTCTGTATGCCATGTAATCTGCCGAGGATGGAATGCTCCCCCTGATGTCACCAGCAGTTGTCCAATCACTAGGCTGCTTTAGTGTTTTTGGGAGTTTTTGACACGCTGTGCCCAGCTCAGTAGCCTCTCCCCCTAGCACTGAATGTCAGGCTCCCTATGACAGCTCACACACTGGCTGGAAAGAGCTCCAGAAGTGAGCTGAGCGGGGAAGGCAAAGGAGAGAGACCCCAGTTTGCTGTCAGGAGAATTAAAAAAATCTAAGACCCTGGTAAGTTGATTACACTTTTGGAAATATCTCTTCTCTACTTTTCTGTCAAAATAGATTAGTGATGACCGTGTTTATGGGAATCAGAGGTATTGGTATACTGACTGCACAGACTGAAAAACATATAGACATTTATGTAAAATTGGAGTGTGTGAATATCATATAAATAGGAGTGGTGTGAGTTGACACTGAAGTTACAGGTATCACTACACCTGGAGTTCATTGTAACACTAGTATCTTGTACTTATCTTTACCCAAGAGCCAAAGCTGGGGTTTAAATCCCTTTAGTGCTTCAAAAGCAGCTGATTACTGGAGCCAATGGACAGTGCTGAATTAAGGGTAGGGCAGATAGTATTAACCCTGGACCATAGCATTAGAAGGACCCCTTGAAGTAACAACATATAAAATACACATGCCCTATAACATTGTGTAACATTTCCTAGTGATTTTAAGTATATACATCACACAGGTCCTGTGTGCAGCTATTCTTTATCTCAGAATCCTACAGGCATTCAATTATTTACACCAACACTGGAGACTTGCTGTTCTGTAAACTGTACACTCCTGTTTGCCTTTAAATTGTAAGTTCTCCAGGGCAGGGAAGTTAAAATTGTATGGATACCCAATATGGTGAGTATTCCATAGCTATCTGCAAACATTACTTGATAGAAGTTATACATTTGCAGTTAATGATGCGTCATAATTTAAATAAGTAAAACACTGGAGCTGATTTATCAACTAATGAACGGGATATTTCAATATTTCCTCCATTCATCAAAACTTTCTTGACAGTCAGGTAAATTATTGACACATTTATCAACCCTGAAACACCGGTGTCAGTTCTGCCCAGCACTAAGTGCAAATCCTTGCTCTCCAATGGCTTAGAAACATTCTCCATATTATGAAAATGTGGCCCTCTTGCTTTGTACTTAATTTATTTAATTATCATTGCACCAGTCAGTATTAATCCAGATATACATACTACCTACAAGTATACCTTTTATAGCAAACAAACCATTAAATGCAGGTAAAGCTGTGTAACATGGGGTCCTTGAAACATTGAAAGCATTCCACAAGCATTGTCACTTAAACTGCTTGTGTTTCTTGCACACCTTACCTAATCTAAGCCTTTGTAATTGTCATATCTGCCCTGGTTGCTTTTGAACAAATTAGCATGGCACTGAGATACTTGCACAACATAAATAATTGAGCAGCACTCTAATTCAATGCAAAAAGGTGAATATGTTATCATGAGCCAGAGGCTTTCATTATACTGTTTGTGTATCAAAACTGATTTTGCCTGATACATTTTCCTATTGGATCAACACACTGGTTTAATAATCTAATCAGTCTGTGATTGTTTAGTTATGTGTGGTAAGTGTGTGGACCTCATCTAACCAATTCTCTGGGCACTTTAAATTCAAATATCATTATCACTTGGAATGTGTAAAAGAATCAGTTTTGAGACAGGATACACTGAATCTGACAGCTCTAGGCTTGATAAAAATAAAACAGCACAATGTTTCAAACAGAAGCAAAGTGCATAACATATGATTCATTCATAAACCCAGGGCAGAAGGGAGTGCATTTAACCAAACTTCGCAAAGTTACTTGCGTCTATACTTTTATAAGTAGTTGACTTGCACCCTATGAATCACACACAAATGCTATTTCTGTTGCCATGCCAGAATTGATGCTATTCATACCAATACTTATTTCTTTTTTATTTTGTTAAAACGGAGCAGCAACTTTTTGCAGTATCCAGATTTATGCTGAAGTTCAGGGGTAAATGCTATATTGTAGGGAATATCACAGTGATTTGGCTGCATTTTTTGCAACTAGTGTTTTGGATGCATCTGTAAACTAAAAGATTGCAAGGTTGCAATTCCACAAGCACAATATTATTTGGTGCAACATAAATAGTTGTGCACACAAATGATCTCTACATGAGAAAGATAAACATTAAGAAGAGTATGAGAAAATCTAAATGTTGGGACTACAGCCCTCTGTAAGCATGACTATTTTCCTCCTTGAGCCGTACAAAAACCCTTATACCAACCCTCAGGCACAAATGTGTTCAAGTCCAGCGGAAGGCTAACTAGTCTTGAGTCAATCACAGATGTTGAAGTCCTCTTTAAGATGCAGACGGTTTTTCTGTTAATGTTCTCTGTAATTACATGTGATTCAATATGAAAAAAACCAAGATGAATTAGTTCTTGCAAAAGATTTGTTTTCCAAGGATTACTACAGTGCATTTAGCTTATCCCACAACTGCAATTTTGTATTTATAAATACAGCTAGGGTTGCCACCTTTTCTGGAAAAAAATACCAGCCTTCCTGTATATTTATCTATTTTCCCTATTAATAACATTGGGACCAACCATCATTTTTACTGGCCAGTAAAATACCTTAAATGCAGCCCAGATACTTATTGGTTGGCCAGTATACCTGGTACAAAAAAATGTAACAGATAGACAGTATTAGCACTGTTAGTTCTTATGTTGACCAAAGCCTTTGCAAGATACTGTTCTTTTGGAATGAGTAAGGGTCCCCAAGTATATCACTAATTTTCTGACGTTATGGGATGACCAGCCCCGGAAGGATATTCATATCCTGCAGCTTATCTGGAATGAAAATAGGATGCAGAGGCCATTATTAGAGGCTGCAGGGCTGGGTCACTGCCCACATTCTGAAGACTTGAACCTGGGTCCCAGTGAGGAGGGAAGAGGACGCCCAAGTGTCTGAGGACCTAGGGAGTTCACTTTGTGGCAGGAAAGGCCCCTTCCTTTATTGTGACGTAATCTTACAAATATTTAGTGGATGGATTCCTTTGGGTGCCTAAAATAGTTTCTAAGAAACTGAGAAACT
>CM044445.1:60763614-60795403 GCA_024363595.1 Xenopus borealis
ACTCCCTTTAATAAAAAGAGTGACACAGTTTTCAGCAGCTGCATCTGACCTGCTACCTACCATTAAGCCATATTAATTGGTTCAAAACATAATGTTGCTAATGTAAATAATTTAAGTTGCTCATGCCTTTACTCTTTGTATTGTATGTGCCCATTGCAGGTGGTGCTGTATTTCTGTTATAGTCTATTCTATAGGTAATGATTTATGCTGCACAGCCAGAAGGTTTTTACACTTGTGTTGAATCTGAATGAGTCTCTGTTAGTTGTTATTTGTTTCCCTTATTTTTTATAAGAGCTGCAGAAAATATAGTTCTCAATGACATTTCCAAATTCAGTTTGGCATGATGTAAAAGTAACTCTACTGAAAGCATTAATGCTGATTTACAAGCAGTGTATGTAACTATGCTTTGATCTAGATGCTCTTTTTTCTAGCTCCCTTTGTACTCTCACTGTACCAGTATTGTTACTTGCTGCGGAATTTCTGTTCTTTTGTCTAATAAAGGTCAGCCAACATGATTAGTATCACAGGATATTATTAAAGGGCCAGGTATTTTAAATAATTAACTTGTGCCTTTGGATGAATTTGAGAAATTATCTAGGCCCTCAGCCTAAATGGATACTGTGGGCGTTGCAGATGCTCCCAAGCCAGTAACCCTTGAGCTAAATTTGCAAATTATTCTTTAACTACTTTTTTTAATGCAGTTGCGCACTTGGACTCCATGGGGCAAATTCACTAAGTTGCCTTTGCTAACGTTCGCCGCACTTTGCCAGGTGAATTTTCGCCAGCACTACGCTAATTCGCTAAAGTACGAAGTTACGCTCAGGTCGGCGAACTGTAGCGTAGTTGCGCTAGTGTTACTTCGCCAGGCAAAGAGCATTTACACTAGCGATGCCTAATTTGCATACGGCGCGAATTTCAAAGTGTAATAGAAGTATATGTCACAGCCACTACATCGCACTACACAAGGGTGCGAAATTGCGCTAGTCTATCTACTTCGCTAGCGAAAATTCGGCAGAGTTGGTGTTAGTGAATTTGCCAAGTTACGAATTGACGTCACGCTGGCAAATTAGCTAGCGTTACACTCTTTGCGCTTTAGTGAATTTGCCACAGAGAGGACCTTGTTAACTGTGATCCTGGGTATGTCTGTTCTGCTTTCGAAAGATGAGCTATTTTCTCTTCCACAGAATTACTAAAAAATATTTGGAGATTTTACTAAAGGTGTAGATCACCTTAAAGGGATACTGTCATGGGAAAAAAATGCATCAGTTAATAGTGCTGCTCCAGCAGAATTCTGCATTGAAATCCATGTCTCAAAATCTCAAACAGATTTTTATATATTTCATTTTGAAATCTGACATGGGGCTAGACATTTTGTCAATTTCCCAGCTACCCCAAGTCATGTGACTTGTGCTCTGATAAACTTCAATCACTCTTTACTGCTGTACTGCAAGTTTTAGTGATATCACCCCCTCCCTTTTCTCCCCCAGCAGCCTAACAACAGAACAATGGGAAGTAACCAGATAACAGCTGCCAGGTAGATCTGAGAACAACACTCAATAGTAAAGCCCATGTCCCACTGCGTTCTATTCAGTTGCATGGAGAAGGAAAAACAACAGCCTGCCAGAAAGCAGTTCCCTCCTAAAGTGCTGGCACAAGTCACATGACCAGGGCAGCTGGAAAATTTACAAAATGTCTAGCCCCATGTCAGATTTCAATACCGAATATAAAAAAATCTGTTTGTTCTTTTGAGAAATGAATTTCAGTGCAGAAGTCTACTGGAGCAGCACTAAACATGTATCCCTTTAAAATTTAATTTTAGTGTAACAGTGACTTAAACAGTTTGTACCTGAGTTATTTGAACCTTTTTATGTGCAGCTGTCAGGCATGAAATATTATTGGCCATCTTGTTGCCATAATGACCAGTCAGAAATCTGAAAGTCAGAATGGAATCTGAATATACCATGCTTGAATAGGGACCTAATAAACCCAGAAAGCGTTCATTTTATAATCTAAAAAGATAGCCAATAAAAGTTATCACCTACTGCTATTTTCTGTTTTTGATCTATGGTTGACGTGTTACCACACTCTGCTACTATATGAAGAAAAGCAGCATTGGACTGAGGCATAGGGTGCCGTCTGGTGCTCTCTGACCCTGAATAACAGAGTAAGTTGCCTAAGTGGAAAAACAATTATAAAAAGATTTAATTATGAAATTTGGTTGTTGGGGGTCAGTGTCCACAATGACCATATCCCATTTAATTTGCATGGTGTAAATGATGCAGAATATGTTAACAATGGACATAATATCAGGAGAGAGTTCTGGAGATCTTGCCCATGGCAACCAATCAGCAATTAGATGTAAACAGACCCCTATACGTTAGAAAACAAAAGCAAAGATCTGATTGGTTGCTTAGAATTGGTAAGTGGGCTAATTATTTAAGTTAATTTAAAAATAAAAACCAGAATACCAGTTCAAAAGTTGCTTTGAAAAGGTCTATCTGTAAGAGCATACATTTATAATTTGTCTACAAAGTTCTGGCAGCTATTATAGGTTACGGCATATGCTCTAGACATAGTGACATACCCAGTGCCCATTCTTGGTGACTGCCACCTGTTAGGGAAAACCCTAATGAGTGCTGTATGTAGCAAATAGAGGTTAAAGGCATAGAGACAACTCCAGAAATAGACTGCTATTAGCCAGTCTCCCAGTGTAGACACGAGAGGGATGCCTTCACACTCATGCCACCGGTGGGATTTAAAATGCAGCAACATTTTAAACATTTTCTGTAAATCTGTTTTACCATGAACATGATTCACACATCATATTCTACTATTTATCATCCATATCTTGGGATTGTTCTGGCTGGAATTCAGAATGCAGGTGATATGATTATAAAGAAATAAGGCTAGAATAGGATGTGATTCTTTGGATCCCAGTGATACCAACTTTAAGGCACTCTAAGGAGTTATTACAGAGAGAGGTGTTGTATTCCTAAAAATGCCTTTCTGGAAAGGTGAGTTGGCATGCCTTGCTGGTATTTTACAATTGACATTATAATAATAATAATAATGATTTTCTGCCTTTTCTTTCTGAAGACTTACAGGAAATACTCCCCCAGCTCTTGAAAAGCAGGGGCATGTTCTTTCTAGCTGCTATGTTGGTGATCAAAATCATATTGATATTAGTTCCCGTATTTTTGCTAGTAAGCCAAGATTTGAACTGGGTATCAAGTTTTACAAAGAGGCTAGTTTTAAAATTATCCATCAATATATTATCTTTTTCTATTTATAAAATGCTTTTTTTTCCCTCCAAATATAACTTTCAGTTAAAAGAATTCTTGTGGCAAATTTGCTTATTGATTCTATTGCAGTACATTCCATCAACAAAGCAGAAATGACAGGGAGACTGAGTCACTAAATTATTCCGTTATTTCAACTCCAGGCTCCTTTGTAAGGGTAGAAAGCAGTTACCGTTTATTTTCCCTGTCTGTACCTTGCCCCTCCCCATTGAGCTCCTAATATTGCTAACTATAACTTTTAACATAAATATTGGCAAGACCTTAATAGCAGTATATGCTGCTCCTACAATTTTTATTATTGTTATCCTTTATGTTCCATAAACAACCATTTGTAACTCCCCCTCTAAATGAGGCTATTGTTTAGTACCAGTTCTGCCTGTGCTGTCCAACAGCACAAGTTTCAATGGCATGATTTTCTGCACTGCATTAAGGGATGCATTGTATGGAAACCTTTCCTTGGTATGCCTGAAATGCTTTCTGAGGGGGTCTTGAGATGGCTGCCTATTGTCCCTCATAGGACTGAGAATTCCATTTATGAAGCTCTGACCTTTCATGTAATGACTGATTGTGGGCTGAGCTGTGCCAGGCGTGGGCAGCAGGAATGGGCACCCAAGCTTTGACCTGCAATAGCTTGCAGACTCCAGAAATCTTATATTCAGATTGCGTCCCCATCTTTTCTTCTTTGAAACTGAGCCAAGCAGCAGTTTGTAAACTCATGAAGCTCTATTCTATACCAGCCAAAGTTTACTTTAACATTCTTTATGTGCAGATAAAGGTTATTGTTATTGTATGTGCTCTGAAGATTCCAAAATACTTCAATGGGGTTATTGTATCTGTAATTATCATTTTCTATTTACAGCACTTCTTTCAGGTAAAGGGTGGTTGACCCTGAATCTGCATTTGGTTTCATGCGTTCTGAGTCCACATGCTTACAGCTTGAGGATGCAAACATAAATAATTGATATGCTGACTGTTCTGAGAGTTACTGGGCAGAAAGACTGTAAAAGCTATTGCAAAGCAATATGATTGACATTTTATATGATTTTGAGCTTATTTAATCGAACATGTAAATGGGTTAACCCAATTGAATAACTTTTTAATAAAAAAAACATATTGTTCCATTTGCTACTATTTCATTTTTGCTGGTTTTAGGTGGTGATGTTTTTCATGAAAATCTTCTAGATTTTTTTAATTGAATAAATCTTGCATTGAATTTTAAAAACTGAATTGTGTATACATATGGGATCAGTTCCATAGAATAATGCAAACAGAAAATGTCATTCTTGATGATAGTGCAACATTTAATACATAACATTATATTTATAAAATGACAACTGCCAGTCTTCTCGCTTTCTAACCATGTATCAAGCACTGAGTACAGTGTACTATTTTACTGCCTTTTATACAATTGCAAAGCAAACGATACAACTCTAGTAAAGACAGAGCATGGACACGGATTGGCATTAAATCCCTAGGATAAGCCAGCTTGTTATGCATTTCTAGCCTGTACAAGCAATAACAGATTCTTTCTCTGAGTGCAAAGTGTTTTAGATTTCTATGTCATGTAATATCAGAGCCCATCCCTGCACGAACTTCAGCCTCAGACAGGAGTGAGAGGGGCAGCTGTCTGTATATCCCACCCATATGTCCTTAGCCTTCTAGCTTTGTTGTCTAAAAATATCCAGGCTTGTACCTCTGGCGGAGGAAAAAGCTGCCCCTGGGTTTCCAAATAAGAACGTTTTTAAGTATCAAGCCATAGTAATCCATTATATTTTCTATTTGAAACAATGACAGTTCAACCTTGATGTAGTTTGTGGTATCTGTCACTTTTTATGAGCCTTGAATATTAATTGAACCTTGTGCCAACAGTTCTCTTGGTTTGAGGGGTTTAAGCTTTAGAATCAGACATGTAGCATCCAATATATTCATTATGGATGTGCATCCAACATATCCAAGCTGGCAAAATCAGTTATTTCATTGGCACTTATTATTAAGCTAGCCATTGGTGTTAGATAAGTACTTTGGCCTTTTAAATGTTGTACTGAAAGTATAGAACAGTTATAAAACTGTACATCTTGCTGTAAATGCTTTTTGCATTGCTGTTTAATGCAACGTTGAAGAGACTTAATTAAATTAAATACTAGAAAATACAATCCAGGCAACGATTAAGCTTAAAACAATCAAGCTAAACTAACTGGAATATGGTAAAGGAGAATATAATTGATTAATCTATTGTATCCAGAAACCTGATATTTAGACATATCCTAATTACTGGAAGGCCATCTTGAAGTACAATGGGTACAGGATTCACAGTATAAAGATGTCAGTCGTTTCAGAAGGCTCATACAAGCTGGATGGTCTTAGTCATAAAATACAAAAGGGACAGGGTTTGTGGCTAGAACGTGTGGGGTTTGAAAGGCTCTCTTAGGATGTAATGTGACATGGCTGGGTAGACTTATAGGTGAGCATTATTTTGCAATTGTGATCCCTTTATGCTTAGTTGGTAGGGCCCATTGGCAAGTGGTGGGCTAATAGCCCTGGTGAAGAGGGTGCTGTGACCCTTTACTGTATTATTACCCTACATTGGTAAGTTCTGTGTTTGCTTCAGAAACATTACTATAGTTTATCTAAATAAGCTGCTTTGTAGCCATGGGGGCTAGTATTCAAATTGAAATAGGGTTTAATGGCACAGGTAACATAGCAGATTCTAAACATTTCTGAAGCTAACATAGAACTTTTACCAGTGCAGGCTTACGTTATCTTTTTATTACTTTCACTTTTTTGGTGTTACTTATCCTTTAACTAAGTAGTATGGGGCTCTATAATTCCTGCCAAAATTTACAAAGGAATTTATTGGGAATGTACTTTCCTGTCAAATAATGATACAGTCGCATTAGAACTTTTTATGAAAAGAGCCCGTACAGGAAGACTTTCATTTTTTTCTTGCACTGGATAGAGACAGTCCATAGAGTTGCATATACTGACATCTTCTTGATAGAGCATTGCTTGAACATTATACTCTATCGCGATAATTCAATAAAAAATTAAATATTAAAGGGAATGTACTTTCCATGCCATTTGTATTTTCCCCAAAGCATTGTATAGCAGAATATATTGGTTTATAAGCCATTATAAAAATAGATTAGCGTTGACATGGGCGACAAGAATTATAGTAAAGTCCATGGTTTCTGTGTCCAAGAGGAATAGCAGCTCCTAAAAGTCACCTTATTTCATGTATTGGGGAATTAAAACTTATGCTATGATATTACATCTGTTAACTTCACATTAACTTGTGTTTCCATAGGAGCAGAGGAAAAATCAGCTAAAATCCATGTTTCAAGCAGAGAGTGTGAGACCCCTGTAAGTAAAAATATCATGGGGAAGATTGTTTCTATTAAAATCATAAAAACAGAAGCAGAATGTTGTGGTAATGATCCAGACCCCTCAGTGTATGTTCTCTAAGGTTGCCATCTTTTCTGAAAATTCTTCTTTTTATCTTTCTTTATTAATAGCATTGACATTCAGCATCTTTTTTTTTTTATCAGCCAGTGCTAGTAAAATACCAGGTGGCAGCCATAATGATCTTTCATTTTGTTTCCAATATTTATAGAAATCCCCCTCAACATTTCTGGCACACATGGACTAATTATTTTATGTTATTTCCACTTTTCCAGTCAAGTAGGATCCTTGACTCTGAAGTATAGTCCCATCTAGTGGCATGCTAAGGAGACAGCATCTTCTGTAGATTCTGAAGAAAAAATCTGTGTCATACAGAACTTTTATAAATACATGTTAATAAGCAGAACAAACAGGAGGGCTCTTCACAAGTAGTGCCTATAATGGTATGGTAGCATCAGCACAGGTCAAATATGCCATTTGGAGAATCTGGTGATTCTCCCTGCCTAATTCATGGCAGCCAATGAAATTTTTGCTTTCACTGATCTTATTGCAACTGGCTAAAAAAATCAGTGATTTATCTCTATAGGTTACTGTCCAAGTGCAAGTTTGTCCCCGAGTTGATAAACAAGTTGCACTGCTTCAGGACATCTATCTATGATCTAAGTGGATCATTGACGGACAAGATTTCTCATCAGATTTCATCAATTGAAAAAAAAAAACATTTGAAAAAGATTTTGGTTTTGTTCATGGCCCACACTGTTCACAGTTATTTTTTCTTTTAAAATTACAGCCAGGAAAAGTAAGAGAGAAATTCAGCCACCTGAAGCAAAGGTCTCCTCCCACAGGCCGACCCCACTTATCCCAGGAGGAAAACAAAGACTTAGAACAAGCAGTAAGTATCTACAATGTTTCCTTTGCCTCAGTGGCAGGAGGGGAATGGAAATTGAGCCAAATCCTGTGAATCAATAAAGTTAAAAAATTATGCAATCCGCCATTTTGTTGCATCTTGCAGCCTGCTCCCTACTAGGGATGCACTGAATCCAGAATTCGGTTAGAATCCTTCTACCCAGCCGAACCAAATCCCAATTTTGCATATGCAAATTAGGGGCAGGGAGAGAAATTGTGTGTTCTGACAAAACAAGGAAGAAAGAAATGTTTTGCAAATTAGGATTTGGAGGTTCAGCCGAATAGTGAATTCTATGCATCCCTACCCCCTATGCAAGTAAATTGCTGCATGTGTCATAAATACAGCACTATCTGTATTCATCAGAATCAGGAGGGGAAGGCATGTAGGCTTCCCCCCCTTACAACCCAGCACCTTGCACAGTATTCAGATGCACAAGTTAGGGAGCAACAATGGATATAGACTGCAAAAGGGGAAACATTAAACTCAACTCTGAAGTATTTACACAGAGTGCTTGGAAGTCCATACAGTGGAGCTAAATATCTCTTTATGTTTTAGGCACAGAAGG
Source organism: Xenopus borealis (assembly GCA_024363595.1). Taxonomy (NCBI): domain Eukaryota; kingdom Metazoa; phylum Chordata; class Amphibia; order Anura; family Pipidae; genus Xenopus; species Xenopus borealis. Next base: position 60,771,785 of record CM044445.1, read on the forward strand.
AAAAATTGCACGCAGAGCTTAAGAAAGTTCTGCTACTAAAGGGCCAGAAAGCCTCAGTGGAGCAGGAAGCAACTAACATGGAGACCCCAATCAAGATTACAGAGGTAACTACTGTTCTATTTCTTGCTCATAAAGTACTCTAAAGCTGGCCATAGATGTAACAATTACAATCTTTCTCGGAATAGGAAAAGATCTTTCCAAGCAAGATCGTTCGTTTCAACACACACATGTAGAGCTGAATCATCAAATATACAGGTAGAAATAATAGAATTCTACTTGTATCTGACGATTCAGCACTAACAATGGCCGATGTCAAAGGTGCTTTCAAAGGCATCCAATCAAAATTTTCTTTCCAGTCCGATCAACCAGCCGACTGATATCTAAAGGTGGCCATACACACAGAGATCAGCTCGTTTGGCGATGTTGCCAAACGAGTGGATCTCTCCCCGATATGCCCACCTTGAGGTGGGTGATATCGGGCTGATCCGATCGTAGGCCCTAGGGCCCAATGATCGGATCATAATGGAGGCCGTATGGAAAGTCGGATCGCTGGGCCGCATCAACGAACAGATGCGGCCGCCATCCAACGGGATTTTTAGTCCCACCCAATCGACATCTGGCCAACTTTCGTACAGATATCGATCGGTAAAACCCGTCAGAGGGCCCCATACATGAGCCAATAAGCTTCCCACTTGGTCTGTCAGCAGCTTTTATCGGCCTGTATATGGCCACCTTTAATCTTCTGACAATATCAGTCAGCTCATTTCCCACCATACACGCACAGAATATCGTACGAAAATTTGTTTCATACGATATTATCTGATCGTCTATGGCCACCTTAAGGGCAAAGACACAAAGTAGATTCGGGGAGATTAGTTGCATTTATACATTTTAGCTGGTGTTTTACATTTTAGCCAGCACTCGGAGCATTTAGTTTTCCAAAGTCACACTAAGTTTCCCCCGAATCTGTAGAAAGTGGAAGTTTTCCTGAATCTGCGTGTGTGTCTCTGCCCTAAAAGGGCTTGGTAAGACCAGGTGGTCTTGGTCAGGGCCACCATCAGTGGTGGACAAGTGTCCTGAAGTCAGAGAAATACCCGAAGTCACAAAAGGAGCTGACACTGCAGTCCTAAAGCGGTGAAAAGAAACAAAGTCACGTAAGGAACTGACACTGAAGTCCTGAAGCAGCAAAAAGACCCGAAGTCACGAAAACAGCTATAAATGAAGTCCTGAAGCCATGACTGAAGCCATTCTACTGACACCAATGTGTGGGGGGTTTTTTTGTAATCCACCAATGTTTTATTTTAATACTCTATAGGCCCCTGCCACCAATTAAAAAAAAAAATATTTTATGGGGCCCCAATTTTTTTTAACTTGTAAGGGGGGCCTGGCGCCAATTTTTTTTTAACTTATAAGGGGGTCCTGACCATCAATAAGTGTGGGGGGTTATTTTCTAGTGCTGATGTGTGTGTGTGTGTGGTCTTTTAACAGTGATGTTGAGTGGGCGGGATCATGGGTGGGGCTTGGGAGCCAGGGTGGGCAAGGGCCCTGGGTGTCCCAAAAATTTTGTTGTACGGGGCCCGTGATTTCTGGTCTTGGTACACATTTCAGATTAAACTGGGTGAAAGGCTAAAGGTGAGAACTTTTATGGTAATTGTCTCAGATATATTCCCTGTGACATGTGCTACATTTGGAAAGCAGAGAGATTATGATGATTAATGCTAACAGATTGGTGTACGTAGGAGGGGTTAGGGATTTTTAGAGTACTGGTATGAATTATTATTATTTAATTGGCTACAGACTCTTTGCCAGAATGAGATGGGTACAATATTGTGAGTGATTTTAAACTAGGCATGGATAAGGAGGGAGCAGTGGGTAATTCTGCAAGACGTTTGGCTGTTAAAATAAGAGACCTGTAGGTAATGGCACCTGAGGAAAAATATGATATCACTGATATATCTGAAACAGGGGCATAAATATAGGAGGCTATTTGGATAAGGGATAAGGGAAAGAGGAAAGAGGAAAAAGAGAAGGGGTATGTTTGTTTGTTAAGCAGGATTAAAAACCCAATAGAAAGGAAGAAGCCATAGTAGAGAAAGAGAATGCTGATACTAGGTTGAACTTGTCTCAGATTATAAAGCAACAGAAGTCATGTAAGTGAATAGGCTCAGTTCTTGTTGCAAATAAAAAGGGCTGCTAGTTTGGGGCAAATCTTTATAATGGGGGATTACAATTGCCCAGATAATGATTGGAGCAAAAGTATTCCAGTATTTAAAAAGTAATTTCATCATATCATTTATAGGCCTGCAAGTTTGACATCTGTGTTATTTGAACTTTGAACTTGATGTGGAAAATAGTAATCAGTAATCAGCATGGCTGAAGGACAGATCATGTCAAACATATTTAATAGCTTTTTATGATGAAGTAAGTATGAAGTTGGACTAGAATTTTGAAGATTAGGACTCTTAATGTAGTGCCCCAGGGTTGTATATTTTTGTTTAATTTGTTCATTAATTACTTGGGAAGGGCATGTATCATTATTAATTATAATAATTCATTCCATCAAAGACATGGCATCCTTGCAACAGGGTCTAGACAAACTGGCAATTTGGGCAGATGAGAATCAATGTTGACAAACTTCAGGTTATTCATTATGCTACATTATGGGTAAAAGAACAAAGAAATTGCCATCCAAACATTGTGATTTACACATGTAGTCATAAATTAGTCCTAATGACTTACATTTCTCATTTCCTCCCAGCTTTTTGGTTAGATGCGAAAGGACATGTTGCATAAGCAGGATAGCTAATTTGGTCCCCACTTTGTAAGGTTTCTAGGTCTATATACATCATTTATCTTCACAAATTGTAGATGTTTCAGAAAGCTTATGAATTATTTATACTGGAAGAATGTACCAAGGCAGGATGATTATGAATTATTATTTATTTATATTGCCAACATATCCAGCAGCACTTTATAATGATTATACATTCTTTGCTGCCCTAGTGGAACTTGTAGTCTCTATCATATTTACACTACGGTCAGCTTTATCAGAAATTACCTGTATGCTTTTGAAGTGTAGGAGGAAGCCAGAGGAACTTTGCAGAATGTGCCCTGATTTGAATTGAACCTTGGACAGCAGAGCTGCAATGCAGCAGTGCTAACCGCTGAACCACTGTGCTGCCAAAATCAGAAGGAGAAAAAGAGAAGGATGTCAATGCAAAGTCTACAGTTAAGGGACTGACAGTCTTTTCTTTTAACAGGAGACGCTGCAATCCTCAGAGATGGTAGAGGTTATTGTAGAAACAGAAGCTAAAGCTGGCATGAGTGGCATCGTCATTTCTGGAGGTGGCAGAGAGGGAGTGATTATCAGAGATGTTGTCAAGGATTCACCTGCTGCTAAAACGTTGCCTCTTTTGGAAGGTAACATTGGATCATTTATGCTGGGTAGAATGCTGAGATGTGCTGATGTCTTCTTGCAGTGCACTCTTGGTAACTGTAAAATAGGGATAAATAAATTATAGTAGTTTGCTCATAAAAAAGGACTGCAACAAAAATAACAAAGTTGACAACATGCAACAAGTACTAACTAACCAATACAAAGTACCAAAAATACACCCCTTTATCTCCATCTTCTTTATTAAGTGCCCTCTGGGGATATTAACACCCTTTGTACAGCAAGACACTATAAAAGAAAGTCATATTATCGGGGGGTGGGGGTTCAATTTGACAGTGACTTTAATCACTAACCATGAACCACAGAGCAATGCTGATGTCAAGGAGCTGTTTTTTCACTACTTCCCATTGATCTATTAATTGGCTACTGGGGTCTGAAAGGGAACAAGGTGATATCACTGACTATAGTTTTTCATCACAAGTCATATGGCTGAGAGCACATGGGAAACAGTATAGCCCCACTGTAAATTTCAGAATTAAATATAAAAAAAATGTTTTCTCTTTTGAAAAACAGATTTTAATGTAGAATTTTGCAGGGGGGAACACTATTATCAGATACATTTTGTAAAAACATATTTCCTGTGACAGAATCCCTTTAAAAGGGGATTTAAAAGCTGGGAGTGTCGTTATATCAATGTTGGAGTCATATCAATGCAGATGCAGTGCAATAACATTTGACTGAAATTCAATCATTTGATACAGCTTTTCTACCCAAGCAATTTTTGCACATTTGACAATTTAGAAATCGTCACAATAATTAGTCATTATCGCAGAATGTTGGAATATAAAGTACAACATGGCAGTCTTCTACCCACAGTAGTGCTCAGCAGTGGTGGGCTAATTTGTCCCATCCGTGAAACACATTGAAGTTGATGGGCGTCAAAATTATTTTGTTGTACGACAATTTTGACGCCCACAACAATTTTGATACGCATACGATTTTGTCTGATTGCATTAAAGTCAATGGGTGGCTGAATAATTTTGAGCGTGACTATTCTGGCACATGGCCAAATTTTTTTGGTGGATTTTTGCTGGTGATTTTTTGCCATAGTTTTTTGAATTTATTTGGTGGAGGAAATTCAATGTGAATTCGCATCTGACAAATTTATTCTTCCATCCCTAGTGCTCAATTGTGATAACATGATGTTTCAAATTTTAAAGCCACTTCTTTTCCCTTGGTTTGCAGGAGACCAGCTCCTAAGTGCCCATGTGTTTTTTGAAAATGTCAAATATGAAGAAGCTTTAAAAATACTTCAGTGCATGGAGCCTTACAAAGTCTCATACTGCCTTAAACGGGCTGTACAGTCCTCAGATGTCACAGTGTCGCCAACATCCGGAAGTGTAGAAGTCAAGGGTCCAAAGACCAAGATGCCCAAAATGGTATGCAGAGGAATCTTGCCCAACTTTAAACCCATTACTGTGATTATTTCACAGGAGATAAAAAATTAAGATTTTTTTCCCCCACCTGAAGTGGGATGCTCTACATTTGTCTACATCTAGTCAATAGTCCAACTACACTTCAACTCCTTAAATTGCAGCCAAAATCAGCTGTATCAATTATTTTCCTGTCATGTTAAAGAGATACTGACACCAAAATATAACCTTTTTTATATCTATCATAACATTGCCTTTCAATGCTATTTATCATTTTTCCATAAAAGTATTTGCATGATGCTTTTACATTACCTTTCTCACCCCATATTTATTTGTGAAGGGGCTGCCATATTTGTGCAGCAGTAGTCTGTTAGCATTAGAAACTCTAACTGACAGGGGAGGAACAGCAAGGTTGGCAAAACAGTCAGGTTCGAAACATCAAGTAACAATTACATAGAAAAGCAGATCTATCAGTGAAAAAAATCAGCACAACCTATATGTGACTTTTAATGTAGATTAGTATTTTGAAAAGAACATTTTTACTGTCAGTATCACTTTAAGGGTACAGTTTTAAATGAAATATTGATCTGTCTTCCTTATAGTTTGGCACAGAAAACTGTATGTAGAGCATTCCAGGGCTGTGTTTACCATACAGGCACCTTAGTGCTTCTTATTTTATAAAGGGTGTATTTTATCTTCAGACAAATTAGTACATTTCCTTGATGCCTCTGGAAAAACAGTTTTCCAGAAAACGAATTTAAAAGATAAGATATACCCCATACACAAAGTGAGAGTATTTTCAGTCAAAACATTACTTTCTCCTTGTTTTACTTTATCAATGTCGGTGGGAGATGCCATACTATCTTATCTATTGAATTGTGTAAAGACAACACCAATTATTATTATTATTATTATTACTACTGATATATTTTCAAGTAAATAGAATACAACAGTAATTATAACTCAGGTATATATTTCCTATATGCATGAACTGACATATCAGTGAGCCATGAAGCCAGACAAATGCACACACAGGCAATCTATAACTCTCTATCTACTAAGATTCCTTTTTTTTTTACTTGTATTTTTTTTGCAAGCTCCAAACTCAGCTGTGACTTTGTGTCTTCTCAGACTGTTAAAAGCCTCACATCATTGAAAAAGAAAAAGAAGAAGGAGTCAAGCCAAGTAAAAGGTTATGAAGAAGTCTCCATAGAAGCCCACAAAGGTTCAGAAATATCTGTTGGCAGTATGGATATTCCACCTGTTGATGTTGAGTTTTCATTTCCCAAGTTTACAAAGTTGATAAAAAACAAAAGTGCATTGGAGACTACCACTAGCATCAAAAGCACAAAGGTTTCAACTAAGATATCCACTACAGAAGAAAAACGAGCTAAGATAAAGTTCCCTAGACTTAGAGTGAAAGATGCAGCTGCTGGGGTCAAGGTGACATCAACAAAAGCAAGTTCTGAAATAGAAGTAAAAGAAAAGGAGACATCTACATTTGGAATTTCTGTTCCTAAATTTATTAAGTCACCAAAAGTAGATGTGGTGGTACCAAAGACAGAAGTTCCAAAACTGGAAATGGAAACCAAGGAAGAAAAAATTATTAAGGCTCCACAAGTTGAACTAGATATACCATTGCCATCTATAAAGGCAGAAACCTCAGATATTTCTGCCACAGAAAGTGTGAAAATGGCCATATTGAGCACAACAGCTAAAATTCCAGATGTTGAAATAAAAGTGCCTACATCTCAAGTTGAAGCTCATACAGGCAAGCTTGGTACACCACAATTTTCAAATATTGCCAAATGTTTAACTAGTATTGAAAAAGAATCTTATGTGGCTGTTCAGGGAATATCCAAGACAGAAATAAAACTTCCTTCTGTTGAAATAGCTGCACCAAAACTTGATGATTTGAGCCTTTCTAAAACTGAAGGCAAAGCTGGAGCTGAGCCATCTGATTCAGGTAAAATATTTCAAATCAAAATCCCACATTTAGGTCTGCCATCAAAATCTCCAGAGGATGATCTGGACATCAAGAAACATGATGGCAAGAAAACATCTGAAGACAAATCTAAAATGCCTTCTTTGAAATCTCCAGATATTGGTCTTATAGTATCTAAAGGAAAAGTAGAAGGAGATATTTCAGAAAAGAAAGCTGTTATGAAATTACCCTCTTTAGACATTTCTGCTCCTAAGGTGGACTTTGATATCAACATTCCTAAAGGAAAATTGGATACGGAGCTCTCAATTGAACTGGATGCTCCAGCTCATGCTATTCCTGATATAACTTTAAAAATACCCACAATTAGCCCACCTAAAACAGAAATGAAGGTCAAAGAAGCATATGCTGAATCTCCTAAACTAAAAACTGGAAAACTGCAGACTAATATTAAAACAGAGACAACTGAATCAGAAACTTCATTTGAAATTCCAGATGTCACACTAAAAATGCCTAAAATAGGCATTCCTTTGCTTGGAACAAAGGCAGAAACTGAAATGCCTCATGCAGAAGTAAAAACAGGAAAAATTTCTGGGGAGAGTCCAGATATCAAACTGAAAAGACCAAAAATCAAATTACCTAGTTTTGGAATATCTCTGTCCAAAGAAAAATCTGACATATCTCTTCATGAAAAACACATATCAGAGAAAGAAATTGAGACTGAAACAGATGGAAAACCAAAAATTTCTTTAATTAAGGTTCCGTCTGTTGATATATCTTTACCTAAAGTCCCAGATATTCAGTTAGTGAAACATGAAGTTACTCTACCTTCACTCAAAGCAGATATGAAGGCTCCTGAGATTGAAGTTCCAGAGGCTGGTGACTTGCAGTTAAAAATGCCAAAAGTAGCCTTACCTAAGTTTGACCTGTCAGCAAAGATTGAAAAACCTCTGTCATCTTCTCCAAAAGTGGGAAAGCATGATAAAAAGGCAGATACAAAGATTCCAGAAGTGGACCTAGATGTGGAGGGAGACAAAATGACATTCTCAAAGGTAGATATTTATCTTCCTAAGATAAAGACAGGTGATTTAGACATTCTTTCCCCAAAAACAGATGTAGACATTTCAGTAGATAAACCAGCATTAGGAATGAAAATCCCCAAAGTGGTATGTGATGCAATAGCATTTAATGCAGAATCAAAAGTTGACATCACTTCTGTTAAAGTGCCTGATCTTGAGATAGTCAAACCTAGATTTGATGTTGATTTAACCATGCCAAAAGTCAAAGCTGAAGCTTCAGAGTGTCTTATTAAAGAACCAGAGTGTGACTTGCAGCTGCCAAAGTTAAATCTCCCTAAACTTAGTGATGTAGCAAAAGATATGGCTGTTGAACTTGATGTACCAAAGATAACAGGCAATGTCTCTTTCTCACAACTTGCTGCTCATTTAAAGGGGCCTGAACTAGAGGGAAAGGATGTGAGTGATACAGGGGCAAAGATCAGTCTACCAAAAGCTTTATTAGGATTTGGAAAATCCACAGAGGATCACATTTTGGAAGTTACTGGTGTTACATTAAAGGAAAAGACAGATGTAAAAATCCATAAAGAAAGACCAGATGCACAGACAACAGATGCCAAAATCAAACTGCCCTCTGTCCAACTACCATCTGTAGAAATCACTGCACCTAAAATTCCTGATGTTAATATTGATGCAAGTATACCAGAGGTTTCTATAGAGGTACCAAGTTTAGAGGAAAGAACAACAGGGGTCCCTGGTGCGAAAGATGTAAAATCAAAGTCCACAAAATTTTCCTTTCACAAACTTGGAATATCTGGACCAAAAATTAAAAAAGGTATAGAGATAGAGACCAAAGCATCACATTTGGAAGCAGAAAAAGAAATGCCATTAAAGGGACCAAGAATGAAAATGCCCAAATTTGGAATCACTTTTCCAAAAGCAAAGCATGATACAGATGTGGATGTTACTAAATTAAGCAAAAAGAAAACAGATATCTCAGTCTGCAAAGATGATGACTCATCTGGAGGGAAGATAAAACTTCCATCAGTGAAACTTCCTTCTGTTGATATTTTGGCTCCAAAACTAGAAGTTGATATTGGAGTTTCAAAGGAGGATGCTCCTCTTGTGACAGACAAACCAACTGATATTAGTATTGACATCCCAGATGTTAAGGTTAACCTTCCCAAATTTTCACTGCCCAGGTTTGGGAGCAAGATCAAAAGAGGTGATTTTGAAATGGAAAGCTCAAAATCAGATGAGAAGGTGTCACCATTAAAATCACCTGTTAAGGTTTCTAGAGGTGATATTGATGGAAGCAGTGGTGATAAAACAGGAAAAGAGCCTAAAATGAAGATGCCAGCAATCAAACTGCCTTCATTTGGAATATCAAAGAAAGAAGCAGGAATTTCAGATGCTAACCTAGAGGTGGCTCTTCCTGAATGCAAAATTCAAAAGTCAAAAGAGCATTGGAAAGAATCAAAGGTGGAGACAGGTGTTAAGGAAACCAGTGAGAAAACATCTTTCATGAAAATGCCAACATTTAAAATGTCTCCTAAGGTTAAAGCACATGATGTCAGCCTTGGTATGAAAGGTTCAAAAGAGGATCTCCATCTACCTGATGTCCACGTGAAAGTTCCCCATATTGCATTGCCTTCCATTGGGATGAAAAGTGATAAATCAGCTGATGTCCCACTAATAAAATCAGAGGCAAAAATAGCAGAATGGGTTCAAGAGCAAGAAATTCACTTAGAAAATATAAAAATGCCTTCATTGGAAGTCTCAGTTCCCCAGGAAATTCAGTCACTGCAAATTTCTGTTCCATGTGTTAAAGGAGATGTTTGCACCTATTTACCAAAAGGAGAAGTTGGTGTTTCAGATATATCGACAAAGGCACATGCAGGAGATATGAAATTACCTAAACTGCCCACATTTAATGTCCCTACACCTAGTGTGGAGTTAGATATCAGTTTGCCTAAAACTTTTGAACACAAACCTGATCTTGCTCTGGAAAAATCAGAAATTAATTTAAAAATTCCAAAAGTGGAATTACCAAAGCTTGGTGAAAATGAGCAAGATGTGTGTGAAACAGAAGGAAAGTTGAAGATCAAAATGCCTCATGTTGACATTGCATTACCTAAAATCAAAGCAGATGAAGAAGACATACCATTCATAGAAGGAGAGATGAAAATGTATGGGTCTGATTTTGAGGTAAGGTCCAAAGAGGAAACATTCAGTCTACCATCTGTAGAGTTACCTAAAATGTCTACTCCTAAAATTCGAGCTCCAGAACTTGAACTTGATATTAGTCTAAGCAAGGAAGAAGACAGAGATGCGGAGATAAGTAGCACCAAAGGCAGACAATCTGATCTAAAATTCAAAATGCCAAAAATGAAACTGCCCAAATTTAGTGGTTCCAATGATATGGATGACAAAACTGCCAAAGTGGATGTCAAAACCTCAAAGACAGAGGAAAGTATAGATTCTGGCATTACAGGCTTCAATTTTAAATTGCCTAAACTGCATGTGGGTTCTTTAAAAGCTAGAGGAGTGGATGATGTGTCTGTGGAAATGGAAGGTGAACACAAAATCAAGAAAGGAAATACAAAGGCTATAGATCATGAAGATTCAGAAGATAGGAGAGGTTTTAAAATCAAGATGCCTTTATTTGGTATTTCTAAAGACAGCACAGATGCTTGCACAGAACCCTTGCACTCAGAATCAGATGGGGCTGAAATAAAGTTCAAAATGCCTAAAGTCAACATTCCTGATGTTGGATTTTCCAAAAGTGAAGCAGAGGACAATGAAACAACCTTAGAAAAGGGGTCTAAGTCAACCTCTGCTGAGAATTTAGAAATAGATTTGGGTCTGAAAATTCCAAAAATAAAGATGCCATCTTTTGCCATGCCAGGTCGAAAGATAGATGATGACATGAATATGTCACTTGAAGAGGATAAAGAAGCAATTAAATCTGTATTTAAGGTGCCAGACCTAGAAATCTCCACCCCAAAGATAAAAACACATGGAGAATATGATGTAGATGGAACACTGGAGCATGATCATTCTAAGGAAAAGGAAGTCGTTACTAAGAAAAAACTCATTGAGTCAGCTGAAGAGGATTCTGGGAAAAAATACAAAGTAAAATTGCCCGCATTTGCAATCAGTTTACCCAAATCTGTTCAAGCTGATGTTGAAATTTCAGCACCTAGATTAAAATCAGAAGGTGAAGACTCTCAAGCAAGTCTGAAAGGCAAAAGTTTAGAACATGACAATCAAACAGGAAAAAAGTTCAAAACAACTATTTTCTCAGTAGGAAAAACCAAAGAGAAACATTTCCTTATGTCAGATGCAGGACAAGGAGATGGTCCAGAAATGAAAATGAAAATGCCAAAAATAAAGATGAAACCTACTTTTGGAATGTCACGAGGTAAAGTCAAAGGGAATGAAGTAAATGGAGAGTTTGATGGTTCTGCAAAAGAAGATACTGATATTAATCATGATGGCACAACAAAGTCTTCAAAGTTAAAGTTTCCCAAGTTAGGATTTTCTTCCAACAAAGCAAACTCTGGCGACGTAAACATTAATGGCCTGAATGGTGAAACAGATAAGTCAGCACCAGCACAGGAGGGTATGGTGAAAATTGGAAAAATAAAGTTACCAAAGGTTGAGTTTTCCTCACCTCATAAAGTGAAGGAAACAGATGTTGAAATGAATTTAAAGTTGGTCAAAGCAGAAGAGTCTGATTCCAAAGAGGAGGGCAAAGAGAATACACTCACAAACAAATTTAAATCACCTAAAATAACCTTTTCAGGTTTCAAGAAGAAAGATAGAGGGGAGGAACATCAGATCAGTTCTTCTACAAGAACAGAGTTGGCAAATGTGGAAAATATTAAGGAAGGAGAAGGAAAAACTGGGAGAGCTAAAATTTCATTGGGGTTTCTCTCAGGCAAATCTAAAGGTGAATACACAGTGGACAATAGGGGAATAGAGAAGGGATCCATTGTGGAGACCAAAGAAAAATCAGCCAAGTACAACTTGCCTAAATTGTCTCTGAGCTCTAAAGCAGGAAATGAGGTAGAGGTTACAACTGAAACTCAGAAAATTGTTGATGAAAGTTCTCAAGAAGGTCTAAAAATCTCCCTACCAAAGGTGGGCTTTACTACTGAAGATGAAGAACAGACAGAAGAGGATGTGACTGGGGGCATTCTGAAAATCACAAAGATAAAGCAAATTAAGACAGAGACAGTGACAGAAAAATCTCTAGCCTTATGAATAAGAGTTAACAGCCCTGCTCAGGACTTCAAATAACAGTGTTACACCGTCACTGGCAGACAGCAGCTAATATCTGCTCTAACATATTTTATACTGTTTTCCAGCATTACCCAGTAGCAGGACTAAAAGCAAATCCAATTCTGTGCATGTACAGTATGTGTTTTAGAGAGCTTTATCGATTAAACATGCTGGTCAGAAAATATATCAGAATTAAAATGCAGAGCAAAGGTTTTTGGAGACAGCACTTCACCTGGCAAATGCAATTCATGGTAATACAAATAGGTGTAAAACTGTAATACATATATGTGAGTGATATATATTTTCATATACATACACACAATTTGTATTAATATTGAGGGCAATAAACTTCTGTATGTTGTGAAGAGGGAAAATTATCATTAATATGGAGCACAAGATAAGCCTTGTTCATCATACTCAACGGACTGTCTGGCACCCTTTGTCACTTTTCACAAAAGTATCAGTTGCTTTCCCCTGTTTGATGATGCTGTATCTTCGGAAGAATGACACTCTAAAGACCAGCCACTACTGACGTACCAAAATCCACTATGGCAACAGTCTTTTACCCTGATTGTGGTAGTGTGGCACCATCTCTGGCCTGTGCATAAACATAACAGCAAAGGAACCCACATCTGTAACATGAGCCAACACATGAACTTTTCATATAGGCTTAAGTTAAACAGTGGGGCAAAGGGTTTTGAGCAAATTTTGCCTGGCATGTGTGCATTTGTGCTGATATTTCAGATAAGAATTGTTTATCTTACTTTACGTGGCATATATAATTATGTGCTAGGCCCCATTTCCTCACAGTTGTTATGTATTGTTCATTTTTAAATATGAAAGTGGCTAATTAAGTCAAAATGCTTGTGTTCTGGCAAATAGGTGTTTAACCAGTTTCTTGCAAGCAAGGGTATTGCATGACCTGCACACATAATTATAGCTTTCATTTAATGCATGTGTGTTGATGTATGTGTGGTCACAATAAATGGGGTTCCCTGTCTATTAACATTTTGTGTATGTTCAACTCCTTTGAAACTCACTTGCATTTTGTGTAGACGTGTATCTAGAGGGGTCTGCACTACCATTGCAAGATTTTGGTGGAGATGTGGCTATACAGCATTGCCAAACTTTAATCACTTTTTAGACAAATACATTCTAGAACCAGGTATCTGTTCACCGATGCTGTAAAATTTACAATTTATGTGTTTATTGGCAATGCACATTGTGAGAAGATCAAAGGTGGCAGGCAGGGTAAGGCTTAATCAGTTGATCATTGATCATGCTTGTGTAGAGGGTTTGAGCCCATTACCAAGCAGCTTGGTGCAGTTAATAGAAAGCTTGTAGCCAGGTAATGAATGGACAAAGAATGGTGCTGTGATGTGTTTAATGTTTTTGCTTTTAGCAGAATACAATAAAGTAAACAATTAATTTGCATGAACTTGTGTATAGCTAGAGTATATATAGACACATTAGAGGTATTGTACTAAAAGGTGCAAAGTTTGGTTAAGGTCTAGGAAATCTAAGTAACCAGTTGAATGTTTGCTTTGCAACATAGACCAGTACTACCTGGTTGCTTTGATTTACTATAACTCAAGCAAACATTGCATTATACCTCAACCCTACCATGCCAAACCCCAGGGAAAAGTATGCCTTTTTTTCTTTGATAAGTATGCCCCTGTGTGTGTGTGTCCCTCACCTTTACAGTTTACAACACTATTGCCATATATTATTTGCTTATTATCACATAGTTGAAAACGTACACAGCATAATTTTCATCTAAAATGGTCACATTACATTTTGTAACTGTGGACCCATTATGCCCTAATCCTACCTGCCTGCTGAGTCAAATGCTATAAATCCCATGTCTGGTCAGTGTTTTGTCTAAAAGTGGATGTTTGGTAGAGCTAAGCAAATGAATATCTGCACTGCACTTTGGCTTCTGAAGGGCACTGTTTGTTATAGATTGTTAAATTTCTCCTCTCAAGTGTTGCTAGTATGGCAAGTCTCACATATATTGATAAAAACAAATTAGGTAGTACCTGTGTAATGTTTGCAATAGATCTAAACAGGTGACCAATAAGGGCTACCTGCTTATTAGTTGTTAATGGTTACTAGACCTGTAGTTTTGCAGCCTGTATAAGAACAATCAAGACAAATTAGGCAAACAAATATGTAATAGTTTCCATAAAAGGAAAAAAAATATTTTGAATGTATCTCAAAAATATTGAACATTACTTTATTAGCCCCTTAAGGTGATATAGACCATACTGAAGTTTGGGAATGTGATTCAACAGAGAATCATAATACAATAAGAAAAAAAGGATTTCTCTCTCAATTAAAGAAAAAATACCCTCAAATTATTGATTTCCATAGTGGGTACTGCGCAGATTTATTTTGGGAGTTTAAATAGAATTTATCTGTCCTTTTCACGTAAGTCCAACTGAATGAGCTAACGTCAAAAGGTGGGATTTCAACCATAAAATATTTTCTTTCTTTGCACAATGAAAAATTTAATGCTAAGCCACTTTCCAATGTTTCGAAATATTCAGAATGCATTTTGAAAATATTAAATAGAAACAGCTTGCTGTAGTATGGAAATTAAAGAGAAACCATTGGTATGTAATCCTGATTTCATTTGGATACTTTTCTCCCTAAATTTCATTTGGATACTTTTCTCCCACCTGTCGGAAGTTTCTCCCTAAGTGATTTTTCAACATATTCAATAACAGCTGTCAAGAAGCGCTTAGGCAGATGAGTTGTTGCACACTTCCATGGGGACAACTGGAAACAAACCAGCTTCCAGTGCTCCTTGGGCCTAGAAGTTTCTGCAGCTGTAATGCCAAACATTGTGCACTTAAAAAACAGTTATCCCTGGGAAATTGGGTCCTTGGGATGACATCTCAATGGCTGTTAAAATTATGGCTGAATCTCTGTCAAGTGAAACATGTGAGTAAACTGTGTCAACTTCATAATCCAATATAATTGGTGGGATGGCCGAAAAGACAAATGAAACCATGTGTAAACAAAGCTATGGTTACATAAACTGCATTTTTCCATCCTCCAGACCACCATCATGCCAGAAGGAAGTGGCCACATTTGCTAACCCTGGGAAATCATTCAAAAGTGCCAAGAAGTGTACGAGAAGTTGATCAAGCTGATTTCTCTCCAGTGCAAAACTAGAAGTTATTGGGCCCCATGGTAAAACTTTGGAGTCCCCTCTGGTGCAGAAAAAATGATCAGATCACTTAAATGTTTACTGAAACAATTATTTATAAATGATTATTATAAATTAAATAGTACATTGATAGCTTTGATTCTGTCTCAGTTCTCACTGGAACCCAACAGTAGCCACATGATCTGCTATCTTTATAACCAAGTCCATGTCCTGTTAATCTTTGCAAAGAAGCAATTGGGACTAATTTACTAATAAAGGAGCTAAACTGTAGCGGTTCTGTTACCCTTAGCAATCAGACCTTATCTTACCTTCTGGAACTTGTAGAAAACAAATCAGAACTAACTACTGATTGCACTGGAGCAACTTAGCGCCTCTGTCTTTTAGTCACAATGTGTTAACAATGACAGCAAATAACAGCAATAATAGAGTCATGTTATTACCACATTTTATTGCTACCCTGTTTTATTGACAATGTTTGAGGTATCAATAATATTTTGACCATTAACCAAAGACAAAAAAACTAAAACTAATGTTAGAATGCCATCCTATTGGCAGGTTGTCATGAACTGTAATCTGGCCTAAAATATGACAAATTATTAGGAATATGGTGTCATGATGGTTAATGTTGGAGATGGAAAATAAAGACCATGTCGTAGTAGGTCAAATAAATAGCTTACACTCACCTAACAGTTGGGACATAATGGAGCAGAGATCATATTGCTGTTATAGGTACACATAAAGGGTTGTTACACAGAGTATTTTTATAGATACATTATCAATAAATTATATCAAACAGTGATAGCAGGATTTTATATATGCCGTTAAAAGCTGTGCTGTCAATTATTGAAACAATAAATGTGCTTCAAGTTTGCCCTTCAGAAATCTCTATCTGAGCCAACTTAATACTTAACATCATTTACATTTATCGGAAAGACATTTCCTAACAGTACAGTACCATCTATCTCTCAGCAAGCAAGCATGAGACTAGGGGCATGCTAGGTTCTTCAACAGTTCCATGACCTGTATAAAAGTACTCAGCTTGCAGAGCCTATTTACATAGTCATGGAACCCTTCATTGACTTATAATATAGTTAGATATCATTATTGGGGCTTGAAATCTGACCATTTGTTATAGCAGAAACATAGAGAAGATAACTGTTACAATTAAACAAATTAGAGTCACAGAATGCACAGCAATCAAGAAATCTCCTATAAGTCTTATTTTCCTGCTGACCCCATACTGGCATGTTGATCAGCCTCACTGTGCCGTAACTAACAATATCCCATTCCCAGGCCTAGTGTAAATGTCTTCTGTGCCATGTCCACTGGCAAAGCTTTAACTATAGTTGGTTGCTAACATAGTATGTTAAAGTACAGTATGTATTGCTGATTTGTATAATTGGCCACTTTTTCTTTTTTTAACTATGTTGCCATCAGAAGCCATATAGACTGCTATGCATAGGCTTTTCTGCCAGTCATGCAGCAAGCAGAAGCCACTTTCCATTGCTAATGAATCTCAGGGGAATAAACAGTATATAGGGTGGGGCTGTCCAATTATTTAAGGTAGTGTGTCCTTTATCCTAAGGTTACCAGGTGACTTAAAATTTTATTTTCATGTATTAAATGCAAGTTGCTGTCTAGTTTGATTTATTTCAAATTTCACATGCTCTTGTAACCTTGCATCATCCAGCGCATTAATGAACGGCTGTGGGCCATAAACATTCCTTGAAGGCCTGGGTTTGGCAAAAGAAAACCGTGAGAAATGGTTTTAAGATTGGAAAAACAATTTGTGAAAGGTGAAACACTTGATATTTGAAATGGCAGAATAATCAGTGTCATGTTTCTGTACTATTAAGTTCACAGCATATGTATCTAAAATATTGTGTATCGGTTGGCACTGACTTGGAGAAGCTCAATCAGAAGTGAACAAAAGAAAGAAGAAAATACTAGATTTGTTTGGATAACATCAAAATCCTTTGTATGAAAACAAATCCTGGTATTAGTCTTGAAAGTTAGGGTAGGGTATATTCTATCTGTGTTTGTATGTCACTGCTATATAAATTACTACAAGATGTATATTGTATTTTTGTAATAGCTTTATTGTTAGATATTAAAAATTCAAGTAAGTTTTTTTTGAAGTGCTCGGTTGAAACATCTCATTGTATATTACTAACTAACTGCTTTCCTGGATTTATTTTGTTCTTTTTTTTTTTTTTTTTTTTTTTTTTTTTTGTAATTTACATTGACATAATAATGAGAAATGTAATAATAATGTTTATTAAACTTTCAAATGAAAATACTAACAGTATGTCAGGTGTCTCTATTTTATTGCAAAAAAAATTTAAAAATACTAAGAGGACAGTATATAAAAAAATAGAATTTTGCTGTATTTAGGACATCAGAATGCTCAGATATATGATATATGACTGCTCGGTGGTTTTATGTCCTCTGGAGAGCTACAGTAAAAAAAATATATTAGTTTAAAGGACTTTTAATTTTAAAGAAAGATGAAAAAGACAATGGAATTGGAGTAAGAAGAATGGTAATAATAAACAGAAAAAAGAGAAAGAATGGAACTGGAAAAGTAAGTAGAAATGCAGAATAAAAGAAGATATGCTACATTCTAGACTACTTGGTGCTCTTTGTGCTCTAGCTATAATAGTTATTTGAGTTGATCATATACATACATATACATCATATTGCATCCCTACTGGGCTTCAGCCTGGACTGAGACACTACCTAGAGCAGCAAATTAGCATTCTTTGACATAACTATAAGAAGAGAAGATCTGCAGAGGAACCTAGTGAGATAGAGGGCTTCACTTGAAGCGCCCCAAAACACCCTGTGCAGCATATGAGCTCCCTGCAAGTACAGTGGTGGGAAGGCCAACTTGGTGCCTAGGGATGCAACATTATGCTGAAGTGAACATTCACCCATTGGGACATATCAGCCTCCCTCCTGTAAATCAGAACCCCTCTGGCAAGACCATTCCCTTAATTTGTGAAACAATAATTTAATGTAATTAAGCTTGTCAGTATGTAGAGAAAGGTAAATAGTGAAGAAAGTGATTCCTTTATAAATAGATAGACAGGTGTCAGCTTCAAGTCTATCCTGAAAATACATTTCTACTCTATCCTATTCAGTTCAATAGAGTTAAAGTAGTGGAGTTTTACATGATAGTGGAGTGCTCTACCTGGTTGATGATCACTTGTTGGAAGTGCTGGGGGCTTTACCAGAAGACCCTTCCCTTGCAAAGGGTCATGAATACATGTAATGAAAAATCCAGAAGCACACCAATAAATTGCTTAGTGAAATTGGTGTTTTATTTAGCCCATGTGTATCTGCAAAAAGGGCAATGTTTTGGGCCCCTCTGGGCTCTTTATCAAGGCTTGAAACATTGCCCTTTTTGTAGATACACATGGACTTAATAAAACACCAATTTCAAGAAATTTGTTGGTGTGATTCTGGATTTTTCATTAAAAGTAGTGGAGTTTAACATGAGAAAATATTTTTAAGCAGCACGGCATTGCAATTTTTTGGCATATGTTTTTCTGCAGAGTGCATTGATACACGTTTTTATACCTATTTCTTATGCCTGAAAACTAACAATTCAGTGTCACTTTGCCAGTAAAAAAAATGATGATGGGGGCCAGTGTTATTAAAAGGCAAATAAATATTTGATATGTATGTTTATAGTTAAATAGGCAGTTTCTCATAATAATTCAAGACCATTGTGGAGGTGGGGCCTATAGATTTTGCTGTAGAATGCTGCTGACAAGTTTAATGAAGGATACTTCTAATGCCATCTAGTCAAGTAGTCCCAATATTACAGGCTGTTCTCTTACTTGCACTAATTTCCCTTTACATTTTATAAATCATGGAGTCACATATTCTATTAGAGTTCACGGCACTTAGTGCAAGTATATATTGCCATGATGTTGTGGCAGTTTTCCCATTGTACTCAAGTGGAAGCTGCATCATGTAGAACACTATGTGTGCTAAATTTATGCCAAAAAGTCAATTGAATTAATGGATGCGTAAAAGTACATAGGTCTCATGATTACCCTGTGCAATTATTATTATCACTTTCATTATCTGCTCAGTTTTTGCTTTTGGGGGGATTCCTAGGCCACACATTTATTCGTTAAAAAATGGCATACAGTAACTTGATCTACAATCCTATCAAGGATAATTGTTTATTTGACCACAGCTAAAGCAGACATCCTTCTAAAGGGCTGTAAAGAGTTAACATATCCCTTGATGTCAGTGAAAGCATTCCTTAGCTTTAAAGATAAAGACTCACACAGTCGGGTTCTATATATTTATTTGATTTATTTACCTTTTGTCACAATGTTATTATACAAATACAGGAGTTTGTTTTAAGAGATACAAAATCTGGAATGCAAATTAAAAATTTCTTCCTTCTAGACCACTTAGGAACCCAAATTTAGACGGGACAAAATGTTGTACCAAACAAGTTTAAAACCCATCAGATTTAAAAAAAAAAAATGAGAGGTAAATGGCAGCAGTTATTACGCCAATATTTTTTAATAGTAAATCATTTAGCTTATTTTGGTTGGAAAGGTTCCTAAACAAAAACCCAGCATAAAAATTGTTCCTGCATGCTTATTCTATGTGGCAGGGGATTGTGGCAAATTGTTACCCTTGGTGACAGAGTGTGTTTTATAAAGCATTGCTTTCCATAGGAATTTGTGTGTGGCTTTTTGCTTTTCTCTGGGGTAGGTATACAGACTACCTCCACCTTTCCTTCAATTGGACCAACAGCCTGTACAATCGGAATGGCAGGAAGTAAAATGAAGCTGCAGCTCCTCTTTATCTTTTGCCAATTCACCATACACTGGCTAACACAGTGCATCCGCTGTTAACATGTTTAACCCTTCCAGACTGAGATTGGTAGTTTTGACCAGTAAATATAGTTCTATATGCTCTCTGTGGCAGGTATGTCCCATGTAAAGCTAATTTTGTTGTACTGAAAGAACCGAGGCATGTACAGGTGGCTTATGCTTGGTACTGGAATGTATAGTATAATTGCATTTTATGAAGGAAAATGAATGTATACACACAGAATGTGTACCTATGATGTACTTGTATATATATCTATTGCTGCAAGTAAATGTATACTTAATCATTTAAGCACGCCCATTTAAATATACTGCCACTGTATACAGGATTCCATAAGCTACTGTGTAGATCTTTTTTTTTTATCACACGCAACATTTCTGAGTTTACACTATATATAGGAATTTTACACTTTAAAACATACACCTGAGTC
Organism: Xenopus borealis; assembly: GCA_024363595.1. Classification (NCBI taxonomy): domain Eukaryota; kingdom Metazoa; phylum Chordata; class Amphibia; order Anura; family Pipidae; genus Xenopus; species Xenopus borealis. The sequence continues at coordinate 60,792,325 of CM044445.1, forward strand.
ATTGACTTATATGTACACATTTACACAGAGAGCACATGCTTAATTATCTGTGCAGATGGAGCATAAAAGGAGAGCAACTCATGTACAGCATGTTATTCCTTGCCAGGGAACAGATTTCTAGAGAAGCACCAAATAAAATCTAACTGAAACCCACTAGTATAAATCTGTTATAGTTTTATTGTAGGTGGGTCAGCAGCTAAAACTGAGCTAATGGATCAGAACATATATTATAAACAGTGTCTATGCCTATGTCCATTAATGGTAGATGGTCCATATTTTCCAGCAGATTTGACATTACAACAATGGGCTTGATTAACTTGTGCACAGCAGCTCCTAATATCATATATATATATATATATATATATATATATATATATATATATATATATATATATATATATATATATATATATATATATATATGTTATTATTATTACCATGTACTCATAAAGTACTCATAAAGTGCCAACATATTACACAGGGCTACACAAGAGTATCCTGTACAGTATAATGCTCTGCAAACATCCATGTTGCTTCAGAATGCATGCTCCTGAAATAAGGCCTAATGGCCAGAGGAATGCTGTGGATATTATGCATTTGTACTTCCAAGGGAAAGAGTGAATGCAGGGTGCTATGAAATTTGGTGGTGCTGCAGGATATAGTTACCAAGACTTACATTTTGTAGGGTTCTATGTTCCAAGCACCCTTACAAGCTTTATTTATGTCCAGTTTTAAGAATGTCCCCTATTTACAGCACTTGGGTCAGCATCTTGCTGCATCCAAGAGGATAGGGGCAGAGATAAAACAAACCAGTTTAGGAAGAAGCCCTTTGTCCTCTATAGAGATGCCATAACATATATTGTACTATTGTATAAAATTGTTCTCCAGCTAATTCTCTGCTCATTTGGGGGGAAAAAAATCAACATTTTCCGTCCCAACAGATGTTCTTTCTTTTCTTTACAGTCCTACACTGGGTCAAGCGCTAACCATTTAATAAAACCCTGTTCGAGATTAGTCATTCCATACATTAGTTCTTCCCTATTTGGTCAGTTTTACATTCCAAAAAAAAATAAAATACACAATTAAGCTAACAAAAAATATATATTAAATATAGAATACATTTGGCATTTAACTTACAATAACATATATAAAAAAAGAAAACTATAAAAACTGTGGTCTTGTGGGCCTTTGAGGATTTTACAGCAACAGCAAGTACTTTACCCCCCGTGTTGGATAATGTTTGGTGTGACTTGATAGGAAGATGCATGGCACAACAGATTCAGCTGGGGCAGAACACTCTCCGTGCCTTATTTTCATAAGGGATACATACCTAATGCCACCATTTTTCCAGATTGAATTAGAGTCTAATAAATATTACCATGAAACATTGGATGAGGGTCAAATGTACAGTATCTAGTATTAATTCTACTAGGTAATGCATATCATCACCTGGATAAATGAGAATGGTTGTAGCAACTTGTGTAATGCAGTAATTAACAGAATGAAGATCTTCATGTCTTCATCCAAACCCATCTCAAGAATGTTTACCTATCTCCAGTCATTCAACTGCTGTGTTAGCTCCCCATAATCACATACCTCAGCCCTCCACCCAACATACTACTAGCCTCCCTTAAATGCATGCCAGATTGTTAATCATGCCCTCGCATTCACATTCAAAAGTCTAAATACACTTTCCATGAAAAATCAGCTTACCCTTTTTTAGAAGAGCTTAACAAACTTGTCCATCAATATTCCCTCCACTCAGCACATATATTACAAACAAATTGGATTATTTTTGCTCTTGGTATGTTTTAAGAATATCTACCAGATTTCATATCCATTGTGAGTTTGATATAATCATCAGAACAGAACATTGGTGCTGATATTGTTGCGTCTCCATTTGCTCTAAAGTCACATATACCAGCCTATGGTTTAAAATTTGGCATCCAGCAGACTTGCTAAATATGTATCGGATGAATGCCTGAGTATGAATAGTCCTGTTGGCAGACTCTTGCTGGGCAGGCATGTTCTGGCAGTTACTCTTGACTTAACATCATGCTAGGTTGATATGTTGGCTACAATTCTATTTGAAAAGTCTTTTGTAGTTCATTTGAAAAAGGATTGGCCAATCGTTGTTGAGATTTGGACTCCAGTGCTGCCCACTGAGCTTCAAACTGGTCCACTTCCTGTGCAGTCGATGCTAGCCTTAGTTGGCTTGGATCTGGGGGCCATGATGTACCATTGGCTGTGCCATTTGGCTTGGGTCCCAACTGGCTAGGCTGGGCTGAGGCATTTGATGTTTGCAGGATGCTCTGGGGGAATGGGTTAGACTTACTTGCTAGATTAGAAGATGGTACTTGGGTAGCAGAGCAGAAAACATTGGCTACCATCTGAGATGGAGTAATACCCACCACTGGGACACTTGGTGCAGGGTAGGACATAGCGGGATTATAACCAGCTACAGGTACATAAGCAGGTTGCATATGGGGTGTAATAAACATGCCAACAGGAGCAGTTGCAGCATCATAAGGTACAGAGTATGCCTGAATGGCCGCCGGCACAGGCATTGGCACTGCCACCATAGGCTGAGGGGGAGGTTGTTGCTGTTGAGCCTTAGCTGCCTTTGCAACCTCCTCCAGCCATCGCTCTGCTTCAGAGGGGGTTCGGCGATGCCCCATTTGGAAACCTGAAGTAGATGCTGATGTACCGGTTTGTTCTGCCCACCCTGAGATCCCTGAAAGAAAATAACACTAATGTTAGATATAAAATCACACTGACACTAAACCATAACAGTTTCTATTGAGCATCCTACGTGCATACCTTACAGTGCTAGTAAAAGGTACAAAATAAAAATAAAACTGTACATTCATTACACATTTTCTATGTGTTTGTCTGTCCCTGCCTTTTCTCTGCTCTGATGGCTCAGACTATTGATAAATCCAACAGTCATTTTAATAGTGCACAAATTAAGGGTCGGTTGGTGCAGAAAGCTTCTGAATAGGGTTACTATAGTTACTATACTGTAATGTCTGAGACAGGTTATGCTTTCCTCCAGCAGATGGTGCTGCTGTACACACAC
>CM044445.1:60797579-60816383 GCA_024363595.1 Xenopus borealis
TTAGGACAAGAGCGATGGGCTCTGACAGGTCACGTAAACAATCAAACCTTCTCAATTGATATTGTGGCCAGATATTGATCTGGAAGACCCACTGGAAGCCCCCAAACACAAGTAGATAAGCTGTCAAATTGGTCTAAATGACCGATATTGGCAGCTTTATCTGCCTGTGTCTAGCCACCTTAAATTGCAGATATGGGTTATCCATAGCACAGACAAAGCGCCCAACTTTTTTCACATATGAGTGACAAGTGATATCCCTGCAGTGAGCACTGATCATTTGTTTTTTTTTTTGGTGTGCTACCACAAACAATTAATTTGGACATGGTCTTTTGGTAACATGGGTGTGGTTTAAAAACAGGGAGTGGTCAACACTGTCTTCCATTATCGGCCCTCTGCTATGTAGGCCTGAAAAATTTTGGCCCTTGGTAACACAGTTGGACAGCACTGAATTAGTCCTTTAAAGGGGATGCACCAAACCAAATATAATTTTAGCCAGAGCTTGTTGCAGAGGAAAAAGCCTTTGAGAATATTGCAGACAAAAAGTGTCCCAGCTCGAATGCTGGCAAGTAACACATTAGTAACTTGCTACTCACAGCGCTAAGAAATATGTTGGCTCTATAGAAATACATGTTAATAATAATTGAAGCCATGATTGAACTTTCAAAGCACCAATGATATTTTATGGCTTGTGAGTACCCATCTTGACGATAAAGCACACTGTCAGAGGCAATCCTGCCACTTGCTAGGGGGCCACAATGTCAACGGAGGGTGGAATTTCTAGTTTGAAAACTGGGAACAGAGGGTGCCATATTATAGAAAGAAATACTACACTATATTTCATTAGTCTGCCCTTTTCCTGTGCTAAAGCACTGGCTTCCATTATATTTGGTTTGGTGAATCTTTGGTCCAGACAAGAATGGAAAAGGAGAAATAGGAGAGGAGAGATGAGGGAAAAGGAGAGTTTCCTGGGACCTTTTTTCTCTTTGTTTTTTTTTCAATGGGACGTTCACATTCAGACAATCCTCTGAATATAAACAGAACGTGTAAGTAAAAGCCTTTTAACCGCAACTAAACATGAGTTTGGTCCTGAGGTTTCCTGACACTCCTCTGTGTCAGCCAGCTGTTACTTGAAAGTTTCCCCACTGAGAGTGGTGATGCAGATGCTCCTTCCGTTCCTGTTGACTAGTGTTTGATACAATTGGCTGGCACCACTCAGTCAGTGCAATGCTATGTAATATGGAAGAAGCATGTGAATGTGAATTTTCATCTTCAGCAACACTGAACAACTTGGAATTTGAAAAACCAAGATCAGTTGTAAGAGAGTTCATAATGGTATGAACTGTTCAAATTGAAACATCAATGGACATCTGGAATTTTGCATTTTCACATCATCAATAGTCTAAGGCTGTATTCCACAGTGCACTGCACAGAGCTAGATGATGGATGATAAGACACCACTCCTAAATTTTTTGAGGCCATTCTTACCTTGCACTGTTTGTGGTGGCAGGGAGACAACTGGAAGTGTGTTGGGTGTTCTAGTCCCATTGCTATTTGCAAAGGGATCCTCAGGGGGCTTGTTTGTGAAGGAGCTATTGATTTGATTGCACAGATCATTGATTCCATCATATTCTTGATGCATTGAAGATTCCAGTTCAATGGCTGTAAGACAGAGCATATCATTAATAAAAAAATGATTATTTTATTAGCCTTAATGCTTTGTATTCAAGTCTTCGCTAATCATATATTATTTGTTTGTATGCCTTCCTGTAGCAGGTCAATAGCTTATGTGAAATGCTCTGAATACCAGTACTTTTATCAGTGCTGAAAGCTCACCAATTACATGTGCTGCAGGCAACATGCACTTCTCCCAGAACTGCACCACATCCCAAGAGTCCAGTTAGTGAGAAGGAACAAAATAGGTGACCAATAAAGCAGCATGAAACAGTAACAGTATTTCAACGACTACACTGGTGCTCATTTACTAACCTATATTCTAAATCACATCAGCGTTCCAGAACCATCTTATCCACAATTAGTCTCGACTCTGACTGGTTGCTAGGATTAACAACACTGGTTCACTTATTCGGGAAATTAGCCCAATTGATTTAAGTCAAAAATCAATTTTCATTCCAACAGTCCAGTCAGATCTCCTCATGAATTGTGTTTTCATTTGACCAAATAAGTTGGCAATAATATTCGGCTAAAATGAAATTATTTATATTACTTATAGTGTGAATATTTGTATTTAAACTTGAGTAAAGATAGGATGGGGTTAAACACAGGGATGAAGCTAGCTTCACCTATAATGGCAATGGCACATGTGCTTTTAAGTGCGACGGTAACTAGCCCCCCTTTTTCACTCAAGCTCATTCTGTTGGGCTTACTTATGTAGAAAAGTTGCAACACTATCTGAACTTCCAGAAATATGTTATGAAATGGTCTAAATAATTAGGATTACTATTTAAAGGACAAGGAAAGGCAAAAAATAAAATCCCATTTTTACTTTCTTTAATGAAAAAGAAACCTATCTCCAGTATACTTTAATTAAAACATGTGTACCGTTTTTATAAGAAATCTGACTGTATGCAGTGAAATTCTCCCTTCATTTACTGCTGTGGATAGGAATTGTCAGATGGTCCCTTAATGCTGGGCAGGGAAACGATTTTACTTATGAACAGCAGGGGGAGCCCTCGCCTTACTTCCCAGCCATGCAGAACTTGTTTCCTTGTTTTGATAATGTATGATGATCCCTAAGCAGCCCAGACCACACTGAGCATGTGCAAAGTCTTGGTCTTGGAAAGATGTTTCAAGATGACAGCCCCCTGTGGCTGTCATTTGATTACACTTTGTGCTGCAGTAAGTTCATGTTTATGTTTAGTATACAAAATACAGCATTTCTAGCCTTATTCTATTTTTTTATGCTTTTGGCACTTTGCACCCTACTGCCCCATCAATGCTCTAGCGGTATGTTCTTGCACTCCCCATGTGTTCTGTTCTCCCTATAAACACAATGCTTCCTATATTTGGCAGCTTCAGTGTCAGACTGGGATGCCAGGGGCCCAACATAAAACCTTAGATCCACTCTCCACTGTATTTTTCCTCTTCTGCTCTCTCAGCATCCTTTTCTTCATCATACTTCTCTATACTATCAACTACCTTCTCTCCATGGGGCACATTTACTAAAGAGCAAATTGTGTTTTTTTGAAAAATATTCAACAAAAAGACAATCCGCAGCGGAATCACCTATTTATTTAAAAATAAGCAACACACTTCTCTAGCAAATTACCTCGTTCCTGGAGAAATTTCTCTGCATTTTGCTAGTTGAATTTTCGCTCAGGCAAAATGTCCTCTAACTCAAATTGTGGTTTGCAATAGAGCCCATTACTTACTGCCAACCCTATTGCTTTTCCCACTGCTGTACTCTGCACTTCATGCTGGATTTTTAATCAGACACAAGGTACAGTATGCAGCAAAACCCCAGACACAAATGCTTCTTCATGTGCCCAAAGGGCACAATTCTCTAGCCCCTGTTGCTCTAGCACTTACAGTTCAGGTTAAAGGAAAACTATACCCGAAAATTTAATTTTGAGCAACAGATAGCTTATATCAAATCAAGTGACATATTAAAGAATCTTATCTACCTGGTATATATATTGAAGTAAATATTGCCCTTTTACATCTCCTGCCTTGAACCACCATTTAGTGATGGTCTGTGTGCTGCCTCAGAGATCACCTGACCAGAAATATTTCAACTCTAACTGTAAAGGGAAGAAGTGTTGAAGCAAAAGACAGAGCTCTGTCTGTTAATTGGCTCATGTGACCTAACTTTATAGTTTGTTTGGTATGTTTGTGTGCACCGTTGGATCCTAGGATCCCAGGAGGCTGTCCTTATTTTTTAAAATTGCAATTTTCTATTTATGATTACCCAATGGCACATGCTACTAAAAAAGTGTATTATTATGAAAATGGTTTATTTACATGAAGCAGGGTTTTACATATGAGTTGCTCAAGGCAATATCTGTTTATAGAGACCTACATTGTTCGGGGGGTATAGTTTTCCTTTAAGTAACTGGTTCCCAATGATGCCTTATTCGTGCCTCCGACTCTGCCCTAGTCCAATTAGGGGCTAAAGTATCCGTAAATATGAAAGTAGAGTCTGGCACTTTTGCAGTTAACCTGCGAGTGCCAGACTCTACTTTCATATTTACTGGCTCTAGCACTTACGTTCAGGGTCCATTGTGTGGCACTCAATTTCTCCTCCCTGCCTTCTATAAGAGATAGCCAGTGAGGAGAAATCAAGCACTGCACGATGTATTGCCTTTTCTGAAGAGGACCGGAAGTGCAGTATCAGTAAGTTATTTCTTAATAAAGACTTTGCAGATTTAAACCTGTGTCTTGGTGTTTTATTTCTCATTCAGTACTTTTTTTTTTTCAATGTTATGTTTCGGGTCCTTTAAAGGACTAGTAACATCAAAATTTTTTATTGTTTTAAAGTAATAAAAATATAAATCAGTGTTGCCCTGCACTGGTAAAACTGCAGTGTTTGCTTCAGAAACACAACTATTGTTTATATAAATAAGCTGTTGTGTAGCCATGGGGCAGCCATTCAAAGGAGAAAAGGCTCTGGTTACACAGCAGATAGAAGATAAGCTCTGTAGAACATTGTGTTATCTGTTATCCATTACTTATGCTGTGCCATATAGCCATTTTTCAATTTCCGCCATTTTAACTTAGCAGCTTGTTTACTGAACTATAGTAGTGTTTACGAAGCAAACAGATCAGTTTAAACAGTGCAGGGCAACATTACATGATATTTTCTTTACTTTAAAACACTTTAATTTTTTGTGTTACTGTTCCTTTAATATCCCTACTGCTGTTTTTTTTTAAAATTCAGGTAGTTTATTGAAGGTTTACATACAGAACGTTGCCTTATGAATCCATTCCCTATGACTTTACAAAAAGTACCCTCCAATTTTTTTACTGGTCATTCAACCCAAAATATACAGCATTTTCACATTATTATTATTACCTTGACTCTTGTCCTGGAAATTAGTTTTCCGTTGAAGGGTGGATGGGAGCTCATTGAGTCTCAGTGAAAGCTGCCGTTTAAAAGGTGAGTTTTTTTGGCTCAGGGCAGGGAAACCACGAAAGGATCCCTGTCGCACTAGCTGTTCCAGGGGAGCATGTCTGCGGGGTATGGCATGCTGCCCACCAGCTTCACCCTTGTCTGATGGGACTGTGGCACACTGGGGTGGTGATTGGTCAGGCTGTGCTGGCAGTACAGGATTTGATGGTGCTCCTACGGTTGCTATACTGGAGCCAAGAGATGGAGCAGCTTCAGCTGTAAAATATTAAAAAGGGCATTGCCCAAATCAGTTGTTGATATAAAAACAATCTCTGTGTATGGCATTTCATGCTGAATAAAACAGGGGTATTCTCATATCTGAGAGATATGCTTACCCTTCTTTTTATCTTGAAGTTGCCTCATCACTTCTTCACGTTCTGCCTGCTGGGAGGCAGATGTGACACGGAATGATCCCTCACGGGCAAAACTGGTTCGACTGGCATCAAAAGAAGCTGTAACCCCGCACTCCTTTTCCCTCTTCTGTTTCCGTTCCAGGCAAGCAGCAAAAGCACAGCCAACAGCATGGCTCAGACGCTCTCCCTGTATAGAAAGGATAGAAGAGAGAGAAGAGAAAAGTTTTGCTATGCAATACAAGTTTTGGAATTATGTACAGGTTTACTTTACAGCTGTACTTAACATGAATGGACATTATAAGTGTTTTTGAATAGGCTGTAGGTAAATGGTTCTTCATTGTATCCCTATACAATGCCATACTTACGGAATCCTTCAAGGCCAGGAAGCAGTGACAGATCCAGCGACGGGTTGTTCCATCCCGACAAATGTAAGAAAAGGCCTTATCAAAGTTGCGATCAGGAGCACAAAATGATACTTTCTCAATGGTCTGATCCACAATCAGGTCCTAAAAATAGGTCATACGGTCAAGCATTTGAAGAACTGTTAAGTAAACATAGATGTTCAGCAGAACCTAGTCACAAATATACAGTGAAATCAAAGCAGCATGTAGGGGACATTTACAACTCCAACACAGCGCAAGAGTGCACCCCTTCATTTCCATCTAAGTAGCACTTTCCATACAGACACCAGCAATTAAATTATTTTTTACATCTATCATACTATCATGTTCCTGTAGGAGGGGGCTGCCATATTTGTGCAGCAGGAGTCCGTTAGTATTACAAACTCTAACTGACAGGCTGAGATGGGACAGTCAGGTTGGTAAAACAGTCAGGTTTAGAATCTTCAACAAACACTTATAAAAATAAACCTCTCGGCTAAAAAACAATCAACATAACCTATAGGTAACTTTTAATGTACATTCATTTTTTAAAAAGTAGTTTTTTGGTGTCAGTATCATTTTACAGCAGGTGTCAAGGACCTCCTGCTGCTCCCTACCTTGGGCCTCTGAACAATGTGCAGGTTAGTGGGAGGAATTGCTGCCTAACACAGGCAGCACTTAATTGAAGGTGCAAGGTGCAACCAGCAAGTATGCATCATTAACAAACATGGGTTACAAAATAAAATTAGGATCAGAGGGCCCTACTTTCAAGAGCTTACAATAATTTTCAAAATAAGAAACAAAAGTAAACGTTTGGACAGCACAGACTTTACAACAGTTTCTGGTTTGAATCAGTCCTACACAGTTATAATTACTCATCTATATCGGCAACCTATTTGACTCACCTTAGTCTTATCATCCACAACACGAAGACCATCAGCAGAAACCCAGAGGATGGCTTTCACAGACTTCTTTCCAAGCTTGAAAGGGGATCATATCATTAGCATTTACATAAGGCATGAAATATGCCTGCAGACACAGCTTATCTACACAAATGCATATTATGTACTGGATATATAGTGAATAAAGTACCCCCTCTTGTAAAATATAAGGATATTATAAGTTACCGAGGAGTTTCATGACCATATAAAAACCTTGAGGCCGAAGGCCGAGTGTTTTTATACAGGTCATGGAACTCTGAGGTAACTTCTAATATCCTCATATTTTGCAACTGGGGGTACTTTATTTATTATAATACACAAGTTTCAGGGAGTCATGTGACAGAAATGACATCAGAACTCACCGTTTATAACTGATGATATTATAAGGATATAATTTACAAGATATTTACAGCTTTTGTGTATTATAAATAAATATCACACATATATATTTACATTGCATACAGGGAAGGGAGTAAAATAGGGCTTTTGTACATAAGCAGATCAAAGGATTATGCACAGACACTGGCCTAATTTGCTGTAACCCTGTAACCCAAATCCACCAATTATATCTTTGTTTTCACTCTTCAAACAGCAACAGTAGATCAAAAAATAACTGCTGACTGCTACGGGTTGCCAAACTTTGCCCGTATTTTGAGGGAACCCTGAATGTACCCTAGAGGCTTAACATGTTAGCGTCTCCATAAATTCCCATGTGTGATTTTCTTTACACATGTAGTTGTAGGGTTCTGGTATATATTTAGCTTCCGTCATTTGTCCACTGATGAGCACAGGTACATTTCTCACTGTCTGCTCTGTGCCACCTGATAGCTTTTTTAAGAAAACTCCAGGTGTGATAACAGCAAACAAACACAAGACAAACATTCCCAGGAGTGCATTCCCAGTGCAGTTCCCATTGTGCAAAACAGGGGAAGGGCATTTCTAGCAATATTCATTCATTGCTGGTGGCTGCAAAGTTGAAACACTACAAACCCCTTACCTGGATTTAGTGCAGGGATAATTGTCAGCCTCAGGTTGTAGAAAAGCTTGCACAATATTACATTCAGCCACTGAATATAAACTATAACTTTTAAGGATTTATGTGTGCCTTACACTATCGTATACATTGCATCAGTGTCCCATATAAAGCTTCTGGTTGCAGTTTCATGTAATTGTTGTATACCAATCTTGTTTCTCACCTCTCATGCACAGAGGTCAGCTTTAAAATGATATGCTACAGACCCACATGCCTCCCTTATGAAGGTTAAAGGGATTCTTATGATGGTTTTTTTTATTTCTAAATTACACTGTTTACACTGCAAATAATTTACTCTACAATATAAAATTTAATTTCTGAACCAGCAAGTGTATTTTTTTTAGTTGTAATATTGGTGTGTAGGCAGCCATATCAGGTCATTTTGCCTGGTCATGTGCTTTCAGAAAGAGCCAGCAGTAAAGAGTAACTGAAGTTCATCAGAGCACAAGTCACATGACTTGGGACAGCTGGGAAACTGACAATATGTCTAGCCCCATGTCAGATTTAAAAATTAAATTAAAAAAATATATATGTTTGCTCTTTGGAGAAATTGATTTCATTCCAGAATTCTGCTGGAGGAGCACTATTAACTGATGCTTTTTGAAAAAAAAATTTTTTTTCCCATCACAGTATCCCTTTAAATACATGAGACTAAGAAAAAAATATTTTTGCATTGTCACCAGTTCTTTGATGTGAACATTTGGATTCTTTCCTGTGTCTTATTAAGTCAATCCACGCATGTGACGCGCTTTTCCCAGCCCTTTCATCTTATCTGCTAGTTTCATGCTGCAGAAGATTTCCTTTTTCCTGGCCTTCGGCTCTCTAATTCCCCAGCTATATACTGCACGTTGTATGCAAATGAACATACTGGAGTTTTTAAACCTCTCCCTATGCAACCACTTCAAGATTAGTATGATGACTGAACAAAAGGCCTAACTTGGCAATAAACAGTTGCAGGAGATGGGGAGCTATAACCATCTGAAAGTCTTTTTGCATTTCGCTTTACTTGGTGAAAAAGCAGAGCTACAGAAAGTGCTGTGTGTGACCCTGCGGGTGTTGTACTTACAGCAACCCACTTAGATTAGGCTGATTCTGCATGTATTAATCTAATATCACAAGGCTGTAATTCTATAACTACCTTATTTTCAACTTCCAGCTCAAATATACTCTACTAGCAGTGTTTTGCCACTGCATTTACAATCATAAACCAAAGCCCTTGGTATAATACTTTGCAATGCATAATAAGAAGAACGGAAAGATTTCTGCTGTGAATGGGAGTGATGGGGAAAAGGCATTCAACAGAAGGTTTAGAAGCTGTGGCATCTGTGACATTATATGCAATTAACGTTTTGTGGCAGATTATTACCACACAGTCTGTCACCGACACTTCCATTCTTTCCCATAACTATATCCTACATTTTTCTAGCTCATCCTATTTTGAAAATCTTAGTTACAGTGAGATTTTTTTTATAAAAATGAGTTATTTTTAGGGAGACCTGCTTCTGTATTTAACTTTCAACAGTTACATTTACTTTACTTTTGTGCATTTTTGCCAGTACAATGTGCTGCTGTATGGGTTGCCATGTGTAACTAATTGTTTTATTTGGATATGGAAACTGAGTATTATTCAGGCTCATTACGGAATAATACTCCAAACACTTTTTTCTGTTCAGTTGTTTTCAGATTGTTCTCCATAAATAAAGACTTGTTTCAATTGCTTTCCATTATTTATTTTGTACAGTTTTTCCAAAATCTAAGTTTAAAGTTGAATGTTGGTGTCTCTGGTGTTCAGTAATTCAGGTGCAGACTCTAAACTGTTATAATTTTGCAACATTTAATTGATACATTTCACAGCAACATCTCTGGAGTATTAGCAACTACTGTATCAATTCTAACAGCTGCCTGTAATGAAACCCAGAGATTCTGCTCAGCAGGGACAAAGATAAGAAATGTATCCATTAAATGTATCAGTTTAGAACAGTTGGGGGGGGGGCGACTCCCCTCCCAGAGCTGCTTTAGAAGGTGAAAAATTACACTTTACACTTCAATATTAGAAAAATGGTTACAAATAGAAAATAGACAGTAATTGGAAAAATCGTTATTTCTGGAGATTTATCTGAAAACAACTAGTTGTTTAAAGGTGGACGACCCTTTTAAGATTTTTAATGGCTCCATTATTAACAAACCCAGAGAATGCACTATATTAAAAATGTTGGACTGCACTAGTAGTGCCTTTCATTTCTTTTTAGCCTTCGCCACGATTGTCCAGTATGTAGCCCAATAGCTTGTGCTTAAGAAAAAATTACTGGGATGCTGAGAATTTCAAGTGCTAAGAGCTGGTTGGGAAACTATGTCAGCCCTGCTGCTGGTAGAAGCATTTTGTCTTGCTTCACATATAAGACTGCTACCCATACCATTACTAGAAATAAAGCCTTTGTCCAGCAAAATCATCTCGTATTCAGGGGTGGATTGTGTTGTCATTTAAGTAAAAAGTTAAGTTAACTTACTGTTTTCAGCTTTTTCACAGCATCCTCGCACACGTGCATTCCTCTGGACTCCTCCACTTCCACATGTCCAAGGTACTGTGAGAAAAAGAAGAAAACTGGCTTTGTAGAGAAGAGAGATCCTAATTCCAGTGGTAAAATGTGTAAAAGTATTATGAACTTAATGAACTTATGGCATTTGTCAGCCTGGTAGAGAACCTATGGTTTGCCTAAAACACAGAGCCTTTTAAAATGCAATCCTTTTAAAACCTTTATCCAGAAAGCACTTGAATTATGGGAGGGTCATCTCCAATAGACTCCATCGAATAATTCTATAATATACAGGTCACACACACAGATATATATATATATATATATATATATGCTAATAAACTACAGCTGTTTAGTTAGTGGGTGGGAAGAAGTGTGATAAAGTCCCCTACAGATCTTGGGCAAGTCAATTAATTTCCTGTGCCTCAGAATCCAAATTTTAAGGCTCTATGACCTTTTTGTTCACAATTTTACTCTCAGGGAGATACATGATTTTATTGTCAACAACCAATTCGACTTCAGGTAAATATGGTTGCATATGGTGATACTCACTAAATGCAAAAACAGTGTGGCACAGGGCAGCTCTTGCACACTCAATAAACTGTGCAGTGTCCGTCAATGGGGAAGGGCTGTTTGATCACTTCAGGTATCTCAGAGAGGCTTGTGAGATAGATTGTAAACCCTACAGCCAGAGGTTCTTAACTTTTTTTTCTCACTGGAACCAGCCTAAGTGTGGGAGGCAATTTTCGGACCCATTATTAGGTTTAGAGTTAATTTTCTATCTGATCGTATTAATGGTGATCACCATAAACACCATGGCGACTCATTATTTGACCTAACCCATAGGTTAATAAACCCTGTTATTATGCCATTGTTAAGAGCAGCATATCCTTATTGATGTACATGAATAATGATAGCTATTATGCAATTGTGTAGCTTAGAAGAAAGGTGTGTTTGTGCAGCTATGTAAGCTTATGATGATGGGAAAAATAATGTCAGTGGAGCCCTATGAGAATAAGTATTGTATAAATTAGTATAAATAAGAATTGTATAAAAATAATGTATCAAATTCCTGTTATGTGTATTAAATACTAAAGGTCCTATTTATTATGCTGAGAAAAATATCACTAGTGATGCTGCCCAATAGCAACCAATCAGCAATTAGATATCAACAGTCACCTACTAGTTAGAAAACAAAAGCAAAGATCTGATTGGTGGCTGTGGGCAAGATCTCTAGTGAGGTTTTCCTCCAATTTTTACACAGTCTAATAAATAGGCACCTAGGGGGACTATTTATCATGCTGTGTAAAAAAAGTGGTCTTGCCCACAGCCACCAATCAGATCATTGCTTTTGGAAATCAACAAAAGCTTAGATCTAATTGGTTGCTATGAGAAACAGCAACATTTGACATCCCTTGTTACACAGCACGATAAATAGACCCCGTAAGTGTTTGCAAAGTATACCAGCACTTTTGGACTGTATTGGCCTAGAATTTAAACTGCAGGTCATATTTTTGAAATACAAAATCCAACCATAGAAGAACAGGAAGGCAACAGTGATGCTCCTGGGTATAAGTCCACTAATATTTACTTCTGAAATAACGGCTATGTATGAAAAACTAGTTTGGATTGTTAGTAGTCAAGTACAGATATTATCACCATGAGCTGATTTGATCACTCACCCGCACAGGAAAGCTGCATTTTCCCCTTCTTACAGACTCCTCATCTGCCCCCCACTGGTGCGGCCTACTGGCTTCAGGGACATACGTCTGCTTCTTTCTCCGCAGGCTCTGACGCAGTTTGTTCATTTCAGGCGCTGCAGGGCTAAGGAAAGGAAGGGGTATTTTACCCTGACCCACAGGTGTCTCAAAACATATTCACCACAGCCCATATTCCTATTTTCCCCTTCCTGGGACTGTGGTTTAAATGAGAGCTGTGTAACCTTTCATAACTGAACTCACAGTAGTTGATGTTTGGCCTCAGGAAATGGAACTAGCTTTGTCTATTACTGAGCAGCCTGCTGACCCATAAATGTCCCTTCACCAAACACTTCTGTGAGAATAACACCGACAAATATTCTGAAACTAATACATGGGTTACACATTCCCAGAATCCTCTCTGCCTTTCCTCTCTCCACCCTTCCACACATGTTAGTGGAGATTGAAAGCATATGGCAAGAGCAGAGAAAAATAACTTCCCCCCCCCCTTCATTGATGAGAAAGCAGCCGGAAATGAAGGGTTTCAGAGAGAGAGCTGGAAAGAGAGAACAAAAATCCCAAGGTGCTTATTGAAGTTCTATTTAATACACCCTTAATTAGTTCCAACACGAAGGAAGGAAAGAAGAATGTAAGGGCACTCAAACACTATAGCCCTGATATTTGTCTTCATTTATTGATTTTAGTGCATGAGAATTTTAAAATGGCTCCCCTAGTGCATTTTGTCTTTAGAAACCTTTCAGGCACGGGTACTTTCTCTAAAGGGCTAAGATTTAATAGGTTATTAATCAAAACACTGCATACAAGAGCGCGCTAATCATTACAGAAGGAGCTTTTAGGGGTGAAATCAGCTAGCACATATAACCTAAGGCTGTCCAACCTGTGAGTGTTGTAGTTCAGCAGCAGCTTCAAATTCTCAGTATGCTGTCCTTTGCCAGTGTGTGTTGACTGTTTTTACCACTCGTGAACCACATTGTAGTGGAACTAATTTTACTAAATCCAAATACCTATTTTTTCATACAGTACTAAAGCAGAGCACCAACACTTCAGTGCAGTAACACAGCCTCACACTAATCTGCTAGGGAAAGGAAATAATAGCCGCAAGGATTTAATATCCAGCCATTAAGTGAGCAGTATAATCCTGTCGCTGTACAAATTGAATTAACCCTGTAGGATGAAGTGAGAGATGGGTCCCATCGGTACTTCCTACATTCTGTCATAAGATACTCCTTACATTATCCTCCTACAGAAACACAGATTATTATTTGATAATCTTTTTAACCCTTCCACATTCATAAGAAGAAATGGTTTTGTCATAGTTCAAGAGTTGTCATAGCCCAAGGGGAGCTATAACACATTCCATTGAGGGATGAGAAATTTCCTGGGATGCCAGAAACAGCAGAGGAGGTGTCATATTGCTAGGTGTTCCTTTACTTTGTATCACCTCTCAGTGGGAAAAATAGTCACCTCACCCATCACTTATAACTGTCTAAATAATTTCACCCTGTCCTTCTGTCTCCATTGAATAATAATTCTGTATTTAATAGATTAGGTTCTCAGTCTAGCAATCACTATCTCTATGTTATGTATATGTTGCCTGTACCCATTCATAGAATAATAATTGTGAACAGGGATAGTAAGAGTCCAAAAGGTTTACATTCACAGACAGATATTACATATTTGGAATAGCATGGGTTAATTGCATGACTGCTTCTAAGCTGTGTGTGGTCTCTCTATGTACTGTTTCTTCACTATTGGACACCCGCTGCTCTGGTAAAAGGAGAGGACCTAGCCCAGGGAGACAGGACAAGTCAGTCAGAGCTTTTATTAGGATGGTTTTGTCTAATAAGCAGCTAATTAGCAGTGGATGAGAAGAAGAGAGAGGTACAGCAGAGCTGCTTAGTGTGGGTGTTCGAGCTGGAGGCTGAGAAATCTAGCTTGCTAGTGCTGTGTCTCTGCTTTCCAACACTAACCAGTACTAAGCCTTGCAAAGCTATTATACACTGAATAATTGCTACATTTCTGCTGTACATTATGTTAATACTAACTGCGAGCAAATGCAATGTATACTGTTAGTACTGTTTCCCAGCACTTCTACTGCACATTATACTAATATGAAATTAAACTGCATAATGGGTTAGCACTGCCTCCTGATACTCCAACACACCCTGTGCTAGCAGTATTACTACCCTACTTAAGCATTGCCTTTCTGTGACTCCACAAAACACTGGGTTACTGGTGTTTTGCTGCTGTTTCATTTTATGTTATGTTTCACAACTGCATCAGCTTGCTGGCAATTTTATTGTGTACATTGTTGATACTCCACTGGAGACTGGAAAAGTTTTGCTAATACAGTGGACACAGCAGCAGTGCCATTCCACACAAGAATTGAATTTACCACCTTAAGCAGACCATACACTTAGGGTAAGGCCAGACGCGAAGATTCGGGGAGATTTGTCGCCTGGTGACTAATCGCCACGACTAATCTCCCTGAATGGCTTGCTAGTATCTCGCACCCGCTAGCGCTGAAGTTGCCTGCGCCTATTCACACGCATCAACGCGTTTTTCAAAGTCGCTTTGAAAAACATATTGCCCCGTGTGAATAGGTGCAGGCGACTTTAGCGCTAGCGGGTGCGAGATACTAGCAAGCCATTCAGTGAGATTAGTCGCGGCGATTAGTCACCAGGCGAGTAATGTCCCTGAAATCTTCCCGTGTGGCCTAGCCCTAAGGGGCAGATTTATCAAGGGTTGAATTTCAAAGTGCAAAAACCTGCTAAATTCGAATTCAAAAAGATTTAAATTTTTGTTTTCGTTTGAATAGGTCTGTTTTTTTGCCATTCTAATTTTCACTTCAACCCTTGATAAATCTGCCCCAAAAAGATATTTTCACAATATTTCCACATTGAGGTGGCCATTATTGGGCTGAGGCAATTGTTTCACCCTTGGGCCAATTTTTGGCCAGATATCGGTTGGGCAGGTCTTTTGAACGGTCCATACACAGTCCATACACAGGCCAATTAGCTGTTGACTTGGACAGGAACTACTGAATTGGCAGCTTTTATCAGGCTACCTTTAGATTGTAAGCTACTCTGGTTGAGAATCATGTGAAATGATCTCCGTAGAGCACTGGGGAATATATTATCACTATATAAAGGGTAATAACCATAATTCTACACCCTTGTTAACACCGTTCCTCTGCCATATCACATATGCCCCTTCCCCCTACTGCTAGCACAGCCCATGCGATTACTCACAAGTCGCATACCCTGCCAGCTCCACATGCACAGATGTTCGTAGAACTAGCTGAGAGCAATGCTCTGCAGATATTAGTAAACTAAAAGGATTACTAAATTGGTGAGTAGATGTTGCCCTTAGAGTGCCCTTGCCTTTAGTACAAAAGGAGTTTCTGATATTCTACACTCATAATGTGATATATGAATTCAGTTACAGCCTTGAAAAGCTCACAATGTCAGTAACTAATGTATCAATTTTAAGTTTACTTCCAAGAGTTTTTCACCTTCCAACACTTTTTTCAGTTCAGTTGGTTTCAGATAGTTGACCAAAAGAAAAACTTTTTCCAATTACCTTCTATTTTCTAATATTGCAAAGTTGCTTAGAATTATGTTTTCTTTTATTAGGCAAATTTTTATTTTGGGTTTGACTTGCTCTTTAAATTAAAATTTTGAAGAAGAAGAAAAAAACAGTAATAAATAAAAAAATGGAAAGTAATTGTTAAAAGTCTATTTCTGGTAAACTATTTGAAACCAACTAATCTGAAAATAGTGTTGGAAGGTGCCCCTTTCCTTTAATAAAGGCCAGAGACAATGCTCAGTGGGCCTGAACTTAAGAAATGTTTCAACTATTGTATCAAATTTTAACAGTTTGGCCCTCCACCCTGGCAAGCTGCTCCAAGGGAAACATGAGATGAAAAATTCTAATAAACTAACTTAAACTAAATGGCACAAAAGTCAAAAATAAAAAATTAAATGCAATCAGTGTTGATTAACATAAACTAGTAAAAACAAATAATCACTGCTTTCCAGGGAAGTTTCCTATCAGAGACTTTCAATACAGGATGCATTCAAGAAGGGGATTGGCTGATTTTAGTAGAAAAGGACAAACTTTTGTTTAGGGCAGGGCACCAATTTATAAATGGGGTCTCTCATCACACTGTAGTTCCTAGGAACAGGAAAGGACTGTTTTGCGATCTACTGTTTTCATTTAAGCTAACAATCTTCAATTCCCTGGACAGACACCTACAAGTGTCAAACTTACGGTGGCGGTGGGAGCGGCAGGGTGGTATTTTCTGGGCATCCAAATGTTGAAGAACACCAATGATAGAAGATCAAGTTAGAGATGGTTGCAGATGTCCACAGACAATACCCTGAAAGAAAGAAACAGAAATGGTGTGAAAGGGACAATCACTGGCTGACACTCTTTATTTTAAGTAACCTTCCAATAAAGAGAATATAAAGACCCATGTTCAGTGAAGCAAAATCTGTGGATTTAATGCATCACTGTGCACTTTATGATCCCTTTAAGTACTGCTGTCTGGCCTTAGTATGAGGAAGACCCACGTCCACAGCATAATCTCTCTTTTACCGCACATTTTGCAGCTGAACTTGTCAGAATCCCCTTAACGTGCATGGTTTTAATACCATCTGACTAAAAGCCAAATTTTGGTGCTCTCTCTCTCTCTCTTACCACTCTCTTACCACTCTCTTTATCTGTGTACTTCCCATCTATAAACAATCAAAGCTGGACAGAAAGCATGGCTGATCATAGCTCATTGGTGATTAGTTACTGCATGTTACAATTTAGCATCTATATTAATCAAAGAGGTCCTACTCAGTATCCTAATCACATGTTGATGCAAAATTAGGGGCTGAAAAAGAAGCAAGGCAAACATTTAAATTAGACTGTTTGAATGAATAATCGTGCATTTCAATGTACCTGTTTAAATTACTGTGCATTTCAAAATAAGATTAAATAAAAACAGCAAAGGAACCAAAGCTACAGGGGACAATATCCAAATGATGTGATAGCAAATGGATGTGGGTGGTGCTGCTACTTTGTCTAAAGGGAAAGTTAATTACACTGGGTCCTGCAACCAGTTCTGCAGTATCCAAATCTGCCAATATTTACTTTCTTGGGAAATCTTGAACCCTACATCTTTTGAAGAAACTCAAACCCCGAGACCCCATGATTAAATATAGCAGCAGATGGCAAGCTGGTAGAGTTCCAAGCCCATGTGCTGCCTATTTGGCTCATGTTGCAAACAATAATTTAATAAACAATAGTACCTGGACAACTCATTTCTTTCAATAAATTCACATTATAAAAACTACAGTATATGCATATTTACAACAAGCCTGTCTACAAATAAGAAAAAAATAATCTTATATACCTAGGTGAATAGTGTCAAGCATTTGAATTTTTTTTATAAAAAAAAAAGCCCCTACTGTTAGTTATTACCTTTGGCATTGGTAATATAAATATCATTTGTCCATACAGCCAAACCATTATCGAGAACACAGCACCCACCAGTTCCCAGCTATGTCTACTGCCCCTCTTGTCCTGCAGTGATCCTGAAATGTCACTTATTCAGACTGCAACTGTTTTGGCAGCACAAGTGTAAACCAGCTTGAGGCACCCCTATACTATGGAAATACTTGTACAGTCATACATTCCACAGCAGCAATACATAACTTAAATAGTTAAAATGATATGTACTGCATACTTACGTTTATTTTTAATAAACTGTACACAACTATAAAGTTACTGATGCCTTGAGAAAATCTTTTTGGTCATCCCCTGATAGCAACCATACTCTTGGTATCTGATCAAATGGCTTATAGGCCACATTCTATAGATCTGTTTGATCAGGCCAATGATCAAGATCTCCGGTCCCATTCAACTACACATGCATTTCACACCTGCTAACAAGGGGCAACAACAGATTATACTTGGTTGCAACTTCCCCCAAGGTGACATACACACCCAGATATAGTGGAAATCTGGTTATGCATGTCCAGCTTTGCCCCAAGATTCCTACAAATAAATAAAAACTGGAAATCAATCAGGACTCCCACTGGGCGCCTGGAAGTCTCTATTGTTAACCTAAATACATGCCAATATAAGATGCAGACTCAGTTCCTTTAGACCAAGCTGCCATCTTATTGAGCAACATATGGGGGCCATCAAGCAGCCTTCTTGATCAATATCTGGCATGTTAGGTAGCTTCAAGTGATATCTCATGTATATAAACATATTATACCCAAAATAACAAAAATATATATCCTAAATGGTGCTTAGCTAGGAGATAAACAACAGGAAATAAACAACTAGTTTTTTTTGCACTGGAACAGAATGCGCAAAACATGCCGAGATACAGGCCTATGTGTGCAGTCCTAGGATATGTCTATGCCTCAATCCATTTATTCATTATATGGCAAGTAGTTTTGTTTAGTTTGCCTTTACAATTTCTTATAATAAGTTAAAGCCACAAGGTCAAACATTGATTCAATAGTAACGGCCAGGGTTTGGTACCTTCCCACTACCATAAAGTAGTTGCCTCTTACTGTCACTTTTATATCTGGATCCATAAAGGGCTGTTCACTGATTTGAAACACTCACCACTGTCAGACACAAAGCACTTACTTATCAGCAGGAGCTAGGGTTGCCACCTTTTGTGAAATGTTTTACTGGCCGGTGGGGGGGGGG